>CAACVS010000048.1:292779-356069 GCA_900660405.1 Pseudo-nitzschia multistriata | reverse complement strand
TGGAACGATGCGTCCGAAAGACTGATGGGGACGGAGGGTTGCTGTCTCGATCGGGCTCTTGTTTTCTTCCGTTTTGCCGAATCCTGTGGACATTCAATCCAAACAAAATAGCTTAATAGACAAATGTTTTGTAGTTTTAGCTGTTGCTCGCACGATACCGTATACAATCCAATACGGCAGAGCTTTCATCTCTTGCGTGCATTCTATTCTTTCGCGGGTCCTCGTCGTCGCACTCCGAGTGGGCACATTGGTTGCAAAAGAAACAAACCGGAAGTGATAATGATAATAATAGTAGAAATTGATTGGTTCCTTTGCCTCGAATGCTTTCTACAATACCGTTGCGTGCGCATCAATCACAGCGATGGTTCTAGAATAAAATTCAGGACAAGCTCCTGCTAGTGAAAGGATGTTTAGTTTGAGGCAATGGACATTAAATCTAATGGTACATTTTCTAAGGCACGTAGCGGCGTGCTGGACTTATTCGTGTTGGTGCTTGCGCATTATGCTGCGTTGCACAATGCCTTCCACTGTGAGACACACCAAGAACTCTTTCTTCCAGTTAGTGCAAGGAATCGACCGATTCGTTCATGACCAGGGTGTCCTGGGTCTTTTGCCGGATTCGAACGATTCGCGAATTCACCGCCGTGGACGAAGCGGACTTGGCAGCGGTAGTAGCAGTATCAGCGGGAGTCGTGGAGGCTTGCTTTTGCGTCCGGGGAACACAATGCTGGTGCCTGGACCACCATTTTCGGAGGGCGCCGTCCTTCCTGATCTTCTGCGTCTTGGGCGTGCCAGACGTTTCGGGGATGGGCTCCATGCTCAGAGCGGTCCCGGTCTTGTGGGGAGCGCTCAGAGAGGAAGGCGAAGAATGCGATCGCGCCTGTTGTGGATGATGCTCGTGGTCCTGGCTGTAGCTGCTGCTGGTGCGCTGCACCGAATCGAAGGAATCCGTGCTGGCAGAGGAAAGAAGCTCCGAAATTCCCTCGATGTGATGCTCTTGCTGTTCGTCTTGGTCCAGAAAAATGCTGTGGTCCGGGTTGATCCGGGCCCGCTGCGGGGGCGGGGTTCCGCAGTGCCGGACCAGCCACGGGTGTGCCATGGCCTCTCGGGCCGTGGGGCGCTGCTCCGGATCCACGGAGAGCAGCCATTTGCAAAAGGCAATCGCCGAGGGTTCGACGCCCTTCCAGTTGTGATCGGTATAGCAGGGAGGGTATTTCTCGGCCTCCATGAGAATGTGGACCGTCTCCTTCTCGTCCCGGCCCTGGTAGGGCAGGGTCTTGGATAGTATGAGATAGGCAATGACCCCTGCCGACCAGACGTCGCACCTGGCATCGTAGGAGTCTTGCGTGAGAACCTCGGGTGCCACGTAGTAGGGCGTCCCCAGGCAGCCCTCGACCCTGCCCGTTTCCGGATCGATCGTCGTGGACAGGCCGTAGTCGATGATCTTGATGCCCCGGAGACTCTCGCTGGTGCCCTTTCGGTTCTTGGCGGTGATGTTTGGGTTTCGCTTGAACATGAAATTGGAGGCCTTGAGGTCCCGGTGGACGATCCCCGTCACGTCGTGGCAGTAAGATAGGCCGTCGAGGATGTTTCGGACCATCCAGGCGGCGTCGGCGTTGCGAAAGGAGCTCCTCTGTCGCTTCATCTCTAGGATGGCCTCGTACAGCTCGCCACCCTCGAGCAGCTCGGTGAGGATGTGGACCTCCTCGCTGTCCTCGAAGGTTCGCTCGAATTCGAGCAGGTGGGGATGGCCCCGGACGGACTCGAGGTTGGAGCATTCTTCCTTCAGCAGCTTCTCGTCGTCGAGCGTCGAGCGTGGGATCGTCTTGCAGGCGAGGACGGAATGCGGTCGGAAGAAGGACCAGAGCCCCGCTTCGCGGAAGCGTTGGCGGGATCGAAGCTTGCGGACGGTTCCGAAAGACCCTTCCCCCATCATTTCCTTGAGGACGTAACTGCTCTTGATTTGATCGAGGGCCCTCCGGGGACGATCGCTCTTCCCCGAGTGGGTCTGCGGGGAGTTCCTCGATTTCCGGGTGCGGTGGTGGCTGTTCCGGGAAACACGGTTCTCGTTTCGGACAAAGTAATTCATGGTGAGAGACTGGAGTACACTATTCGTACACAGTATTAATGAGGTGTATTTCGGTTGATACGATTGATTTGATTTTGTTGCTGTGGCTGTGATCTCCGATTGTCAAGTGTTGTTCGGAGTAGAGTCCAGCCGTGTTTTCTCTGGCTGGCTAGGAGATTGGGTTGATTGGGAGAAGTTTGGGAAAAATAAGAAGAGATAGTATGGGACCAAAGGTTCGTTGGTAGCGGAATTGGGAATTGAGATGATTGTTCCAATTCTTTTTCGATCTGATTTTGTCGATCCCGATGTGACTCGATGAAAATGATGAATTGCCGCTTCTGTTCCCATGTTACATAATAAACGCTTTCAAACATGGAAAGGCGACGTCAAACTGCCTCTGTGGACGAGAGAGTTTGCAGAGCCTTTGGTTTCGCCGAATGCCTTGTTTGCGCATTTCTATGTACGCCTAGTACAGCGGTATACGACACCAACTACCAACCATTGGACAGAGGAGCGGTGTTAACCGCCACATGTGTCACAAATATTGTTCTTCGCTGATTGTCAATTCTACTTTCGTTAAGTAATGATCGGTTGGCAACGGTACGTTCGTTTCCGTAAACGCGACCACGAAGAATGTCCATGATTCTCTTTCAGCCATGCGCTATGCAGAGTCAGTTAGTGAGGAAGCAAACGAAGACGGCCAAGGAACAAAGGTATCACGCGTTCTGTCCAATTGAAGCCACACGAATGGAACTCCCTGTCCTCCAGGAGCCAAGAAGAGAAGACACATGGTCCGTACCATGGAGTTCGTACTACTCCTACAGCCTTAGGTGCCAAAAATTCGTCGAAGAGGCGAATCGTACCGGCGCGCAGATTTGACCAACCGATGTTCACCGTCGCTTGTTGTTCCGAGGTCTAAAACTTCAAGACGTATCGTACGATCAATGTACGAGCTGTACAGTATCGTACGGTACGGTGCGAACTTACTGCTGTAACTACTCATCCAAAATTGATTTTCCCGTTTTGAATTTTTATGCCATTCATGGTGTAAAGTATGTATCATATTTACAATAGATATGAATACATATAGATATGAAACGTAATCATGCTTTCGGATTAGAAAATTTGGATTTTTGAAATTGAAGGTACGACGTACGTACCGGTGTGAAGTTGGTGGTACGAGTAGTACGTACGTAGTTTCCGTACGCTACGCTTTACAGATTACCGACGGACTTCCCGTTACTGTAATGTACTAAGTACCATACCATACGTTGGTTGTAGAAGTATCTTTCGTTTTTTTCTTTTTTGGGTTCCCGATCTTGAAGCCAACATTCGAAAGACTTGGTGCGGTGCGTTCATTTTGTGCTACACATAGATGGACAAACATCAAAACGAACGAGCCTGTCCCCGTCTTGAATCGCAATCATGGCCTTTCGTGGAAGGACGAGCGGTGGTGTCTCTAGCTGTGGCAGTGGCAGCCACGGGACGAAAACCAATCTCGACGAAGCTTCTCGGATCCTTCCAAGACCCGAGCACAATCGCGAACGGAGGCAAAAGCGCAAGCACACTTTTTGTGGTGTTCCCGTGTTTTTCTTTATCGTTGCGGTGTGGCTGGAGCTCCAGTGGAACGCGAACACGCACACACACTGCGAGGGATTTCCCATTTCGGCGAGGGGGGCCCGGCGTTCCCACCACGGCCTAGTTGGTTCGAAGCCCATGGGACGCTCGTGGTCTGGCCTCGGAGCAACAGCGACCGAACGCGACAACTCGTCCCACTCCATCAGCAGCATTCTCGACCCCGGGGGCGAAGGAATCCCCGAAGGGTGTTCGACGAAATCAACAACTTTTTCGCTGGCACTTTCGCCGACCAAACTCTCGAAACGAAAGCGTGCGTGGCGATTTCTTTCGCAAACTCTCTTGGGTAGGAGCAAGCCGAGTGGGTTGGAAAACAAAGAAGCAGCATCAACAACAACCACAACCACAACCGCGAGAACGGCCAGAACCCTGGATTTTGCCTACGACTACGACATCATTGAAATGGAGGCTCCTATTCCTGCTACTGCCGCCTCGACTTCCAGCGGAGCACAAGAACCCACGACTACCGGAGTTCTTTTGGTTCACCCAATCGGAGTGGGCATTGGCAGGTGGTACTATCAGCGATTGGTGCGATCGCTCCTCGCAAAACAAACAGGATCGTCGAGCGGAACCACTTCCGGCAGCAACCACCAGCGCCATCGAATGGTCCTCGTGGTGGCCGATTTGCTGGGGAGCGGGAGTGCCTGCAACGCCACCCTCTCGGAGGACGGAGTTGCTCCGTCAGATCCTCCTATTGTGGCGAACAAGTTTCCCTTGTTCAACATATCCGACTGGACCGATCAGCTTGAGGACCTGATGGGTACGATAGAGAAGGATCGCGGTCCCTCCAACGAGATCGACCGGTGGTGCGTAGTCGCCAATGGCGGGTGCTCCCCGATCGCCCTGCAGCTCGCGGAACGGAGCCAGAGGCCGGGCTGGAACCACGCCGGGGTCGAGAACCTCGTCCTGTCGTCGGTCCCCCGGCTCCCATTCTTTTTGGAAAACCCGGAAAACGATCCCCAAAAAGTCGCAAAGTCCTACCGGACGCTGTCGGGGATTCCCGGGTCGCTCTTTTGGTGGTACTCCTGCCGCAACGAGGGAGCCTTCATCCAGTCCTTCAGCGAGAAGAACCTGATCGCCGATCCGTCCAACCTCGGCCCATTCTGGCGGTCCAACTGCTACCGGACGGCCGTCTCCCACAACAAACGAGGAAGGTATGCCACATTTTCATTCCTGGCGGGTACCCTCCAGGACGGATGCCAGACGAGCCTGGATGCGGTCCGTGGGACATCCCTAAGGATCGATATCATCAAGGGAGCCGACACAAGACGCAACCGTGCAAAGAGCTGGTTTTGGCAGAAGAAAAAGAAGAAGAAGGACGCCGACACAACAGAAGAATCCAGGCAGCTCAATGCTGCAGATTTTCCCAGCGCTGATGCTGTAGCTGCAAATGTCACTGAAACAGAGCAAAAAACCAATAA
Organism: Pseudo-nitzschia multistriata; assembly: GCA_900660405.1. NCBI lineage: Eukaryota > Bacillariophyta > Bacillariophyceae > Bacillariales > Bacillariaceae > Pseudo-nitzschia > Pseudo-nitzschia multistriata. The sequence continues at coordinate 350,945 of CAACVS010000048.1, read as the reverse complement.
GACCTTTCGTGAATATGTCGAACGAAACGGCAATGGTGGCCGGGAAATTGTCATCGGGGGAAGAATCAGCCTGGCGCATGAAGATCCGGACGGCTATGCCGATGCCGTTCTCGAATTTCTGGATTCGGAAAGCACGTATGACGAATAGTTGGAAACGATTTCGAACCTGTTTTTACTAGCGACAACTATGTTTTGTGCCACACAACAGTCCTGGCAAACACTGGGAAGAATACACACGGTTGGTTCACTCTGGTGCGATCTTATCAGAATTCAAACGAACGTCTTGCTGTTGGCCTCCTACACTACACAACTTTGCCAAGGCACAAGCCGGGTTTTCTTAAACAGTCCTTGCGTGAGGTCAAACGTAAATCGTAGTTCAAAGCACTGGAGACAAAAAACGAGACCAGTTGTTCGTTGAGGTGGAAGGACAGACAGCAGTAACAAAGATGCTGCAACGAGTAGGTAGTAAGGGTATCTGTTATGGAGTTCTCTATTGGATGATGTAATCCATGACCACATCAATCGTGGGGTCTCGGAGTTACACCAGATTTAAAGCACCAATTGTAAAAAGTAATACTAGGGATGATGCCTTTTTCCAAAAGAGACATAACACGGTTTATCACCATGCGACGAACTTGGGCTGCTGCTCCAATACTTTTCGTCAGAAAAACAACGTACAAGAGCGGGTCACGACCTCCAATCAAAATGCGAAAGGCATATTGCAATACTGCTATTAGCACTAATAGTTCCAATGTCTTGTAGGATTACTAATACCGATAGGTTACAGTACTTTGTTATACCAAAAAGCAGGCGGACAGCTCGGGATACCAATAGTCCCTCTTGTTAAGGTCGTTGGCAAAAATGAACGGAGCATTATCAAAATTAAGAATTATCATACCCGGATGCCAGCAGAGCACCAAAATTACAGTAATCAAACGAAAACAAATGCCTAAGCAATGCTATTCGGAAGTTCAACCAGGAATCGTCAGACATCCAAGAACAGAAATCATCAGAATAATATCGAGAGAAAATATCTCCCGGACCAGCACAACGAATGATAATACGGATCTCGTCATTTTCATGTACCGGACGGTACAGCTAAGATAAGAATGAGAAAAAATGAGAAGATCTATGACTCGGAGTCTCGAATAATCTGAAATATTTAATAACCCTTGTGACAGCCACTAACGTACAATTATTGATGTGGTACTGTATTATTTTATTTGATACGACAAAGTACGTACTCCGATTCATTATTTGCAGATATATGAGTCACGAAATCACCTGTGCATTGATTGTAGAAGGGTTGTAGCTTACGTACGGTAAATTAATAAGTACTGTAATCCCGAGATCTTGGGGCTTATTACTGAATCGACCAAAAYCGATCGAAACTATTAACGACAAGGGTGTCACAGGATGCCATCTCATTTAAAATTTTGGGGAGAGAACGAACGTTTTCGGTCKTGGGTTTCCTTTTCTCGAAACCGTTAGCAACCGACGGCTAGTCTTGAAACTAGTACGAAGGTGCACCAAAAAATCTTTGTTTTTGGTAAAATACAAGACCGCTCTCGGTTCTCATAAAAATTAATTGAACAATCTTTTCAGAAGCCACAACTGCAAGAAAAGGTTAAGAAAACGAAGTCAACCCACGCCAACGAATCAACCGAAAACAACGAAAATGATGATCTTTACCAAGAAACACAATGGTCCCTTCCTGTCAACAACAGCGATAGTCTCTGCTCTGTTGTTAGTTGTGCTCTTAGCACTTTCCCAAGCTTCGGTCGCGGTGGCTACCGAAGAAACATCGTCGATGTCAGTTTGCTTGAGTCTCAACAACAAGAAACGAGAGTGCCGGGACCACCCGGAGTGCCACTGGGTGATCCACCGCTTTGCTACTAAAAATCCCGACGAGTTAGCACGAACAGTCCGATGCGTCGATGCCATGACGGACGAACAATGTTCCCCGTTTACAGACAAGGAGAATGCCAAGATTAAGTGCCGATTCAACGGGTGCAAATGGAACAGGGAAGATAACACCTGCATTGGAAGACTCRACCACGTCAACAGAGTCRACAATGAYGGCGGAGACTTGAGTTTGGAAGACCTATTGAAACCCGAAAAGAACCTCGTGGACAGACTCTTTCTAATGGAATTCATCGGAACAGACGCAKCAGAAGTCRAGACAGCCATCATAGAAGCTTACCCACGGTATGCAGGTGAGGGCGGCGTCTACGTGGTCGCTGTCTGTACCCAGAATATGGGTTTGTATGTTGGTGAACCCGCCTGTATCCAGAGGAATTACAACGTGCATCGCATTAAGCTGATCGTCGATGCAAACAACAAGGTCAACGAAATTATTTTCGGATAACAGTGATTGGAAAGCAACCAAACCAAAGCTACACTAATATCTTTCGATGATTCGTCCCATTTGTCTGTTGACAGCAAGTGATTAGACGAGTTCAATAAATCGAAAGAACAAGGGTCAATCGGATCCTAACATAAGTTTTCGGAGACGATGCGAACCCAAATGCATGTTATGAATATACATTACACGATAGAGTTTACACATACACACTTAATAATATTAAAATATATTATATACTGAACAATACCAACAATGTATGGCGCTGTAAATGAAAGAGAGGCCGAAAAGACTAATTTGGTCCAACGACATCCATCGGGCAGTTCGCGTGTGCATTCGAAATCAAGGCAGACACACGGACGGATTGTTGCCCGTGTGTAGTTCCACAAACAAGTGAGCAAGCACTGCCCGGGGAATGAAAGAAACGCAACAGAACCCAAGGGACAGAGCAGAGAGACACCGAAGTACCGAAGTACACAAAGTATGCCCTTGAGCATCGACAAAGAATAGGCATTGTCCGTCTGCGGGCTTGGAGTTTGAATGGTGCCTCTCGTGTGCAAATCAAGCATGTGATTATTCATTATGAATAGAGCCTCAAAAAGAGCTGATCAAGAGGCAGCCAAAGAAACTATTAACAAGCCATTGAGGCAATTGGTACCAAACCTAACCGTCCTTGGGTGCGCTGCGCTACTCGAGAACGAACTGGTTTCGTTTCCATACCTATGTTCGATGTACCCTCGCAACTTCGGTATGACACTGGCTACAGCAGCAAGTGAGCTAACTGGTAAGTTGCGTTGCTTGTTCTTCGATGGGAGTGAAAAACATGCACCATCCGAAGGGCTCGCTTTCGTCGAGAAATGACTCGTCGGGATGGGGGTCGTGCACCATCTCAAAAACCGCCCCCCGGTGGACACATTCGGGACCCGACACACTGGTTCTCGCTATCACCACGTGTCCAAAGGGACCCCTGGGGGACTTTCCCCGCAACAGGCAGAGGCGCCGCCGTTGGCCGGAGGGAGGCGGGCCTTGCGTCCCGCCGACGCCGGAGCCCTCTGCGGGGAGTTTTCGTTTTTCACAGGAGTAATTACGATTGCGGCAAAACATCTCAATCGCGGATTCGTACCCCTCGGGGCGCTCGACAAAGTTGGGAACGTCGGCCAGGTCGGACCCAAAGACCGAAGCTACGGCGGCCTGGAGAGCGTTCCCCCTTCCGGGACGAAAGTCGTCCTGGTAGACTTTTCGTGGCAGTGGCTCGTCGACCATGGCTGTGGTCTTTCCCGTCTCTGCTGCTGCCTCTGTCCCCGGCTGCTCTCCTTCGTTTCTGTTTTTGTCTTCGTCGCTCGCCATGGTCCCGTTCGTTCATGTGGTTCGTATCTATCTATTGACAATCTATTGACAACGACTGCTCGTCGCTCAGATAGAAAACATCATCCTGAGTTACGGTACCGTACGTTCTGTACAATACTTTCAAATAAGGAGTAGGTACGTACGTACCTTACAGCGTACGGCATTCTACAGCAGCCCCCTGTAAAACGCCTACCGTACGGTACGTGTACGGACCATGGCAAGTGGCAAAACGCAAAACACATTGCAAACATGATTCCGTACTGCACGTACGTTCATACGTACGCACCCTTTCCGTTCCATACATAACCAACATGCCAACTACGGAAATACTACAAATCCGCACAACAGCGCAGAGAACACACATCGTCGATACAATCTATCCGAGGAACACCGACTACAGGCAAACCATCCGGACGCCATGGTTGGATCAAACCGCGGAGCCAAGGTCTTCCGCGCCCACCTCGACGATGTCGAAAACCTGAGCTACGGAAAGGGAGCTAAAAAGCAACGGGGAACGGGATCCCGCTTCACATGCCACCGGCTGAACCGAGAGGAGCGGCAGATTTTTGATCGGGCGAAGCGAGACGGATATCTCGCCGTGCGGGGGAACGGGTACCGGAAGGAACGCAAGGGAAGCCCGGTCTGGAACACGCACCGGCAGCGGTGCGACGCCCTCAAAGAGCCGTGCGTGGTAGTCGAGAAACGCTCCGATTCCGACCGGGTCGTCGTAGACCTTTCGACGCTGCGCGTCCCGGACGACGCCAAACTCGTGGAGTTCCTCCTGGAAGAGGTCTTCAAGCCAAACTACCCGGAATTCTTCGAGGCAATTCTTCTTGCCGGAATGTCAAGACTCGGCGGTGATCGGAAGGGCGGACAAAGCAGCTGCGAGGAAAGCGACGGCCACGAGGGTTCGGTATCCCTTCCAAAGGCGGACAACACAACCCACCGGCCGATCGACTGGGAAACGGTGGCAACGAAGCCCATCTGGGGTGTGGATGAGCGACTGATCGCGGTGTCTTGTGACCGAGACACGGCGAAATCGATCGCCAGGGACGTCCTGGGCCGGTGCGGATCCGTCCGCTTTGCGATGCTTCTGGCGGACGCGGAAAACACACCCGTCGAAATAACCACCGAAAACATTCCGGCCGAAGGGGACCCAACACCGACGGTGGTGTCAACGCAACGAGAGGAGGAATGGTTGGAAGTTCCAACGGAGACAATGCTTTGTGGGGTGGGGTGCGACGACAAGAAGCAACGACGACGAATACCAGAATCCCTTGGGAAAACGTCGTGCAATCACGCGGACCAAATCAATGCCACTGAATCTGTGGACACAGATTGTATTGATTGGAACGATATCTGAGGGATTCGGTCCGGGCAATTCAAATTCTAGAATAGCAGGGGAGAGTCACAAGGAAAGGACGATGGTTTCCAAATACGTCTGAAGAAAAGTTTTTGATCAAAGCAGGAGGAGCAGGAGGTCCATACGAGATTAACCTCTCATTTGCATGCCAAATAACCTGCATCAATTATTTTTCACAGCTCATTTTTGTGAATACTAGAGTTCTAGTAGAATTACTGTTATACGATTACTGACATTTCTAAATGTTCAATGGTGCCATGTCGATCATCATGACGATGCGGTTGCTGATTTTCTTGCTTTGGAAAGAAGAACATCATCCTCAGCACTAGCATTCGTGATGTTCTTCTTTCCGTACCACCACCATTTTCTTTCACCATGATGGTGTAGTAGTACTGCCTTTATGATCAACTGGWAGCCTCTTGTACTAGCTTGGTAAACCTGSTGGTGGAGTTGRCTGATTAGTCCAGAGGAAATGCTGATGATGTGCAGTCTTGTTGTATCGTAATTTCAGTCCTAGTTTAGTCACTAATGATTAGGGGGTGAATCTTGCATTCAACAGAATATCCGGGGTCGGAAATTATGATCATAATAAAAGCGACTACGTACCGTACGTACTCGTACGTACAAGACTGTACGAACCGTTACGCACTCGCGCATTTTTTCGAACTTTCAGGTACCGTACRGTACGGGATACTCGTACTCGTGGTCGTACGGACCGTACAAACGGTACGTACAGAAACCCAAGACAAACTTGGATGCCCCACGTCTTGCCGAGTTGTGTCCCTGAGAAGGTTCTCTTTCCAACAGGCTTTGTACCCGATGCATACCCCGTAACGGTGCGGGAATGCATACAACACGGTACTGTACGACTGAACACGAAGTCGTAGTCGGTACAATTGCTTGCCAGCATCGAACTGTGACCCGTGCTTCTTCTTGTTGGAAAAAACGGGAACGAATACGGGCAGCATGGTAGATRCGAAATCTTTCGTGATCCAACATCGCACCGCATCATACGGTACCGCACGCATCAGGTATCGCCCCTAACATTGTAGTACTGCGCACGATCAATATCTTGTTGCTTGGTTTTGAAAGAAACTCATCGTGGCTCGGTTGAAATTGTTTTCTGTTCTTGGGTCTTGCTGATAGTCAGGCTCGTCTTTCGCGCGAGAGGGCATGCCGTTTCACACGCAACACACTACTGCCAGGAAGTGGTTGTTGCGCTCTGTCTGTCAATATAGTACCGCTCAAGGACATGTCGCCGGTCGGTGATCTTGTCGCGACCAATAGTCGAACGATTATTGTCCATGGTCGGAGGTAGAACGATCCTACATTACGCACGGCTGCACAACTCCGGCACGATTCCAAAGAAGCAATGACGGCAAGATTCCAAACCTTGGCAAGATCGAATCCAATCTTCTGGCTTTGCGACTGCTCTTGTTCTCTCGAACGATCCAATCCAGCAGTGCGATGTTAGATAGAAGGGGTGCCACACGGGCTGGTCCTACGATCGAATACGTGGGATCGGAGGACGACGAGGTTCCAAAAAGCTGAAAGAAAGCCGCAAATRGCAGGCTGCTTTGTCATTCTCCCCGATCTCGAGTGTTTGGACTGTCTTCTCACAAAATCGATTTTCACTCATCCGAAAAAGCAAATCCAAACACCAATACAGTACAATCGCACATTGTGCCTGATCATTGCATCCCCAAACTTCTATCCATCCAATCCAATCCAATCCAATCCAATCCCATCCGATCTTATCTCACCATGACCAAGCCAACACTTCTCTCGTGCTTTCTCCTCCTTCTCGCCGGTTCCTTCCGGTACGGCACGGCAGCGAATCTCCGGGCCAGCAACATCGGAAGCACCTCGCTTTCGTCCGAAACCGTCCGCGACGAAGATCTGATGAGCATCCGGTCGTATCTCGTGGTCGGCCTCGACGGCTACGCGCTGGATGACCTCGACGGGATGACTCCCGAGAAGCAAGCCGTGGTGGAATGCGCCTTCCACACCGCCTTTGACGAAGTCCACGGGGACAAGGACGGGATCTACCTTGCGGGGCAGGAGATCGTCGCCACCGACGAGGACCCGGGCAACGATGCCGACTACGGCGACGGACCAGAGGATTCCAAGCGAGCCAGCTTCATCGACTGGTCCAAGCGCCGCAAGTACAGACGCCCCCGCTACATCCCCGTCCGTCCTCTCACTCCCCCGCCTCCCCGGCGGGCGCCCCTGTACAAGCGAAAAACGAAATGGGCTACCTATTGGAAAGTCGACGGTGGGGGCATGTGCCGTTTGTGTAAGTCTGGTGTCAACAGCACGGCAAACGATAGGAATGAAAGCTGGGAGTTTAGCTTTGCAGTGCGATTGCAGCGAGATTGCGATTTGGATTGAATGCATGCGTATCCGATTGCTTTTGGTGTTGCATTGTTGTTGTGGCAATGGGTGGTGGATCTGCTGCGTTGCCTCTTTGCCTGTTACTTTTCATCAGTGGCTTGTACTGTGCCGAACTCCTCACCGCCCTATCTTTGTGTTTTACAAAACGCCAATATCACACCAATCGAAAAAGGTCCCGACGACGATGCTCTGAAAGTTGTCTCCGGGTCTTTCCTGCTCAATACCTACGACACCAAGAAGGCCAAGGACGAAGAAATCGCCTCCGATTATGTCTTTGGTGAGGCCAGCATGAACGCCATTGCCGATGCAATGCGCAAGCATCTCATCGAAGGGACCTGTGTGGCAGAGGGAGACGATTATTTTGAATACATCGAGCGAGTGGACGTGTATCCCATCAGCCAGGCCGAATTCGAATCCACCGTCGCCGCCATTGCTGCCTTCAAGGAAACGAGAAAGGAGGCTGTCGCGAGCCATAACGAGAACGAGAGAGAGGCCCTCGACAAGAACGAAGGCTCGTCTYCTACGGGACTCGCCTCCCCGCCTCTGGTGGAAGCATCTCTTCCGTTTTACTACGGTACTTTGGTGGCTTCTGATGCTGCCGCAACTTCCGCCAGCAGACACTTCAGGATTGGTTTGTCGGGCATCGCTTGCGGGCCCTGGAACAACCAAGACCTGCTCGATGTGAACTCTGCGCTCCACAACTCCATCAACTCCCTCGAGGGTCTCRGCGACAAGGGCCATACCATCGACAAGATCGTCGGTGGCGCCACCCACCGACCCCGACCCCGAAACTACACCTGGGGGTGCGGCTTCGATCTGTATTCCAGGCTGGACGTGGCCGGGGAAATGAGCGATTCCGCCCTCGACGACATTGGCGACTCGCTATGCTCGGAGCTCTATTGGCTCGGGGGCAACAGGTTCGAGCACGCCATCGACTGCGGCCTCGAACCCCTCTCCGTCACCGAATACAACGAAGCCGTGGCGGTCACCATCGCAGCGGACGGCAACGCCGCGAGTGGAGGCATGCTGCACCACAATGGTGCTGGTCCCTCTGCCACCACTACGCAGGAGTAAAGGAACGACGGCAGCACAACCGCTGTTACCGATCGAACACCATGACGACTTTCCTTTGGGCTCGGACAGCAGGCCGTCCTTCGATCCTTCCATCCTTGCTCCTAATTTTTCTTACTATCTTCGCACACAACGATGCCGATACGCATGATATACAACTTACTACAAACTACATACTACACACTACATATTACATATTTCACAAAAGCAACGAATACTCGGCTGCAGCACCAGCACCTTCCGCCTCTGTCGAGAAGAAACCTATCCGAGATGATTGACATTCCTTGGCTTGTTGGGACGAAATTCTTTTCAATACATATTTACATCTACATAATACTTCTATTAATCATATTTGCATTCCACATGAATTCTTGCTACTGTAGTACACTACACAAAAAATGTGCCCTCGTAGGGTTTAGATGAATCGAAGCACTGGTAAGGATTTCTCAATTCGGGGGACGGAAGGTATCTTTTTTGTTTTGTTGTCGAAACGGGGGTCATTCACACTTGCGAGCTGATTCGCTGACTGACGATGACTCACTCGTTCGCTCCTCATTGGCTTTGTTTCCCTGACCGCGAGGSAGGTGCCCTGCTTGGATTCAGATTTTGGGAGTAACATCCTTTCGTTTCATTCGTACCAGTGTTCAGGGGTACGTACCAATGAGTACCGTTCGAGCTCGTAGTAGTGGTGGTAACGTACCGTACGTACTACTACGAGTTACCATACACAACTCGTACGAAGTATGTTCGACATAGTAAGCTCAAACGAAGGAAAGTTCTCGTACTGTACCTTCGTCGGATTCGTTTTGTTGGCACACCCTTCCAGACTGCGTCGCACTGAAGCCAGAGAGAATACGATGGAKGGTGGTTGCAATCGGTGAGGGGATCCGTTCCGTGCCGACCCGTTTCATTTCATCTCGCCGACGTTGCGCCACAGCGAATGCGATGGCGTCGCACTCGCTGCCGCTGTCCGATGCCATCGATTGCTGCCACAGCACACCGCAAGAACACGGGTGCGAACAGCAGCGYGAGTGCGAATACGARTATGAATACGAGTACATCGATGTGGTGTGGCTRAAACGCGATGTCCGCTGGACCGATCACGGCCCGCTGTCGGAAGTCGCCACGGGAGGCTCCCGGGGATTCGGTYGGCAGCCAAAAAACGGACAACAAAAACAACAAGCACTTCCGGCGCCACGGGTTCCGAGAAAGTTTGTCCTTTTGTATTTGCACGAACCCGATCAGTTGAGGGTTCCCTCGGTCCACGGTTCCCATCTGCGGTTCGTCCACGAAGGCCTCGTCGACATGGAGGAGCGGTTGAAAGAATACCAAAAACAAACCCCCGGCGAAACTSGCCACCACCAGGAGTCGGGAGCAGCCGCGAAGGCAGCAAGCCCAGAGGGATCGGCACATCCCGACCRCGAACAGAGTGGYAGTAGAAGCCATAGCATCATCTCGCCTTCCTTCGAATACCTCACCGTCTGTCACAACACAATCATCTCGACGCTGGCTTCGATTCATTTCCGTTACCTGGCATCGTCCGTAACCATTTCTCCGCAGCAAACACGGCAAGAGATACCACCACCACCGCSAGACGGAACGACTGGCACTGGTTCCGAAAGTAAGCCGGCAGTGCCCGTCGTCAGGAGAACCTACTACAAGATTGCGAGGCTCCTTGCGCACGAAGAAACTGGGCACTGGGAGTCCTATCAGCGGGACGAGCGCGTCCGAAAATGGTGCGCCACCCGGGGCATCCCGTTCGTCGAGTTYGGCCAGACGGGCGTCACCCGGGGGCTGAGAGACCGCGACGACTATCTTTCCCGCTGGAAGGCMTTTATGGCCAAACCCCCCTACCCGAGCGGCCCCGATCTGGCKAGCTCGGAATCCTTCCGGGAACGGTTGCTGCTGCTCGACAARCTGCCGGGATTCCTCTCGTCTCCGAACGGGATCGCCGGCCTGTTCGACGACGACCACGCCGCGGCCRCGAACAACAACCCTGCGGGTTCCGCTGCCGCGATTCTGGGGGAGCTMCCGGCCGCCCACCGATCCGATCGCCCCCGGCGGGAGCAATGCGGCGGAGAAACAAGGGCCTTGGGCACCCTGCGGTCCTTTTTGTCGAGCCGGGGAGCAAACTACGCGGCAGGGATYTCCTCGCCCAACTCGTCCTGGAACTCGTGCAGCCGGTTGTCCCCGTACCTAACGTGGGGCCACATCAGCCTGCGGTGGGTCCTGAGATCCCTCGAGGAAACGAGGGACCGCCTGCGGAAGGAACAACAACGACAGAGAAAGCAAAAACTAAGCGGCAACAACCCGTGGCTCAGATCCTTACAGGCATTCGCCTCGCGTGCCCACTGGAGGTCCCATTTCATCCAAAAACTAGAAAGCGTAAGTCTATCACCAAAGATTGCGGTCATGTGCATTGAATTGAAATGCAATTCGTCTTGCTCTTATTCCTTGCCAGATGTTGGTTTGTTTGAGAAAGCACTATCGAGACGACAAGAGACAACCCACACCAAAACACACCTAGCCTAACATATTGCATCACACTCCTGCTATTTTGTTGTGAAGGAACCGATGCTAGAAAAGCGGGACCTGTGTCCAGCATACCAGCACCTGCGGCGGGGGGAGGGAGACTGGGACCAGGCCAAGTATGACGCGTGGGAGAACGGAACCACCGGGTACCCTTTTGTCGACGCGTGCATGAGGTGCCTGGTCGAGCACGGGTGGATCAATTTTCGGATGCGGGCGATGCTGGTCTCCTTCGCCACCTATAACCTGTGGCTGGACTGGAAACGGATAGCCCCGCACCTGGCGAGGGTGTTTCTAGACTACGAACCGGGGATACACTACCCACAGCTACAGATGCAGKCGGGGACCACTGGGATCAACGCAATGAGGGTATACAACGTGACCAAGCAGGGAAAGGACCAAGATCCGAAGGGTCGCTTCATCCGAAAGTACGTTTCGGAGCTCAGAAAGGTACCGGACCAATACATMCACGAACCATGGAAAATGTCGGAGGCTCTGAAACAGAAATACTACCACAACCAAACCATGCTCTTTTCCTCCGTTCGTAGCAAGGATAACGACAGCGGTGACGTCCGTTATCCGGAACCCATCGTGGACGAAAAAGAGTCGGCGAGGATTGCGAAAGAAAAGCTGAACACCGTGAAAAAAGAATTGTCCACCAGGATTCAAGCCAACCAGGTGTTTCTCAAGCACGGAAGCCGAAGCCGACAGAGCAACGAGTGGAACGGTAGGACAAGAGGATCCGCGGCGTTGCCAGCAGCCATCGAAGCCCTCGGGAAACAATGCCAAACAAAGACAAGCAGTGGTGGCCGCCAGCCCAACATCCGAGACGCCTTCTCCGCCGCTGCTGTGACCGCCGCTACATCCAAGAAAATAGAGCCAAGCGACTGCGGCCCGCCAATGAACAAGGAAGTTGTGGATCTCACGGCGGGGATCGATCGCGGCCCGCCGAAACGGAGAAAGCCTTTGCCCACTCCCACAATGACCAACAAGCGAATCAAGGCCGCCCCTGTACCGATGCCGGGAACCAACGGAGCAATGTCAGCAACAGATAGTAAAAGGGGGAGCTGGAGCTGCACCGCGTGTACATTTCTGAACGAAAAACCACACGGACTCGTATGCACCATTTGTGGAACACCACGATGAAGTTTATGCTATTCTTGTCGCTGCATGATTCGCCTTTGCATGCGTGCGGAATAAATCACAGAGTACATKGACCTTAAAGAAACATTCGATTTTCAAGAAAAATCTTCGATTGGAAAAATACCATTATGTCTACATTATCCCAAGAAAGACTATTCCATGTGCTTGCATTGTCTTAAGCGCTTTGAGGATCTACATTCCAATCTATTTTTGATTGATTATGTTTCGCCAATAATTGTTCCAACTTGATTTTGCTGCTGTTTTTGCAGCTATGACCAAACGTGCTGTGGATGCCATTGTAGACAAGAACAAAAATTACAACCATGAGATGATGTTGGGAAGAAATGATAAATATGATGGGAAAACGAATATAAAAGTAACAAGGATGATTATGAAGGACTTACCACTGTCCCTTTAGATTGTCCAGGACGACGCTTTCCAGATTATCGTGAATGTATTGCGAGGTAAAAATAGCTCTTTCTGGTTCAATATTGAAGTCTCGTTGTACTAGTTTCCAAAACAGAATAGACCGGTTCTCGAACTTGCTTTTTGCTCCCGGTATTGTATCCACTCTCGACATTCCAGCGCTCGTGATAGTCCTCGATCGGATTGCACTCGGATAGTAGCCCAATCTCTTCCAGCAGTCGTAAGTAGCGTTTCCGTTGTTGGACACGCCTGCTGTTGCCTCGCTTTCTACAAGCTTGCACTCGGGCCAATCGCGAGTTACTACGTTGTGTCCCATTGGTGGCCATTCCGGAAATTCGAAACTTGGTGCTTCGCGATGGCGCACGAGCGTGTATCCCGGTGTGACACATATACTTTCTTTCACGACCCGCAAGACCCCTGGAGATTCGATTTTTGTTTTGTTCGCTGAGACGAGCGTAACTTCATTGTTCCTCCATTCATAATGAAGATTGCTGCAAATAATCTGCCATCCTCGTTTGTCGACTGGCAATGCTCTTGCTGTTTCCTGTATATCGGATAGGGAGTCGAAATGTAACCCGTCGTCCGCGTCCAATCGAGTCTCTATCAATAAAGTTCGGTTAGGGTCCAGCATTCGAGAATGCAACATCTCGATGTTTCCTGTCAACACTACTTTGCTCTCGACAACCGCTGTATCATCGGAAGCGGCATAATCCTTTTTGTTTTTGGCTAATGGTACCATGGATGTAATATTCGTGGGGGTCAGCAGCTTGGCGTTRGACGCTACCAAATAAAAATTGGGGTGGGGCTGAAGCAAGGATTGTAAGTCGGAGAGAAGATCCCGATCGAGCTCTGGGTCTGTCATAACAAACCAGATGAAGTTGTCGACTTTTTGGTTCAGCATTGTTGGAAGGCAAAAGGTTTCAAACAGTCGCAGCCGGGCTTTTCCGAGTGCGATTAATTGTGGTTGGTCTTGCATGAATCTTGATGTGACAACGTGCAGAATGTCTTTATTTTTTGCGTCATAGTATTTTCCATCTTTTAGATGCTCGTCGATGTCACTCATAGATCGATGTGATGTGTCAWAAGGGGGAAGGAAATTGACTAAGAACATGTTCGTCCCGACAAAAAACAACGTTACGCCGATTAAAGCAAACCCATTCATTAGTCTCCGCGACTTTTTGCGCCTGTATGGATTTCTGAGCATGATTGATGTTTGTTGCTATTTCAAAGTAATGGCATGACATAGATTTTCGCTTTGGTTGATGGAGGAAGTTTTTGTAGGTTTAGGTTGAAGGCTCCTTGTAATCATTTCATCATAATCCTTCCATGCGTTGGTACTCTTGCTGTACTTTCCCAGTACCTGGTACGCTATGCACCGTATTGTGACAATGATGATATAGCGTAGTAATGCATGTAACACATGTTGTCGTGCAAAATTTTAAACAACGTTCAAATTTTTTGGCGATTTCTTGTGACCAGAAAACCGGTATTTTGTTGATCCTTCATTTATTTTTAGCAATAATGATCATACAAGATAAGATCGTCTACGCCTGTAAGGAATTGTAAAAAAAGAAATTCTTTCCGTAATTTTTTGCTTGAATTCATATGCACGGTATTACAAAAAGAATACCTCCTCATGGAAATACATGTATTTTCATCATGAATCAAGCACAATGCTGGATTACATACCTGCAAAATGGAGTAAATGGAGTTCAAGATTGTATTCTGCTCCTCCCCTATGGCAGAGCCCAATTTTGTCCCTGGTAAAACTACTAGTAGTAGGTATTTGGCTGAACCAAATGAAACTCTGAAATCAAGAAAAATTTAGGAGCAGAGGATTACTTTTTTGAGGACCTCACGCACCTACTTTGACCATTTTTTTGTTTTCAACTCAGCTGAGTTCAATTGTATATACTTTATCACTTTACTATGCACTCCSCTATTTTTTGCAATAACAGTATTTTCTCTCCTAAAAGATGAATGTGTTCATCGAACAATAGAACCCCCCTCTCAAGTAGATACTAGGTACCTACAGAGTGAATCCAGTGGATAAAATTGGTAATTTCAAAAAGAAAGTATCATGGTTAGGAATGCAATGACCAGAAGTGACAAGAATCAAAAAAGGTCCTTGTTGGGGTCTTTATCAATTCGAAAAGGAATGCCCAAAAAGCRACAAGACCAAGTCACACAGCACATGGCCTGAATAGGCAGTATGCCCGCATGTTTGCAGAGATGTTGGTGCCCTCTATGCAAGAATTGGATATTGTGAAGAAGGAACTGGTTGTTGCAATGGACATGTGGGGGGATGATGTCTCGTCCTTCTGTGTTGATTTTACACCAAATGATCTTAACTCACAATTGATAGCGCCAGGGCCATGACCACCAATCCTCTTGGTGGAAGATGTGTGCAAGACAGATTTCTTTGCCATCCTGACAAGAAGAAGAAGAAGGACCCACACTACTTCAAGAGCTGYTCCCTGTAGGAATTGGATCAGTTTGAGCCTGGGTGAAGAAGTTTGCTGAGGTTGCTGATGTCAAAGATTGGGAGAAGTACACTCCTCATGATAATTGCCATTGGTGCTGCACTATCATCCTTGCCTCAGATYTTGCTGTCCCTGAGAAGATGAGGATGAGTCATCTCCAGCACAAGAGTAGCAAGTCTGCTGAGCCTTACATTCATCAAAATTCTGTAATTCAACAAGCTGTACAAGGTGTCCTTCATGGCAGGCTCCATGGTACCAAGAATAGTCCAGCAGACTCAACAACAAGAAAGAAGGCTGGAGGAGAGAATAACAAGTAAGGGTTTAATTAGAAAACATTGCCAGCAACAACAGCAAAAAAAAGTGCTTGGCATTTCACCTGCTTCTCTTGCCATTGCAGCATTGTTGCCCATTGATACAACCAAGTCCCAGCCCCAGCATCTTAAAGAGGAAATAAGTACTCCAACTAAAGGAACTCTGAAGCAACAACTTGTTCTGGCAAAAAAGGAAGCCATGAAAAGGAAGGATAAATCCAATTAGTTTGAGCAAGCAGGCATGAAGATTTGATGTCATCTTTAAGATGCCCAAGACACTAGTTTGGATCTCAACAAGAAGCTTTTGTCACTTGAGGGGGATGACTTACTACAAGAGTGGTGGAAGAAGCTAGCATAAGAAAAAATCCAGGAGGCAAATGATGAATATAATCAAAAGGAGCTTACATGGGAGAAGAGCAAAAGAGAACAGCTCGTGAATGAACTGAAAATGTCCCAGCACTTGAAAGAGATCAAGGAGGCAAATTGTGGAGTTCAGTTCTCCTATGTAATTGTGTGAAGGAAGACAAACAGCAGCATCATCCTGTGCTTCTTCTGCACTTTAAATTGCATCATAATATATTTGTTATGAATTATTTCATGGGATGAATTTGAAATCATGAATATTTTTGAGGTCAACATGGAAACAAAGTCATCCCCCGCCCCCTGCTGCTTTACAGTAGCAGCAGCAGTGCTAGTACTGGTAACAGTAGCAGTAGGCTCTTTTGGTGGAGCCTATTTGAAGTGTCTTCTTGTTTGGTAGGCTTACTACTACTACTACTACTACTACTACTACTACATGTAGACAATTTCAGTGGTGTTGTTCAATAATGCTGCTAGTAAATGTGGAAAAAGTATTCATGAAACCATATTAGTCTTAGATACTCACCAGTTGGTGCTGCTGTTGAGATAGGCAATAGTAGCAATTTTGGTAGTTTTGGTAGTAGTACTTTTCTTCTTTTGTAGACTCCATTGTGTGCAGACTGTTACTGATATAATTAATAAACAAGAACTGGTAGTTAGAATCTATGCTGTAGCATTTTTAATCAGTAGAAACCATTTTGCAAAAAATGCTACTATGCTTGACATAATCAGCATGCTGTGTTCCYGTGTAATCCAGCATGCAGTTTGTGTCCCTTCTTTATTGAAAATAGTAATACTGAAAAACATTATTGGTTTTGGTCAATTTTGATCTCATAGTGGGGAGTTCTAGCTACTAGAGCAGCAGTGTGACTCTTTG
Source organism: Pseudo-nitzschia multistriata (assembly GCA_900660405.1). Lineage (NCBI taxonomy): Eukaryota > Bacillariophyta > Bacillariophyceae > Bacillariales > Bacillariaceae > Pseudo-nitzschia > Pseudo-nitzschia multistriata. The sequence continues at coordinate 334,279 of CAACVS010000048.1, read as the reverse complement.
GATGCTACTTGTATCAACTACAACTGCTAGCACTGCTACAGTTGAGGCATAATGAAATATTGGGATTGTTACAACATTGAGAACAAGAATGAAAAGAAGAGGAAGAAGAAGAAAGAATACTTCAGGAGGAGGTACTAGTGGTGATGATCATCAAGCACAAGAGCAGGGAAAATGATTGCCATGTTCGGAAAATGCAAACAATTATTACTAAGAAGACTGGTGGTAGGACACCACTGTTCCTGCTGGTAGTAGGAAATATGTGGCTATTACACCATGTTTGGTACAAGAATTCAAAACAGAAAATTTGATTTATCATCACTCATACTTGAAATTTTATGATGAATAAATCTAGTAACCTTTATGGTGAACAATAACAATTGAACTTTCTTCACACATGAAAAAAAATTGCTTGATTCTTAACAAATTTGAGTATTACCCCTAAATCTACTAGAATGGCTAATTCAAATTACACTACTTCAATTTTTCACCCAACAAATCAGCCAAACACTTCTTCATGGTTATGCCTCCACCACATCTTCTTGGAGGGAGGTGCTGCCCCTTGGAGCAACTAGCATGGCATTCTTTTCCTCAGAAGTTATACTACTAGTTGTCCTGACTGTCATGTACCTCTTTGTAGAGTTCATGAAGTTAAATATGAATTTTAGTMGATTTTTCACCTCTAAATCTGCTACTAAATTAATCCTGAGAACATTGACTTGTCATAAATGACATGTGGTCCCACCAGAATAAACACTGGCTATGTTATGCATCACCAATTCATTCCTTAAACTTGTTGTTCCTTGTTCTTCTACTACTACTASTAGTAGAAGGTGATAAAACAATCAAAAAGAAGCCATAGCCATCTATGGTGAATATATCTGGACTAAAAGAAGAGCATAATGTTGCAAGAAAATTGTGGTATAATTCTTGCAATCTAACACAGCATGCAAATGTTGTTGTTGGTGATGAGTCATTGTTGCCATAACAAACATGATACAAAAATTGATATGATACTGCATCTTACTTTTAGTAGTAGTATTATATTATTACTACTAGTGGTAGTGGTTCTCATGATTTTTGAACTACTACACTCTACTTCTTTAGCAGTTTTTGAAGCAGCAGCAGAGGATGCTACTGTGGTGGGAATCTTCTTGCTGATATGCAATTGGTAGGTATGTTATTTATTCATTCCTTTGTACATACAAGTAGTAATGTATTAGTAATTGATACCTTGCATATTCTTTGGTACTTGATGATTCTTGATAGGTTTTACCCATATTCATAGTATTCTGAATTAAAGTATTCTTTGTTTCCCAGCAATAGCAAAAATTTAGGCTACTAGGCCAGTGGTAAAATGATTGGTGATTTGATGTGTAGTAATATCAAATGAAATTGAGCAGTGTTAATTTCTTGCTAAATATAACTCCATTCATTTTGCCCATTGTATGCTGCCAAAAGTTTTCAATGCATTTTTTCATCAATGTAATGTCAAGATGAGCTTCAAACATTTTTCTCCAATTGTGTTGTAAATTATTCAACTTCCATTACTCACTCATCCTCACAAACAACAAGGCATTGTGCTACAATCACAAGTAAGGTTCTATTGCTGGTCTTCCACTGACTCTGGAATAATGTACTTTTTGATGACCCTCCTTTTCTATCTACCAATCTACACCAACAGTAGCAGTAGCTTTAACTTTCCCCACCCAATCTTTAAAGGCACATTGCTTGGTTGGACTCATGTGCTACTACTCCTAATATTATCAGCTGAATAATTCTTTGGTGGAAAATGGACAAGAACATCCTCAAGAACAACATCATCAGATCTTGCAAAAAGCTTGTCCTTGCAGCACAGGAATGACCTAGTAGGATTGCACCTCCTCCAGGTGAAATACTGGCAAAGAAGGAGGGACAAGGAAACCATTCCTGTGCATTACTAGTAGTACCCACCAGAAAGAACACCAACTCGTCTTTGTGTTCCAAGAACTGGTGGTTCTGATCCTTTACTGACTACTACTAGACAGCAGTATGAATTGTAAAAAAATGATTGTTTTATGTCCATAGCACCTTGAGAAGTCAGCACAGTCTAGGTACAATGACTTTTACTATTGTAGTAGTCTTTCAACAAATTGTGTGCAGACAGGGGAAAGTTTGGTGCTTATACTCACATCAAGGATTCAATCCTTGTGAAGATATTCCAAAATTTCTTGCTCAGGATGAATATATTGATTGCTTCTTCTTGTTGGTTTTTGGCTATGCTTTGTTCCATTGATTTTGCACTACCAAGTGCTTCCTCCATCCCATTATGACCATCTCCTGTTGACTTCAATTTTGCTACTGTCCCTGTTTGAAAGTCCCCTTACTTACTTCATAATTTTTTTTTTATTTTTCTCATGAAAATACACTCTATTAGCCTCTTTTGAACAAAGATACTAGTAGTAGTAGTGCCAAATACTTGTTAGATTTGGTTCTTATTCCTAAATTTTTCTTGCTTGCTGTGATCAATCAGGACACTAGAGGAATAGTTCCTCCCATAGTTTCCTATGGCTTCTTCTAGTAGTTACAGTTTTGAAGCTTTGCCAGCATGTTTTGGCCCAAGGAACAAGTCCCATACGGCCAAGGAAAACAAAGGGTACTAGTACTGATGCGAGTCTTGGAACWATAGGTATTGCTGGAACTGGTWCGAGTCTTGGARCAATAGCTATTGCTATGGCACTCATCCAGYAGTCAMAAACGAAAGGCGCGACAAGAATTTGTGAAGTTTGGGAAACCATCTTTGCTCTGTCCGAGCAAGACGAGAGGCAGGGAGGCGCACTGCGATCAATACAAMAGGAGTTGCAAAGAAAGGGGATATCAATGGATAGATGCATCGTATCTTGAACTCTTTTCTAATTAGCCATCACATCATCAACTAMGCAAAAAAGTCGATTCGGCATCAAAAACAAAATTTGAGTCGAGAAGCGATTCGTGAAGTATTAACAGTAGTATTACATTGCTGTGGATGTTTGACGCGAGTGATCTTCCGAGGCCGAACTCTCTCTTTTTGCGGCGGTGTACCAATTTACTGACATCCGCTGCATTACAGTATGGTGTTTCATGTCGTTCGTTCGTTCGTTCGTTCGTTTGCTTTCCTTCGTCGGCCCTTGATTTCGCGTGGGAAGGACGCAAAAAGATTTTGCCTCGGTTCTTTTCGAATCTGGAACAGTCAGTTGTGCGGAGAGCACGTTGCTTTTTAACAATACAAGCAGTATTATGAATAGAGACCGAAGCGGCTCCGGGAGACACCGCGGTCGATCGAGCCCAGAACACGCTTGTGCGCCRCTCTGTTCTCTCGTCGTCGGACCACCGTCTGCGTTGGCGCCTATGCCCGCTGTTCCACCGGCAGTGTCGCTCCGCCGGCGTTGTTTTCGGTTTCCTCGGCCATCAACAGCGACAGCTTCGTCTGGATCGCCATCTCCAGGTCCTCGTCGGAGAGTGTGCAAAAGGGCTGGCGGCACGTCGGGCACGGATTCTCGATGCCCTCCGCACCCTCAAAGGCCGCCGACTTTTTGAACCGGCGGTGGGAATTGGACGCGAGGTACCGGACCATGCAATCCTTGTGAAAGACGTGCTTGCAATCGTGGTGGTTGCGGTTCTGTTCCGCGTCGTCCCCGTCGTGCTTCGGAGCCTTCCTTCCTTCCGCCCAGACGACCTCGTCGCCTGCTACGAATTCGTCAAAGCAAATGATGCAGGTGCCGCTAATCTTTGTATCCTCCGCGGGCGAGAGTCGAACCAAGGACTTGCGAGAGCTAGTCAGGTTGTTTGTGTCCAGAGACAGGTACAGAGAGGAGCTATCGTCGTTGCCGTCGGCGCCCCCGGTGTATTTCTTCTCGCCATCGCCATCGGAAGCGTTGCCTTGGCCTCCTAGTTCGATGTCGACGAAATCCTTGGAATGACCGACKATGTTTTCGCTCGTCAACGTTGTCGTGTTCCCGTTTGAATCGAAGGTTTTGTTGTACAGTTGTATCCAATCCTCGGTGGTCAGTTTTTTTATCTGCGTGGCGATTCCTTCGTTCTCGCTGGATTCGCCGCTGTTGGTTCCGTTGCCGCCGCCTCCACTGCCTTCGCCGCGCTTCTTGTCGATCCAAGTCCTAAGAAGCATCAAGAGAAAGACAAATCCAAAGAACAACTCTAATTGCATTCCTAGGACCCAATACCGCGAGCGAAAACTTTGAGATTCTGTTGGGGAACTGCTGGGAGATTCCGTAAATGTCGTCATGATGCCCACCGACGAATACGATGTCGGATACATTGTCAACGACATTGTCGGCGACGTTGTTGTCGACGGCATCATCGTCGGTGCTTCGTTGAATACTGCGTTGTTGTTGTCCATTTCTGCGCCGGGAATTCGGTAATTCGCTGACTTTTATTGTATTGTATTGTATTGTATTGTATTGTATTGTATTGGATAGTATCGTATTGTATTGTATTGTATTGTATTGGATAGTATCGTATTGTTTCCTTTTCTGCTAGGACCTTGATTCGAAACAGAGCAGGAGTGCCTTGTACTGTTTGATTAGTCTTGCAGATATTGTGTCGCTCTGTGGCGGAGAATTCGTACAACAATTCCTGGCTTCTGAGGGTTGATTCGTCGCGGTTCTACTACCGGCCCTGCGGGTGCGTACGGGTTTCGTACTAACTAACTGTTTGGAATTCCTCCCTTGCCTTGGCTACCGTAGCGTAACATCATCACTATTCTGCTCGCATGTAAAGTATCTGGGTCAATCGTGGATAAATGATAGTATCACGACGAAGAAAGTACGTAAGGTTCGTACTACGTGGAACAAGCAGCGGTAAAAGTATTTTTTACGCTTAGATCCGGGAACTGAGCTAGTGTTGGCGAAGGTTCGTACATAAGGTTCCTCGTACGCTACCTACGGTGGAGCGGAGCGGAGCGGAGCGAATCAATCAATCTGGTTCGCATTCTTCTACGGGTACGTCGTACAGTGCGAGCCCGTCGAAATCTAAATTTTTTCTAAAATTTCAATCTGTTTGGATCGACGATGGTGTGTTAAGCAGTTCTACTAAGTACGAGTGCCCGAGTGCAAGGTAATTGTGCACCCCACGGCCTTTCAACTTCAAAAACAAACAAATAGCCCCGCGAGACAAGAAACAAAACCGTTGAAGAGCGAACTTGCTCAGACAGGAATGCCCGGGAACCAAGGTTTAGTCGTGGAAACGAGTTTCCAACGCCGGATAGTTGAACTCGCCTTTGTCTGACTTATGGTGAGAGACACCTTACGTACATACGAGATCGAGTACGAACTCATAGGTACGTACCTTCAGGTGTTGCATACCTTGGGAAAAATAAAAACTAACTTTGTCTCAATCAAGTTCATCAAAGTAACCCTATTTCTCATGGACGTCGGAACAAACCTTCCGACACGCACGTGAAACTATTTCGTGTTGGGTTTTGTTCGGTTCGTCTGTCTCACACGGCCCTTCCAGCCTTCACCCATCACCATGTTTTGTAAGCATCTTCGTAAGGGAACGAATAGTACAAGTACTTGTACTCGTACACATCATCGACAAGAATTTTTGTATCCGTTCTCTCGTGCAATCGGGCTGTCGTCAGAGCCGGTGAAGAATACTCGCACTCGTACTCTTGATCATCGATACTCAGACGATACAGAACACCAGCTTCTGTCACAATAATTTTACCCCTATCAGTGCTACAGGATACAACCGACTAAGAACTCGCAATCCGTCTCTGAATCACAGGCACGTCCTATCATGACGCACAACCGCCTTCTATCGTCATCGCTGGGATCTCTCCTCCTCCAGTTTGTCGTCGTTGGAGGGGGCTACAACTCGGTTTGCAACGGATTCGCGTACGCACCGAATTTCATCACCAAAATCATCCAGGAAGAAACGGGGATCGCCGAGCCCCAGGTGCAAGCGGACGGGGGAGACAGCCAGCCATCGCCACCCGCTTCCGCCTCGGATGCCGCAATCGTTTCGCCAGTGAAAACACGGTTCCCCCCCGAACCCAATGGCTATCTGCACCTGGGCCACGCCAAGGCCGTTTCGTTCAATTTTGCCGTTGCGCGAATGTTCGATGGAACCTGCAACATGAGAATGGACGACACCAATCCGACCAAGGAAGACGAAGAATACGTCGAATCGATATTGGAGGACGTCAAGTGGATCCAGTCCGGCTTGTACGAGACCGACGGCGAAGCGGCCACGCCGTGGGAGGGAAGCGTCCGCAAAACCTCGAGCTACTTTGATACCATCTATGATTGTGCCGAGGCGCTCATCAAGCAGGGCGATGCCTACGTGGATTCCCTGTCGGCAGAGGAGATGAGAGAATACCGGGGGAGCCTGACCGAGCCCGGAAAGGACAGCCCGTATCGAACGCGCACCCCCGAAGAAAGCCTGGAGCTCTTCCGCAAGGTGCGTTCTGTTTTGGACCCTTTGACAAAAAAAAAACACAAAAGCTGTTGTTTGCTGTGGTTGCATGCATGCTGGATGCCAATTTCATACTATATTTGTTTGTTTGCTTTCTTGCTGACCGGAATCTTTGTCGTGCTTTGGAATCAATTAAAAAAAATCGTATGCTCACTATCCAAACTGCGCGATAGATGAAAAACGGAGAATGCAAAGAAGGAGAGCACGTTGTCCGTGCCAAAATTGACATGGCGTCCCCCAACATCAACATGCGGGATCCCACCCTGTACCGAATCAAACACGAATCTCACCAGGAAACCGGCGACAAATGGTGCATCTACCCGATGTACGATTTCAGCCACCCCATTTCCGACTCTCTCGAGGAAATTACGCACTCGCTATGTACGCTGGAGTTCGAGGACCACCGACCCTTTTACGACTGGACGATCGAAAAATTGTTGCCAACGGGATTGATTACCGCCAAGCCACGACAAATCGAATTCAGCAGGCTGAACATCCAAAACACCGTCTTGTCGAAGCGAAAATTGATTCAGCTCGTCGAACAGAATCATGTGAACGGCTGGGACGACCCACGGATGCCAACCTTGTCGGGAATGAGACGGAGGGGTGTGCCACCATCGGCCCTTCGCCTCTTTTGCGAACGCGTCGGAATCTCGAAGACCGACTCCAATATTGCCTTTTCGGCACTGGAGGAATGCGTTCGTTTGAAAATGGACGATGCGTGCGAGCGAGCCTTTTGTGTTCTGAAACCACTCAAGGTGACCCTGACCAACTGGGAGGGAGACGCAGATGGCAACGATCTGGAACAGTTCACGTCTCCGCGACACCCAAAGATTGCAGAAATGGGGGACCGAACCATTCCGTTTGGAAAAGATTTGTACATCGAGAGAAGCGACTTTTTTGATTTGGAAGGACCCGAGGGCGAAAAGAACGGAGGCCGGGTTCCCAAGGGATACAAGAGGCTGCTTCCCGGGAAGATGGCACGCTTGCGTTACGCGTATGTCATTCAGTGCGACGAGGTGATCCGAGATCCCGAAACACAGGAACCGATCGAACTGAAGTGCTCATACTTCCCAGACACCCGGGCGGGTGTCACCCCCGAAGGGATGCAAAGAGTGAAAGGAATCATCCACTGGGTCGAGGGAACTACCGGAGTCAAGTGCAAAATCAACCAATACGACCGCTTGTTCCTCACCGAAGAACCCGGAAAAGAAAGCGGTGATTACCTCAAGGACTTGAATCCGAAGTCGCTAGAAAGCCTAGAAGATGTTTTCATCGAACCCAGTGTTGCGGAAGATGCCGTCAAATTGTTGAAAACGATCGACGAGAAATCCGATGCATACGCAGCTTCCCTTGCCTATCAATTCGAACGAAGTGGTTACTTCGCACTGGACAAGGAGTCGACCGGAAAGGACAACCTTGTTTTCAACCGTGTCGTCACGCTCCGGGATACGTGGGGTGCTCCGGACCAGAAGAACAACGGAAAGAATCAGAGAAACCGAGGAAACAACAACGGCGGTGGTCGTGGACGTGGCGGTCGGCAGGTCCAAGAAAAGAAGGGACCCGTGGAAGATATCCGTCGGGTTGCCTTCCGGGCGGCAACCATCATGGAGGCGGGACCCCACCCAGAGGCCGATGCTCTCTTGGTGTGCAAAGCCGACTGCGGTGACAAGGCCGAAGACGGAAGTCCTGACTACCGCACTGTTGTAGCCGGGCTTGCCGGAAAGATCCCTGTCGAAGAAATGATCGGGAAGAAGATTGTCGCGGTGACCAATTTAAAACCAGCCAAGATGAGGGGCATCGAGAGCACCGCAATGTTTCTGGCGGCATCGGATGGGGTCGAAGGCGACGACGAAAAAGTCGAGTTGTTGAACGTCCCTTCGGAGGTTCCCAACGGAGAACTGCTGTCCCTGGATGGCATGGAAACCAGCGAACCAGATGCAATGATGAAGAGCAAGGGCGCACTGAAAGCTTTTGACCGAGCAAAGGCAGGCCTGAAGGCCAACAGCGACGGAGAAGCGATGTGGGCTGATGAGAAGGAGTCTTCCCATCGACTGATGACATCGGCCGGCCCCGTGACTACTAGTTCACTTAAAGATGCTGTCATCCAATAAAATACTAGGAGATGCTATAATTGCTGTGCTGCAATTTCAGGATAGATCGATGACTCTAAAATGAATATCAATTAAAATTAGAAAATTCTATTGAAGGTAAACCCCACTTTTATGTAATACTTTTCTTAGGTGTATTTTCGGAACGTGAAAAGAAAAATTCATCTTATTTTATTTACTATGTAACCATGACTTGGGCTCGTATTCGTCACCCTCTTTGTGCATTTCGTTTACGTTTCAGTATCTTTGAATGAACACTTACAAGGATTTGTTTTACCTCGGCTTTCAAGTGGCAACGTTTTCTTGTTTTCCTGTTTGTTGTTTGTTTGTTTGTTCGCCACTCATCAGAAATCTTGGTGCGATCTGCCTTGCAACCATACACTAATGGCAATGTTAACGCTCGTCTAATAGAATCATCGGCGATCAACTTCCACCAACAAACCTATTCTTCGTTTGGCACGGTCTTGTGACGTCCCTCGACGCCCTCATGGTCAAGGCTAGCTTTTATTCGGCTGCTATTTTTGCGTGATTTGTTGCTGGCGGAATCTCTTCCTATGACAAAGGTAGAGCGTCGCTTGGTGTGTTCCAGCCCCGTGTCGTCGCCGTCCCTAAGCGCGCAAATCTCGCGCCTCAGAATTTTGTAGATGGAATCCATCGTGGGACGAGCGAGCGGTTCCGACTCCCACGACCTCTTCATAAGGATGCGGAGAGGGTTGCTCCAGGTGGGATCGATTTCGGGCCGCTCAGATCCGTAGACGACGAGTTCGGAGTGGTCCTGTCGATTCATGCCGTCGTATGGCAGATCGAGGGAGTGAATCTGCCAGAGAAGCAACCCAAAGCCGTAGACGTCAGCGGACAGATTGTAGGGTTCGCTTCGAGCGACCTCAGGGGCCATGTATCGGAGCGAACCGGTATTTCCGGACAATTCGTACAGTTCGGAACATCCTTCGCTTTTTAGGGATTCATCGAGTTCCTTCGCCAATCCGAAATCAAAGAGCTTGACGTCACCTGGGCAGAAATGGCAACGACAAAAAAATAGCAAGAAATATATCCACAAAGAGCAGAGAGGAGAACCCAAAAAGATATCGTGTGAGAACAGGCGTAGGCCGAACAACAATTTTGTCCTTGCCCGACCGTGCAATGCAGAACGCAAATATTGATTGCACCATACGCTACGAACACTCACCTCGAATGTCAAAGCCGATGTTGTCGGGCTTCAGATCTCGATAAATGATAAAGTTCGAATGCAGGTAATCGAGCGCGGCACACACATCAAAGGCGACGTGCAGCCGTTCCGCCAGAAATTCTCGGACCGTCGGCTCGACGTCTTTGCCGCTGTGGCTTTCATCGATGAGGTCGTCGTCGTATTCCCTCCAGACGTCGATCTTGTCCTCGAGGGTGCACTGCAATCGGTCCAGCAGCAAGAAATACCCTCGCTCCTCCATTCTCGCAAAACCAGAGGTTCCTGCGGCCGCCATTCCACGGACTGGAGCAGCATGCGGTTTTTAATTCAACCATTCAATTCCGAGCCGGAGATCGAATCCAAATAGTGCAACAAAACATTAGTCGGGGCGATCTTTTTAGTTCTTTCCACCAAAAACATATGCATCACATCAAACAACACAAAGACATTTCGTCTAGCAGTGGATAACGCGACATGACATTCCATTCGAGGACCGCATGAATAGAACAAAGAAAGCGACATCGCCGAAAAATTCAGAAACAAAAAATTCAACTCACGCTTGATGATGTTGGGGTGCTCGAGCGACGCAAGAAACTTGGCCTCCACAACCAGATCGGCCGCGCCCGTGATGTACCTCCCGGGATCCACAATGGTGTCGATCGAGAGGAACTTCATGGCGTACCGGCAGTTCTGCGAGGATTCCCGAAAGACGTGCTTCGCCACGAAGGCCCTGTGCTCCTGCTGCAGCGGGGAGGCGATTTTCTTGGCGTGCTCGGCCTCCTCGAGATTTTTGACGAGCTCGATGGCTTCGATCTCAAAGACGTCGTTGAAGCCCCCCGAGCCGAGAAACTCGCCCAGGATTACCTCGGAGCGCTCGAAGCGGGGTATGCACTTTTCGAGCGACGGGTTGACGATCCTGGAATACTTGGACATGTGTTTTGCGGACCGGCTCGCGGCCTTCCAGGCCTTTCGGCCGATGTGGTCGATTTCCTCGGACGTCAGATGACTGAAGGCGTCGTTGTAGCTCATTTTGGTTGGTGTTGTTGTCGTCGTTGTCTTTGTCGTCGGATTGGATTGGATCGGGTTGTTTTCTCAAGCAGTGTTGTGGATGCCGCCGCTCTTTCTAAAGTGTTTATGGTACTGTGCACCTGGAATTCTGCTTTTGAATTTGGATAGTTCTGAATCGATAGCTTGTTCGGAAGTATTCGGAGTTCGGGGTAGTTTTTGGTTTGTAAAAGTGTCTGCCGTCGTCGTCGTCGTCGGAATTATGGATCCTTACGTATCGTTCTGTACTTTCCTGTACGCAGAGGGGAAGCTCAATGAAACGAGACGTAGTATCAGCCGTACTCGTACTCGTACAAGTGGACTTATTAGGTACTGTGTGTGTGAGCTGAAAAAGTACAATAAATAAGAAGACAGTTGTTCAAGGATAAGTTTTGAGGAACTCTTCCGGCCGGTCTTTACGGTGCGTGCCCGCGTTTAGAAAGGTATGTTTCCTCGTTCGAAGGAGAAGCCAGCGTGGAGAAACGCACGAGCGACCAACAACAACCGGTTCACCCAAAAGGCATAATAATAATTCTTCCATATCTTGGTGTCGGTCATCTTGCCTACCGGTAGGTTGTCCTTTTTAGAATAGTGACCATGAAGGTATCTCAATCACTTCTACCGTACGTACGCTCAGGGGTCATAATTTAGACCCCTGCGTACGCTAACGTTCAGTCTATACTACGGTAGCCTAGGGGGCCGGCAGGCAGGCAGCGCTGCACAGCGCACCCTTACTAGCACAAGTACGATTAGGTACGTACCTACCGGTACGATGGTTCAAGATCCCAAAGTTCGCGATAGTGACCGGAGATTCGCAGTCACGTTTCTGTGGTGCGTTGCAGGTTATTATCAATCACGTTTGGGCAGGAATATTTTTATCTTTGTGACCCAAAACTTTCCGTCGATGAAAACGCACCGCATTTGCGAACACCGCCTGCTATGCTCGTGTTGTGTTTGATGGGGATGAAGTTTTCGTGACTCATTTTCGTGATTGATTCCTCCAATCAGAAATCATTCACTCGTTACGTCCATCGTTCATCGTTCATCGTTCAACGGACGGTATGTACTATGTACTTTAACTCGTACCTACAAGCCATACGTACCAATCAACAGGGGTCTATATTATGACCCCTGCCAATTACAGTAAATGGTACGAGTACTCGTACAGTCTCGTACCGGTACGAGTACGTACCGGTACGTACGTTGAACCCTTGAAATGAAGGATGGATGGAAGGAATCATGTTCACGCAAAATCCTTTCTCCGTTTTCTTGGGTAATCGTGGAATGGCAACGGCCCCGTTCTTTTCCATTCCCGTCGTCGTTGGGTAGCAGGCAGGCACGCCGTTGCGCGTCATCGATGAGAGTTCATGGAACGAGTACGTACTGTACTGTATCATGGTGCGGTGCGCAGTAGATTGGATCGGTTGACGCTGAAGTTCTGAAGGCTCTTCTTCGTATCACAGTTGGAATTGCGGATCGGATCCTTCCTACGTACGGTACTCGTACTATAGCGCCGTACCGTATCACCTACCGAACGGCGATGCCCGAAATTCCGAGAAAGGCCGACGGAAGATGTCGACGCAAACCCATAGGCTTCGGGCCATTTTGTTGTTGAAGTTGGCAACACATCCACTGTTCATCAAAAGAATGAGGGCGTGGGGATGGATGGGCATAGCAGTGCTGGTATTCCTAAGCGGAGTGAAGGGGTAGGAATGAGGCCCCGAACAATTTGGCGAGCAGAGGAAAGATAGAGAGAAATTCTGCTCGGCAAGCACAAAAGGCAACCGCCAACGCAAACATGCACAATTCGACACAAGCTCCATTCGGACCCACTCACTCACCTTTGCGAACGATTCAAGATACTGTAGAGAGTATTTCGGTATTTCCTTCGAGTCAATCAGTGCTGCACATTGCACACCATCGCCTGCCTCACTCTGCCAATCTGGTTCGACAAGCTTTCGCTCTTGCACCACACCATGATGGAAGTAGTCCATTCCCGCGCTGTTCAGGGCCCGAGTCTTGGTGGCAACAGACGCGGCATCGAGAGCGACGAACCCCAGCTTCACAAGATCAAGGCATCGCCCCCTTCCGGTCGCTCGAAAGACAAGCCAAAAGACAAGCACAAGACCAAGACCAAACCGAAAGCGAAAGCGAAAGCGAAAAAGACAACGACAACGACAACGACAACGACAACGACGTCATCCAAGCAGGAAAAGAAGAAACACAAAGCCAAGGACAAGGCCCGCAAGACCGCGAGCGGATCGGGAAGGATCCCCCCGGATCCTCCCCCCCCGGTGTCCGAGACCGGTGTTCCAGCCCCCCGCCCCGACCTGGAGAAGCAGGCCCGGGCCTTCTTCCGGCTGGCCAGGGTGGGCGACCGCAGGGAGACAAAGGGAACAAGCAGGGCCAAGAACCGCGGTCTGTTTTCCGGCCCAAAGGCGTCCGGCAAGCGGGTCTACCCCAACGTCTTTTCGGGCTCCGAAGCGATCGATTCCATGGTGGAGACCGGCCTCTCCCCGGACCGGGACCACGCGGTCCGCCTGGGAAACGAGCTGGCCACCTCCCTCGCCCTCTTTCTGGGCGCCAACGCCAGGGGCCTCCTCCCGGTCGACCAAGCCGGGAGCAAGGGAAGCCCGGCGGAGGCCACCCGGCTGCTGCTGCTGGGCGGCGACGGGAGCGGCGGGGGAGACCTTCCGCCGCCGCCCAACACGCTCTTTGTCGACGACGCCGACGCCTTTTACCGCTTCGGCCCGGGCATCCTGGGGCTCCTCGACGACCTCGACGAGTTCGACGAGAGCCAGGGGGAGACCGAGCGCGGGGTCGATCGCGATCCCGGATCCCCCCACAAGCGATCGGGCAACGCCACCGAGGAAAAGAGCTCTGGCGGCAGCCACAGCAGCGACGACCGCAAACCGAAAAAGAAAAAGAAGAGGTCCAGCACCAGCACCAGCACGAGTGCCAGCACCACCACCAGCAGCACGACTAGCACTACCAGAGGCAGCAGCAAAAAGGACAAGAAGAAAAAGAACCAGGCCACAACAGATGTTGCCGCTGCCGGCCCCTTGCCCCGAACCCCCACCCGGAGCAGCAAGGGGACCGCCGTCCTGGAGGATTTGTTTGCTCCCCACAGCCCGTGCTTTGCCGCGGCGACCTCGAAAAAGAAGAAAGCAAGGAGCGGTTCCGAAAAGAAGAAATCCGGGGCGAGCGGCGCGAGAGCCACCGCCGACGATATCCCAAAGCCGACAACGGCAGCGACGCCTCCGACGCACAACAACACGGGAGTCCTGCTCTCGATGTCCCCGTACTGGTCCAAGGACAAGAGCATCGACCCCGACCCGAGCGACACGCCTCCGGCTCCCTCTCTCGACCACGGCACCACGAGCAAGATGAAACCCACCAAGAGCGGAAAGAAGCGTGGCGGCAAGAAGAGCGGCAGCAAGAAGGACAAGAACCCCAAGAAACGCAGCGGGTCGTCCTCCAAGCGAACAATGGTTTCTACCAAGGAGCGTATGGTGGCATCGATCCAGAAACGCCTGGTTCTGACCCATCCGAGGGAGTGCGTCGCCCTGCACGGGAGGCTCCTATACGAAGTAGAGACCACCGTGTCCAGGGTGTACACGGGAGACCACGAGGTAGTCCAGTCCGTGTCCACCGGCAGTGGCAGCAGCCATTGCGACAGCGAGGACGGTGCCGACAAAATCAGGGGGGATGCGTCGGTGGGCACCGCCCCCGATTCCCTGGACGACATCATCGCCAGCAGCGCTCGCCTGCCAACAGAGGGGGACGACAACGCCTCCGCGTGGACCGAGTTCATCATGGGAACCAAGGGCGCCGCGGAAGCCAACGAGAAAGCCAAACAAAGGAGGGAAGCCGCCCTGCCGCAACTCGGAGAACACTCGGAGCCCACCACCCGCCACAAGTCGCCCAAGAAGGCAAAGAAAAAGAAGGCCGGGGCAGCCGCTCCGATCACGGAAGAGGTGGACGAGAACGAGGTGCTTCTTCTGGATTCCTGCGATCCAGAAATTGGAACGCCGAGGCCCTCCCCGAGCCCGAGATCGAGCAAGAGGAACAAGGCAGCCAGGACCAGGGCCAGGAAATTCCCGGCGATTCCATTCGTAGCCGTGGAGGACGAAGCGGCACTGGAACGAGAGCAGCAACCAAAGACGACGGCTCGCGCATGGAAGGGACCTTCTCCCCTCACGGAGGTGGCAGAGGCAGAGACGATCTCCGAGCCGGAAGAGACACCTGCCGCTGTAAAAACCGCAGAGACCCCAAAAAAGAGCAAGAAAAAGAAAAATAAAATGAAGGCAAAGGCCAGGGACAACGGAGAAACGAAGAAAGAAACCCCCACCACCTGGCTGTCACCTCCTCCCCTCGGTGGAGAAAGTTCCGAAGAAGAGACGAACTCCGGCAGCGACGAAATCGATCTCTCCGACTGGGCGATGGGCATTCGCAAGAACGAAACCGAATCGAAGCCCTATCTCGACGACGACGACGAGAGCACCAGCTATCGCAGTGGCCTCGAAAAATACACCGCGGCGAGCATCCGCAGAAACACCCACTCGGGAGCAGCCGCTGGCGAACCCCTCGATGCTTCGGACGATATTTCTGCCATCCTAGAACAAGAGCAGGAGTGGGAGCACCAGTGCCTGCAGCTCCGCAGCCCGGAAATTTCTTCCCGCGGAACCAAGCCTCCTTCCGGAAGCTTCAAGAGCACCGCCTCCAGTTTGGAGAGCTTCCGATCCGGCGCCACTATGGATTCGAATGAGCTAGCAAGACTTCGGATGGTAAGTGGCGATAGAACTTCTCCCATAAAGAGTTCGAGTCTGCTTGGTGACGACATAGCCGAGGAAGACGAGGAGGACGAGGAACTCGTTGTCTACAGAGAGCACTATATCCGAGACGACTACGATGCAGCGGAACGAGACCGTGGAGAAAAGAACGAAGACACGGAAAACGCAGATCGCGACGGAAGCACTGCCCCCGAGTCACCTCCGAACCCGCTTCCGCCGGCAAGCTGTCACAGCAACACTAGCAGCAGCGGTCACGCCGAAAATGGCAGCTCTAGTGCCGGCAGCAGCGGCAGCAGTGGAATCATGGAAGCCATCGAGGCGGACCGATTTTTCAAACTCGCACAAAAATGCGTGAATGGCATCCGATCGATGATGCCGCCAAAACGGAAKGTGATCGAATCGACAATTCCCAACCACCAAAGCGAACCGGCACAACACGATTCAAARCCATCCCTCCCTGTGGTTAGCAATATCAGAGCCGACAATGATGTYGATCCTGCCGACCTCCAGGTAGCAAGTTACTGCGAAAGCTTCAGCGACAGCTTCGACGAGAGTTGCAACGACTTCGAAGACGACGAGGACGACGAGAGTTTTATGGAGCTCACCGTTGGAGAAGAGGGGAGCTTGTGCGACGAGGTGCCAGGCGCAGAAGCAGWCGAAGTGGTTYTCGAAGACGAAGAACAGACCTACTACGAAGAAGTCACGGTCATTTCGGAAAAGGAYCCATCGCTCAAGCACCCGAGTTGTACCCGGGCCACACCCGACGAAGGCTTCGAAGCTGCGACACCACCGAGACGCCGGCTGTCCAGGATTCAATCCGCCAAGTAYCTGCCCCCCGTACCCGAGATGGGGCCCGAGCCRGAAACGGAATCGGAGCCCGTGCCGAAGCTCCCGGAGCGCAAAACTTCGGTGTACGTCGAGGTGCACTCCATGCCGGACGACGACGATATGACCCAGATCACCATGGACGACTATTGCTTTTTTAATGCGAGCAYGAGCTCCAGAAGTTTGGATATTGTTCCGGAAGACGACTACACCATCAACAACGGCTCCTACCGTTTCAACAGCTACTTGTACCCATTGGAAGAAGAACAGGAGGTCGATCAGGAATGCGATACCAACAACGGTTCGGGTCAAACCAYAGAYCTCTCACCGGTTGTGCCATCAAATCACACGGTGAGTCSGATAAGCTTATTCTCTGAGCAGCAGCAAAAGCTACGCAAGAAACGKATGTCGTGTTCTTCTGSTTCTTCTCAGGATAACGGCGTGCGTGACGCGGAAGCCTCGCGCCAYCAAATCGATAAGATCTTGTGGGAAGATTTGTTGCACGACGATGCAGCTGTAGTACTGGAAGCCTTGGAAGTTCTAAAAAACCTTGTGGCAATGGGGGGCCAGGGTCGTTCTTATATGTTGAGACACGGCGGAGTGATGGTAATCATTGAAGCGATGGAGAAACAAGTCGAATCAGAAGCCGCTCAGTGTCTATGTTGTGGCATTTTGGAGCAGCTAGCATCTCTAGACAACGAAATAAGCTTAACCATTTTTGAACGAAATGGCATTTCCTTCGTCGAGAAATCGCTTGAGAAACATCAAGGTAGTAACCAATTGAAGGAGACTTGTGAAGCTCTTTTACCGCTGTTATCGCGTCATCAATGAAAAGTGACGACAATTATTCGCTGTATTGATGCTACTCGTAGCGTTAAAGAATAGACCGTTTGTATCTCACAAGCACATGAGAACTGCTATATACACCTTCGAGAGCACTATAAAAATATTGTTAATAGTAAAACATATACTTCTACAACTATCATTATTTCTAAAGAAAATCGATTAAAATGGTGCGTACGTACCAAGTACTGCCATATTTATGACCCCTGCGCATGTGCTATGATGTGATAGGAGCGGTACTTGGTACTTCGAGTACGTATTACAGTATGCACGGCGTACGTAATTCTGTGAAGCGCGAAAAAGAAAAACCCAAAAAATGAAACATTTTCCATGCACGCGTGCTGTGGGGCTCCCCTTGCGCATCAGAATTGCGCGCCACAAACAATTTACCTACCGTTTTTTTATCCAAATGATTTGGCGATTTTGAAAGAAAATTACCTCCCTCAAATCGCCAAACATTGATCTTTTCTTGAACCGATTGCAAAAAATTAAAATACTGTAATATCCTTGAACACCAATAGAAGAAGTACTAATCGAGATTTCGGACCGTACCGCCGCACACCATCTGTCTTTGGGTTGCTCCCTAATGCCTAATTACTCATTACGGAGTACTCAAAGAAAGATTGACAATGAGGTCGCTCAGATCGAACTTAATAAGGGTCAACATAATAGTTGCTTGTGGCCTAGTTTTTCAAGACAACGGCTTCTGTGAAGCACAGCAGATAGAGGAAGCGAATGAAAAGAATAAGAATACTTTTTCCTCTCTCCTCGCCCCGGTTTCTGCACCTTCACCTCAGGACCAACCAGCGGTGATGTTTTGGAACAATTTTCTTGCAGACGACGGCTATGACCAAAATCCTGTGCCTCCGCCAACATTCAGACCGTCAGTATATTATGAGGTACCGACAGTTTACTACGAGACACCTACCAATCCTCCGTACCCGGAAATAACATTCTATCCAGAGACGGCCAAGCCGACGCGATATCCAACACCATTTCCTACACCACAACCCACATTATTCCCAACACCACGACCAACACGACAGCCAACGATACCAAATACTATGACCATGATGCCTACCAGTCCGTATCCAACCAGAAAGCCGACGTATTTTCCAACCCCATTTCCAACGAAGGCACCGACAAACCAGCCTACTCCATACCCGACAAATAGGCCGACCCTAAAGCCTACCGCTTATCCAACCGATGGACCAACGAGAAAACCGACAGCATATCCAACATTCAAACCAACGATGCAGCCGACGCACAAACCCACTCTGATGCCAACTGATGAACCTACGAACATGCCCACATCGAGGCCCACAAATAGGCCAACACCAATGCCTACGAGAATGCCAACGCCAATGCCAACTAATGGGCCAACACCAAGGCCTACCAATATGCCAACTGAACGCCCCACATTGGCACCATCTCCTTATCCAAGCCGAAAGCCAACTCTGAAGCCTACACAATATCCAACCTTCAAGCCTACTTTCATGCCTACACCAAAACCGAGTCCAGAACCCACAATGAAACCGACAAATAAACCTACACCGCGGCCTTCGAGAATTCCGACGCCAATGCCTACTCATTATCCTACGTTTCGACCCACAAGGATGCCCACCCCATACCCAACATTCGAGCCAACGGGAACACCAACGAGAAAACCCACACCTATCCCAACAATGTATCCTACGGTTGAGCCTACTCCTTATCCGACATATCGACCAACACCGAAGCCGACACCGTATCCAACTTTCAAACCAACACTGAAACCAACTTCGTATCCAACTCGATACCCTACTACCAGACCGACTTACAAAGCAACCCCGTATCCTACTGATAGAAGGCCTACGGCATATCCAACACGATACCCAACACCTTACCCTACGCATGCAAAACCAACGCCGTATCCAACACGATACCCTACTTACAAGCCAACACAATACCCCACGTACAAGCCGTATAACTACGTATCTCAACCCTACTATCCTCCGGAACCTCCGCTTTATAATCAGCAGTATTTTCCGGGAAGATCTCCTCTTCCAGATCGATCGCCTGTTCCAGATCGATCACCTGTTCCAGTTGGATCACTACCTCCTCCCGATCGATCACCTGTTCCAGTTGGATCACTACCTCCTCCCGATCGATCACCGCCTCTCCCAGATCGTTCACCACCTACACCACATCCAACCGAAAGGAAACCAACTCAATATCCAACAGAATCAAGCTGGACGAATCCAAGTTACAGATTAGGTAGAGACAAAACTYCACGGCCTACCCCTAATCCATCAGACCGTCCTACTCCCCTTCCAACGGATCGACCTACACCACTTCCGACGGACCGACCTACTCCGCGCCCTAGTCCAAGACCCAGTGGTGATCCAACGCCTCARCCCACGCTTAGACCGAGTGCCAGACCTACAGGTGGACCAACCGAAACATCAATCAGTGAACCAGTTTCGCCGCCGACAGATCAAAATGGGCGTACAATAGATTCAACAGAGGGGCGAGTCGAAGGGAGTGGGGATGCTTTCTTTGACACAGACGTGGCAAAATTTCTGGCACAAGGGTTCAACCCACATGCAACCAAAGGAAAGGGAAAACCTACAGGTGGAAATTTCTAGGCAGTGATACAAGAGTTACGTTGCATCGTATCACCCAATCACACCATCATTCCATATTCCACTTAAAGTTATTCCAGTATAGACTGCTCCTTGCAAGTCAACGAAAGAGTAATGAGCGGTGTATCAATTGTCGGGCACAATCACCATTTCATATTCCATTCCATAATTTCATTGCAGACAGCTCCTTTTTTCCGGAAAAGTGTTGAGCAGTCGCTACCGGGAGCAAATTATGGCTCCGTATTCCATTTACAACAGATAGTGCAGACGCTCCTTCTTTTTGTAGAGAAAGTGAGCAGTCGCAACATAGAGAAATCATATTTTGAATGAGTTGGGATCAAAGTTTGGTTTGAATCCATCTCCCAGGGGAGGGAGAAGGGCATTTTGACTACACTACTCATTAAATATATTTTATTCAATAATCATATTGTTTATCCATCAATTTAGAAGTACTTGCATGCTTAGATTTGAAATACATTGAACTACATAGGAAGGATGATTGGGTTTCAATCTTGAAAGGAATACCTTCAATACTTTGATGGRAACTTGCAAACATGCTGAAGGAAGTACCGCAATGACTAAGTTGTGTCAATACGTACCACCAATGCCTCGTATTCATACATGCATACCGGTACGAAAATACGAAAATTCCTACCGTATCATCAGTCATCAGTTTGGTGTATCGTAAAAAAGTACGTAAGTGATAGTACTATTATTTTCGTACTTTATCCTACGTGCGTGTAGCAAAAACTACACGTACCATAGTATAGCTTAGTACGAGGAAGTGCTGTACAAAGTGCAACAACGGACGATGACATCATTTTTCGAATCTCAAATCTCAAATTTTTATTGCATCTTCCATCCGTAGATCCCTGATTGAAATWAAAAAAATACAGTATCATGAACGATCAAAAGCACCGCGGCATGGTACAATATTCATCATCAAGCATCATGGGATCATTCTCCAGACGAACGCGAATTTGTGTTGTCGGCCTCCTGTTTGCTTCGGGTCGCAATGCCGAGGCACTGCAGAACCTTTTCAATGCTATACAGGGGGGAGGCAGTTCGGCTCCTGCCCCACTCTGCAAACGAGTGGACGTTGGCACACTTTCCGTCTCGCCAATGGGACTAGGCACTCTGAACCTACCTCTTGACAAGGAAGTTGACGATGACGCAAATGATGTATTGAAAGCGGCGGTGGAATGCGACATCAACTTTGTAGACACCGCAGAGGCGGTAAGTTCTTGTTTGCATTATGTTGGAGATAGGATGAGTTGAGTCGATCGAACAGCTTGGCCTTAGTTGCCATTCGTTGGGGAAAATTGATGTTCTAAGAATATTGCATTTCTGTGGTTTCAACTGATTGAACGAATCATCCACCCAGTACGGTTTTGGAAAATCAGAAACACTACTGAAAAATGCATGCGACGGTTCAAAGCTGACGATTGGATCCGATACCGGAAGCTCAGGCAGCATTGCCGCAGCCACAAAGTTTGCCCCCGTCCCGTGGAGGACGGAAAGCCAAACGGTGGTGGATGCCTGCAAAGCATCGGCATCGAGACTGGGAGTGGAACAAATACCGCTCTACCAGATTCACTTTCCAGATATCATCCAGCCCTTGAAGGCATTCGGGAGGGAGAACAGAAAAGACGAACTCTACTGGGAGGGCCTCGCCGAGTGCTACCAATCGGGATTGGCCGCGAATGTAGGGGTTTCAAACTACGGCCCAGAAACACTGCTTCGGGCCCAAGACGCGTTGTCGAAGAAAGGGGTCCCAATTGTTTCCAACCAGATCAATCTATCGCTTCTCCACTACCGAAGCTCCGAAAAGACGCTGAAGATATGCGATGAGCTTGGCATCAAGGTCCTGGCGTATTTTCCTCTTGCGAACGGGCTCTTGGCAGGGAAATACTCCATCGATTCACCTCCATCATTCCCGAAATCGCTGACAATGAAGAAATATTATGAAGACGCCGAACCCGTCTTGGTCGTTATGAGACGAATTGCTGCTGAACGAAACAAAACGGTCGCACAGGTTGCGATCAACTGGGTAATGATGAAGGGAGCAATCCCAATTCCCGGTGCTAGAAATTCGGATATGGCACGAGACAACTTTGGTTCCATGGGATGGGCCCTTTCTCCCACGGAAGTGGCCGAACTAGAAATGGTGGCATCGAAGACAGGAGAATTCAGCAACGGTGGTTTTGAGCTGGTCTAAAACAAGATTAATTGAGAGCATAGGCAACAAGTTTGGAAAACAAAGACTTCTACCGTACAAGAATTCTGCAACAGTATGTTCGTAGTGTATAGTTTGAAGAAAATTAGACTTTGTGTAATGATCGTAGCTATCGTCCGGTGTCATTTTGCTTTCTGATGGTTCCATCCTCAAGTTGCTCCAGTTATTTCTGGGAGCCATTTTTTTTCTCGGCTGCTCCTCGCTTCAAAACAGCCACTCATTGCATAACCCCGATCTCGATTTCGATGCGCTGACGCCGCATTACCTCTTCTGTGGAATTATACGCGATGACCATCCATTGGAATACMGGACTGGTCTCCACTAACCCGTTCTATTCTATTTCTAGGACCTTCATGCTGCACGTTCCCTCGTAAGCATAGCCATTGCCGTATTTGTTGTAACCTTCCGGTTTTGGGGTCCCGAGAGAACCAACCTGTCTCACGCCGCTTTCATTTCGTACGCTCAAGTGACAAATACTTACCTCGTCCTCCGGATGTTTCCCAGGCCCAGGATGTTCTTACTTATTTCTCCCATCGTCTAAGATATCATTTGATGTTTGCTGTACGATGATGCTATTATGGAATATTTAACAATTACTGTGGCTGATTTGATATTCTGTAAWTATTGTATTCATGAAAAGGTGAAATATACGTGATGAGAATGGTTGATCCATTATTTATGAGATGATCCTTCCACGCAAGAAGGGACACGTTACTGATAAAAATTATTACCGTCATCTCCTTCGCCGCTAATGCTACCTTCCTCTTGTGAATCAGAACCCACATTCTTCGGGATAAGCCTTCCTCCATGCATCAACCAAATCTCGAAATAGTTCTGGATCATGATGGTTTTTAAGCTGGTTGGGGGATTCCGCAAAACACACCACTACCGTGTCGACAGCACTCGTGACGACTCCAAACAGCACCTGGCAGCTTGCTCTTCCCAGCATTGCTCCAAAAAAGAATATGGCAATGGCCGAGGAAAGAGCACCAGTGAGATCTAGCACAAAGAATCCTAACACCACACCGAAAAGGCCTGCAAGGAGGCCGATCAACAAGGACATCATTGAAAGAGATCGAACCACAAGCTGGTCGTTGAGAATCACGCTCCAGCCACGTTCTCGAAAGAGCGTTGTCACTTTCTTGCCTGCAGACCAATAGTCGTAACCGTACAATCCAACATAGACAAAGGCCCATGAATTGAAGTATTCCATCATAAATTCCATTTTTTCTACCAAAAACTCCAACAGGCAAAACAAAAAGTCGGAGGTATTTGGCTGGTCCCTTCCTCGTAATCTCTGTTCGTTTCTGTTTTTTCTTCCGCACCGAACAATCAAGTGCAAGACCTGTAGAATTCCCACTAACAAACTTCCAAAACAAATGCTTCCAAAACTGTAGAAACTGCTGCGAAACCAGGAATCGAAAATAGCGGGGCTGCACCCACAATGTCCGGGGCGTCGTTGAATTCGCTGTTCCGGATCGAACCACCACGTTCCAACCACGCCGGCAATGGTGGTGTGAAAGATGTTGTTTAGTACCTGGTTGGTCCAGCATAAGCTCAAGATCATAACGAAAGCCACAACATAGCCCTGCGTGGACACACGGTCGTTGCTATCTTGCACCCAGAAAGTATGATATTCTACGATCTCGGTTACCGCAGCGAACCAGAGCAATACCCATATGTAGGCTTTGATGGAAACTGCATACGCTAGAATCCACAAGCCATGGTTGTCGCCGATGGCCGATAGAGCGATCTTCAGGTTTGCCGCAGCGAAAGGAATCTTGTTCCAAACCATGAATGCAAAGTAGATTCCCATAACCGACATAATGAAACTAAAAAATGCAACTGGGACGTTGAAGGTCACCAACGAAACGACTGCGGTTACAAACAACGAAATTGGTGGCAGCACCAAGCTAATCTGAATCAGCATTGATGCGAATGCGCCAAGAAGAATGTTGATTAAGATGGAAGAAAGAACCATGGTTGACCCCACAAGAGTGACGAAAAACAAAATCGTCTTCCTATCGATGTTGTCGGGAACGTTTTCGGAGCTGCAACAACATGGCACAGAATGCGAGGACAGAAGGTTGAGTATCTAGAGCGTTATTATCAAACCTGGCGAACATTACGGTGCTCCCACTTACTAGTCCTTGATCATGTTTTGGATCCCCATAACGGAGAGCACAAGAACACCCACTAGCTGCAACAGAAAGATAATCCCCCAGAAGCAATCCCGGAACCCTTCTGGTTGGGCTTCACCGTGGTCCCACTCGCTTTCGTCGAATTCGATTGGTCCCGCAAAAATAGGGGCTTCCAAATTAGCATTGCTATCATCGACAGGAAGTGCATCTGGGATGTCCTCGGTATTCTCGTCTATGGCAAGGACCAAAATTCAAATTGTGGAGTGTTTTTGGACAGAAATCAGCGGTTCCATATTTTTTATTTTGTTCGTTGTTTACGATCACGGTAGAAAAATGTTTTCACTTACCTAGCGAAACTACCTGTGGCAAGAGAGGTTCCTGTAGAGAATCYAATCCGTCCTCAACTGCATTCGTGCTATCACCCGTTGCTTCGGTGACTGCAGTAGCGAACACTGTATCCGTCGTCATTGGTTCGGCTGGGCCGCCCATCGTTCTTTCTTTCARTTTTATTAGGAAGTGATTGTAAACTGCGTACTATTCCTTTGTTTTGATATTGTTTTGCACTGTATTTCACTTCCAAGATGGTCACGAGCTTAAGTCGCCAAGAGGATCACAGTAGTAAATCCCTATGGGCTGAGAGACGAAAAGGGATGGGAGGAAGATTTCGTGTTGTACAGTACTCTTCCTACGATACGCTACGAGTTTGTGCAGGTGTGTATGCACCCTCCCGTGAAGCAAGAACAGAACGCTTTGATGCAAAATGCAAGGCAAAATCCAGCATGTCATCTTACCATTCCACGACTCAACATTACGACGAGTTTCGGTTTACAACCCTCGAAGAACATCGTTAATCACTACGGTACTAGAAGTACGTACGGTATGGTACAATCAGTAAGGTATCTGATGCAGCAATGGTAATACATACAAAAGATATGAATACAAGGTAGTAAACTAAAGTATGCTACGGTACGCACGGTAATTTACTTCCTTGCATTCGGTCGATAGGGAAATTAGTACCGTACGATACCTTCATTACAGCATTGCGATTACTAGCACTAGTACTATTAGTAGAACCGTGCAGAATGAGATGTGGCTGAGGAACAAGAATGCATGCAAGAAGCCTGTGATGAGAGCAATGGAAGCACAGCATAGCAGCAGCAAGAGTAACTACTGTAAGAGCCTACTACTACTACTAATGAAAGAGGATACGAGCCGCAAGACAAGAATGACCACGATTTGAAAAGACGGAAGAGACAAAACAATTTGGATCGTTGATCAAATTGAATGTGATAGCTTGTATAGCCCGCGTATTATATTCATTGGTGCCCATTGAAGACATGATTTTTACATCAAAGTCACTTTTCACGAAATCACRCCATCCTTGGATTCATTCCGGGACAGTAAGAATCTTGTTGATTCATCTACAGTTGGCAGCTTGAAATAAATTTCCGGAAAAAACTTGTAACGGAAGCTTTTGTATACTTTCAGTGGAATTTCTTAATTTGAATTTTTTACCTAMTCGTATTTGTATGCAGACACGTTTTGCAGTACATTTGTTTCATTATGTACMTTGGCGGTGGTGGTAGGTAAATCACAACGCATCGAACCAATCTATAGCTTTTATTTCGATCGTCATTTTACTGGTGAAGTCAATTTCATGGAAGACGAAAGACCGGGAGCAATCCCAGAGACGGCAGTTCTTCTATTTTGTGTTTTTAGGTGATGACAGTAGGTTCTTCGGTTCCGATGAATTCCTTGATGGCAGAAAGATCAAGGGCAACTCGRACCAATCCAGAAAGTGCCTCGGAYGCTACGGCTCCGATCTTTTCCTTTTCGTATTGTTCAATGTACATTCGAATGGTGGCACCAGAACCGGCAGTTCCCGACAGACGGAAAATAACACGAGAGCCGCAGGCCATCAAAAATCGGATTCCCTTTCCGGTGGCTTCCGAGCCGTCGACAGGGTCCGTGTAGGCGAAATCATCGGCCTTCGAGATCTCGTAGGATCCAACCTTCTTTCCGGTGTTCGCTTCGAATTCAGACTTCATCTTCGCCATCATTTCTTGGGCCTTCGACTTGTCSACACCTTCGAAATCCCATCGGCAGTAGTAGTTGCGTCCATATTTTTTCCAGTGGGCAGTAGTAATGTCTTCCACTGTCACAAGAGGTTTCGAGGCATCAGCATTCTGGGAGGCAAGGATCTGCAACCACGCCAACACAGCCCAGATACCATCCTTCTCACGGACGTGATCGGAACCAGTTCCGAAACTTTCTTCTCCGCAAATGAATGGAGTATAGTCCTTGCCCTTGTAAATGGCCTTTGAGTCCATCAAGTTTCCGAAGTACTTCCAYCCGGTAGGTGTTTCGAAGAGGTCGAAACCCATGTCCTTGGCAACAAGATCGACGGCTCCACTTGTAGGCATAGATCGRGCTACGGCTTTCAATCCACCCTGAGACTTGAAAAATGGGATCGCGTTGGCGTTGGCTGCGATAATGGCCAGGGAGTCGGAAGGACTGACGAAAAATTTGGTTCCAAGAATCATGTTGCGGTCGCCATCACCATCGGCGGCAGCTCCGAAGGAAGGAACGGCCTTGTCACCGGTATCGATGATTTCTCCCTTTCGGTTCAATCCCATAATGGCAACAAGTTCCTTGGCGTAGGTAAGATTGGGGTCGGCGTGGCCTCCGTTGAAATCGTCCTTCGGCACAGCGTTCATGCAAACATCAGCAGACTGACCGAGTTGGTTGACAAAMACTTCCGTTGCGTATGGYCCGTTGACTCCRTGCATAGAGTCGTAAATCATGGAGAAATCGGGTCGGTCRAGAAGAGCCTTGATGGCATCAAAGTCAAAGGCGGTCTTCAAAAGGTTGACGTGCGTTTCAGTGGAACTAATRACTTCGACATTGACGACGTCGGATCCTTCTACGATAGTTGTGACACCTGGCTTGGTGATGTCAATGTCGGGGAAGTCCTTGCAGATATTGTACGTCTCGATTTTGGTAGTCTTGTCGTAGATGGCGTCGGTCATTTCATCGGGGGCAGGGCCTCCGTTTTCGCAGTTGTACTTGATTCCGAAATCTTCYTCGGGACCACCAGGGTTGTGACTGGCGGTCAAGATGAATGCACCGAAGGCCTTTTGCCAGACGGGTCCCTTTTCTCGAATGGTGGCAGAGACGGCGGGTGTGCTCATCAATCCGTTTTCTCCAACCCAGATGCGCTTGACACCGTTGGCGACACCCATCTTGATGATGGTTTGGATGGCTTCAGGGTTGAAGTAACGTCCRTCTCCTCCGATGAGAAGACTTCCCTGCGAAACATCGGTTCCGCTTTCCTTGATGGAATCATAGGCAGCCTGGACGAAGTTCTCCAAATAGTTAGGAGTCATGAACTCCTTTGTCTTCTTTCGGAGGCCGGACGTTCCGGGCTTCTGTCCCGCAATAGGGGCGGTCTTGACTGYTGTGGAATTCAAAGACATTTTAGATGTGGGTTTATGGTAAGAATTGTTGGGACCTTTCGTTGTCGTCCTTRTTTAATTCTATGAATTTTCGGTTTATGACCAMATARCTTAGAAGWGGTGGATCTAGTCGGATTTCCAAAAAAGGGAGAAGTTCCTGCATGTCGATGACGATTGATCCCGTGAAAGACGTTAGAAAAAGAATCCTTTTTAAGCTTTTCGAATGTCGTGCTGTTTGTCCGTCATAGGAGGATAGAGAAAAGATGTGGCGAAGACTAACACGCGATTGGCTGTGATTGTGTCTCTCGCGCAATCCCGGTCCGCGTGATTCGGATCTGTTCCATTGCTTCATTACTTCTCCTTGGTTCTACGGTGCGTTGATTTGCGTCAGGAATAAAAGTATGTTGCAATAGTACMGGTACGTACGTACGATAGACTACTGTGCTATGAGATCGTACGAAACATCRAAGAGCAGAGACTGCCTATGACGTCAGTGCGACCCAATAAATTATTACGCTACATGGAAATGACGATGGAATCTAATTTTCTCTTTTTTGGCGCACCGTGAAGATTCTTATTCTTTTGTCGGATTCTATTTGCACGAAAATTATTCGATCTACGGTAGACTTAATTCTTGAGCGTTTGTTTGACTAAACAWTGACACTTGTTTCGATCCAACAATAATATTTCTCATGAAAGCTATGTTGCTGTTCTATCTTCTACAAATGTTTCGTATTTCCGCCAACCCAAACAATCGTACTCGTATACCATTATGCAATTTCATTTTAGATTTATTTTCGGGCCGATGTTGGCACCGGGCCGTAGCATATTCTGTCACCCAGCTATTTCTTGAGTAGTGGTTATCTAGATCTTTGAATATATAATTTTTTTACAGAATTTCTCTTCGAATTCACAATTGCACTGCCATGGCCCATCCGGCAACGTGCGTGTGGTGTACGGTAGCAATTGACATTGTACGTGGATCTGGATTTCTATTCCCGAGTGGATCGTTGCGTTGGCTTGGGTTGCACAACCAATCTGTTTAGGCGGACAAGTCCAACTTTCCGGTCACGACACCGGTTGGCACAGCCTTTGCTTCGCTGTCGGTGTTGACAATCTCGACATCACCGACAAATTTGGTGTCCTTRGTCATCGTAACAAGACCGGAAATCTTAAGCTTAGTGCACTCAACCAACGAAGGAATTCCTCCTTCGGTGGCCTTCTCGAGGGCTCCAACCAATTTGTATTTCTTGCTGTCAAGTGCCATGGTAGGGGCAACGCCGTTGCAGGCTGGGTTCAAAACGGGTTTGTTGTTTTCGATGATGTAAGCATCACTTCGAAGAAGCAAGAGATCGTTGCACTTCTTCACAGGGGCAAAACGGGTTCTAGGGACAACAATTGCAGTTGCACCCTTGAAGCACTCAATGGCGGCACCCATTGCGGTTTCGAGCTGGAAAACYGCCTGAGAAGAGTCGTCCTTGGGGTCGACGGTCTTCTTGTTCTTGATCATGGGYAGGGGAATGAATCCTCCATTTTCGTTGATAATTTCCTTCAACTTATCGAGGCGAATCCAGAGGTTATTGGTGTTGAAATATCTGTGCTTGTTGATGTCTTGGAAGGCGTCCTCATCCTCGTCAGCGCACATAGCAGATTCGCGAAGGATCAATTGTCCGTCGGCATTACGCTTSGCCAAGTGCCCTCCCTTCTTGTCATTGGCGGTACGTTTGCAGCACTCCATCATGAAAGGAGCATCGGTTTCTGCGAAATAAGTAAGAATGTCAAGGTCGAGACTGGCTCCCAAGTTGTCAGAGTTRGAKACAAACATGTACTTGTATCCGTCCTTGAGAAGAGCATCAAGGCGACCRGATCCCTCAAGAGCAGCGTAAAGATCTCCGTGGCCAGGAGGGCACCATTCGTTGGATGGGTCGGAAGCGCAGGTGGCGGGCTCAAGGGTTTCCTGGCAGAGCTTGGGAACCTTGTTTTGCATCATTTCGAGACCWTCCTCGGCGGCGATGTCGGGGTACTTTTCCTTGAAGAAGTTTAGAGTGTCCTCGCTGGTGGAGAAGGAGTTCATGAGCATAAATTTGACCTTCATGCCAAATTCCTTCCTCATATCGACAATTTGCTTGGCGGTCAAATCCAAGAATGTGTCATCGCCCTTAACTTTGAGAAGAGACTTGGCCTTGTCCAATCCCATACCAGTTCCGAGTCCTCCRTTGAGCTTCAACACAACGGTCTCAGCCAAAACCGACGTGTTCTTTTCGCTGTTGAAAGATTCGGCATCGACAAGATCGGGAGCGGGGGAAATCGTAGATTCGGGGATCATACCGGTGTTTCCTGATACAAGTGAGTCAAAGGTGGACTCGAACGCAGAGATAGCCGAGCTGGCAATTTTCTCTGCCTCCATTTTGGCCTGTGAGGACATAATTTATTGCCATCGATTTTTTGAAGAAGGCACAAAATAAAAATAATCAATGAGATTCCAAGCTTCAAATTACGTGAAAATCAATTAGATGGGACCAGCGATCGGTCCATTCCTTTTCGTTTGAGCGCCGATATTCCTGGCTTTCTTTAGTGCAGGGTCTAGGYCAAAAATCCTCGAAAACCAAAAGATTCGTCCGTGATCTGCAAATGTATCCAGAAATTCTTCAAGCTATCCATTGAAGTTAAATTGCTTCTCCCGACGATTCCTTTCAGATCCTTGTTACTTACGCGAACACTGTCGAAAGAAGGCATCTTGTATTGTTTGCTTGTTGCTATTGTTCTTGGTTTGATTGACGAACTTTTGATCTTTGTGTCGACCGACATTAATTTTGTGACCGGTATGGGAATCCTTTTTTTTTCTGAGCCATGCGGCGTGCTTGGGTCATTCGCGTATCGCAACATCTTTTCGAAATCATAGACATCGAGTTGGACATTCCACTTGCGTCATTCCAAAATTCAGACCAATCGAATCACGCATCATCAGAACCGCATTCGGGTCCGATTCGATTCAGTCATGCTCTCACCACGGCAGAAAAAAGTCGACGCAATTTCAACGCGAGGGAAAATCGAAAGCATGCGTTGTGTCGAGTTTTGCGTTGCGTTTTCGAATACGATCAAATTTTGCGGTTGAGGTAGTCGAACTAGTCGAATTGTTTCTAGGCTTCACCGCGCCAAGCACCAAAACCATGGGAGTGCGCGAGCGCTTGCTTCCTTGACTTCATCAAAGCAAAAACAGGTTGCGAAAAGCACCTATTGCCACCGTCTGCACTTTTTCGTACAACAAACCTCGATGCATTTCCAATCGAAATAGCATCTCCTGTTTAACTCATACCGCGYTGATAGTATTTGTTGCGTATCGTTATTCTTTCCTGATCCTAGCAAAACTTAGATATAATTCCCCCAGTAATACTTGTGTTTTCCTTTTTCTTGTTCTCATTGCTCGTCTTGAGTCTGTCTGCAAAATCGTCACTCATGTTGGATTTGTTCGTGTTCGCATTTTCGTTATACTCTGTGGTAGCAAGAGAGATGGCAATGACTCGGTGTTTAATAATAAAATTRAGGTGGTATTAGTAGTAAGAATACATTGTTGTGTACTATACTAGTACTACTTCTTCTTCTTTGCCACTAGTACTGCTACTGGATATGGTGTTGAATAATTCACTGTTGGGCTTATGGTGGTGGTGTTCCTCTTTGTTATTCTTATTTATTGCTCACCACCATTCAATAATATTAAAATGCTGATACCATCAACAACAATATCCTCTACTACTACTGGTACTAGTAGTAGCACTAGTAGCACCACCAGCAACAAGTAGCAGTAGTTGAATGATGATCTCCTCCAGCACCAAAGGAGAGATAGAACTACTACTAGTACTAGTAGTAGTGCTAGTAGTAGTCACCACTCACCAAAAACAAAGAAGATAATAATGGGATTTTTAAAAAAATATTATTATTTATCCTCAGTGGCGAGTAGTACTTGAAGCAGTATTTGGAGATGATGAAGTATCACAAGAATGTGGATGGATTATCCGCCACCTGAGCCACAAGTTTCATTTTTTGTGTGCAAATGCCAGGGTGCTTCCGAGAAGAGTTTCGATGGGCAAGTAAAATAGAATGTACGGGAAAGTAAAATTATCTTTCATTTTTTCATTGGAAATCTTGTTAGRAATTGTTGAACACAGCTCTTATCCTGAAAAAATGTGTGGAAAATAATTTATTTTATCTCGGCSCCTCCATGAATATATTGGGCGCGCTCTTTTTCAACAAGACGGCATTGAGTCTTTCCATCAAGACCGCASTGCGGTATCGTACGGTACTTTACGGTACTGTACGGTAGGGGATATCGCTTCGCTTGATAACTCATGGTGAACAATCCAATTCTATCGCATCATTCAAAACAGACGTGCACCGTTTGTCCTCCGAATTGTCGAAATCCGAGTTACGGCTGTACGACATTGAAAGACATTGCTGCCGTTTTGAAACTGCAACCCCATTGAGATTTGGCTTGGACACTAAATCGTCATGCAGACATCAGATAAATTCGCCGCTGCACTGGCGGAACCAAACCTCAGCATGACAAATGCAACGGAGACCAATGACACAGCCGATGGCAAGGATAGCTCTAGCCCARCCCCSACCAGTAGAATTCAGAGCATGAGCGTGATAAAGCCAAAACCRAACCCTGACTCTGCTGGACTGGTTACAACAGAGTCTTCCAATCTGTCCAAAAGAAAATCCCCAGAGGCGATTGCGGCTAGWRGCGGCGGGAATGCCGAGGTGATCGCAAAGAAACTGAAAAAAGAAACGTCGATMTTGCAAAAACCTCCGATACCATCGTTTYCAATGCCCCCTGGACAGCAGCAGCAACAACAAGAATCCAACAAGACCAAACCAACGGAAAAACATGGTTCTCCTTCGAAAACAGAAGAGACAAGGACCAGTGGCATACCGGAGAGCAATGGGAGCAAAGAGTTTGTTACAATAAGTATTGGCCCTACGAAAAAGGCGAATCAAAGCGTCGCTGCTGACGGCAAAACACCTTCTTATTCAAAGAAAGATGAGAASCAGAGCGACGACGAAATTGTGACCCAGTATACCGAATTTGAACCGCTCAAGGGACCGAACGAAGTTYGTCCACTGACATCCCTGGACACAACGGAACGGATCCAGCTAGAGAAGCTTTTTGGATTCGACAAACGAAAAGACGATAGCAATACGTGGGACGAAGATTGGTTTGGAGTTCTCGCTTTGTGCCATAAGGAGGTTCCGAATCCCGATGGACGGGTGGCAGAGCGACAGAAGGAACGTTCTCTCCTGGAGTGGGTGGGGCTCAACACGGAAGCGACAGACTCCAAGAAAAACGGCTCTTCAAACAWAAGCMTCAGGCTTCTATTCAACTTGCTTAGACACTTRTATCACCTAAAGAAGCTACCCGAACAGGCCAAATTAATTCTGGCCAACATCGATCGAAAGGATCCCAAGAGTATAGGTGACGCGATTCACAGGCTCTCGATCGATCCCGTCGTTCTGCGGCAAGATGGATGGATCACGAAGAAAGCCAAGGAACCACAAGGCGCATCCGGTGGTGCCTACCGGATCGGGGAGCGGATATTTTGGGAGGGGTACGCGGGTGTCGTGATTGCCTTTATCCACGACGATGACTTAGGGGATCTGTGGAAGGCGATATGGGTCGAGGACCTCATGACCTTTGACCTAGAGCTGGAGGAGCTTGAGGAMTCTAGGAAGAAATAYGAGCGCAAAAAGGCTGCATCGAAYARGAAGAAAGAGGCCGCGAAAGCAGCCGCTCCGAAGGCAACCTTTCACGTCGAGGGCATCGAGCACGGYATCGTGATGGCGGCGTCGTATGCACGTGGTGCTAGGCACGGAGTCTACTGGCCCGCCCGGGTGATGCACGCCTCCGAGCTCTCGGGCAACACGAGCCGACGGAACAAACACAAGAAGAAGATCGACGTGGTCTTTCTTGCCCCTTACTGGAACTCCACCTCGGCATCGGGTGGAAGCAGCCGCTTGGAACCCCTCTCGATGGCGCGAAAYGGAGAAGGACTCTTTCGGTCCGGTGCCTTGTTTGAGGTCGAGACGATCGATGCAAACGAACTTTGCGTGCAAAGCTATCCTTACGATGCGAAAACGGGGCTGGATATGGACGAGCTGCGATCCACCTTCAAATTCATGGGTCTGCCAAAGGCCGCGTTTCCGAGATATTTGGACAGCCAGAGATTGGCTTTGGGGTTCAAAACGTTTTCCCAGACCGAACTTAAATCGACCCGCGCCTCCGACAGCGATCAAACTACTGCCGGTCTGCTGGAGGGGCACCCGCTAGCGGTTCAAACCGCTCTCTTTCCGACATCGGTTATCCAGCTTCCGTTTTCTCACATACTGTCCCAGCTACCCCACCACGAAAAACAATCAAGCCTGGAAACCTCCGCAGTAGAGCCAGCACTTCGCTTCGACAAGATTCTAGGCTCGATGAAACCGCCGAGCTGTTGGGGATTAGGACAGAGCGTTGCATTGCAAACCAAGGATACCCCCCAGCCAAAATCGATGATGGGATCTCCGATCACCTTCCTCGACAAGAACGTCGGGAATACCGGTGACCCTTACAACGTGGGAAGATTTCTGCACGGTCTCTTATCGCTGCAACGTTTCTTGTCGGAAAAATCTGCGACGAGTGGGATGCTGAGAAACAGCCTAAGCGAAGTGGTGGGTGCCTTTGCGAAGAAGTCTGGGTTGAAGGAGCTGCAATCTGACGGGAATAAGAATTACATGAAATTTTTGAACAGGACTTGGGTTGTGGTAAAGGTAAGATTCAAAATCACTACTAAGTATGCAATWWTGTAATGTTTGATTCAACTTATGGCTCACAAATTCAAAACTATTACCTTCATGACACCAGTCGAAGGGAGAGACACTGATTCTTGCTGCTGYCAAAGACCAAAAACATTTGCCGTACATTCTCAAAGATTGGCGGCGCTGCTGCGAGAGAATTTATAAGCACATCAACGTAGCACTAGGAACCAACGGAGCATCGTATGTGATCACGGATAGCCGCTGTAATCTCCACCTTACTTCGAGTGAATGCTTCGAGAGGGCCGTGCGGCTGCCTGCTGCTTTGAAAGGAGTAAAACAAGCGACGGGAAATATCAAGTTAGTCAATACAATCGATGATGCCTACCTGAATCTTGCCGAAAACGAGGTCATCGTAAGGGCACATAAAATGTCTTATATACAAAGGATAAAGAAAAAATGCATGGCCGCACCAGAAGACGATGTGGTCGCCTTGACTGACGATAGCGACGGTAATGGAGGGGAGGACACAAGTACGTCATTTAATTTGTTTGCATGCAGTTTTGCAAATGTTTTGATATCATCATTGAACAATTTTCTTACAACTATTTTCATCGTTACGAAGAGGGATCAAAGGGGAGCTGGAATGCCGCTCTATCGGGTGTTGGAGCTGCAATAAAAGGGGCAGATATGATCATGAACGGAGAATGTCTTAACGTTTTCTGCGCAACTCGACCTCCGGGACACCACGCCGGTCGAGAACTGCACCCAATGAAAGCTGTTTCGAACGGGTTTTGTATTCTAAACAGTGCAGCGTGTGCTGCTCTTTACGCAACAGCTCCAATATCAGATGGTGGTCTTGGACTCTCCAGGGTTTGCATCATCGACATTGATGTGCACCACGGAAACGGAACCCAAGATATACTTTGCTCCACGTATGACCCAAGATTTCTTTACGTGTCAACACATGCAGGTGGCGCCGATATTAATGGGGTTGACATGGAAGACGATGATATGGATCAGTTCGAACACCATCTCGGGGGAGGCGATGAAAAAAAAGGGATTTTCCCGGGCAGATGCGGCGACTATAGTCCCCACAAGGGAGTCCTGAATATCCCACTAGGTGGGAGGGTTACGCCCCACGCTTTGGGAACCGCTCTGGTAACGAAAGTGAACCCTGCGGTCGAAACATTCAATCCGGAACTAATTATTATCTCGGCTGGGTTTGATGCACACAAAAACGATCCATTGAACATGGGTGGACTCACCGCAGAAA
This sequence comes from Pseudo-nitzschia multistriata, assembly GCA_900660405.1. NCBI lineage: Eukaryota > Bacillariophyta > Bacillariophyceae > Bacillariales > Bacillariaceae > Pseudo-nitzschia > Pseudo-nitzschia multistriata. Next base: position 298,509 of record CAACVS010000048.1, on the reverse strand, counting down.
ACTTTGGTACGCTCACTGAAGTCATCTGCAAACTAGCATACAAGTGTTGTAGTGGCAGGGTRCTGAGTGTCTTGGAAGGCGGATACGGCGTTCCTTGTTGTCGTCCCCAGAACTTCGCTTCGAGGGAAGGAACCTCGGGTAGTTTTGGCCCCCATTCGCAGCACCTCAAAGCAGACAAGGATTTGACCGAGGCAAAGTCAGAAAAGAAATTCGTGGAGCTGAAGTGCCTGGAATTGGGTTCGGAGCTACCACCTTCAATGACGGATGTGATCTCGTCGTATGCGCTACAGAAGCGACTCAATAGATGCCACGAAGAAGGGTTCGTGCACTGCGTAAAAGAGCACGTTAGTGCACTGGCACGTTGCAACATGGTGCAGCGATAATGCTAAGAAAGCAAGGGGGTTAGAATTTCGATCATCAAACTACTTTGAACTAATCTGATTCAATACTTCGTAAGGATACAACACTCTTCCTATCGAACATATTACTATCTTCTTTCCCTAGAATCTAATTTATCATCAAAAAAGTCCGTTCAACAATCAGTGGCACGGTATCTACTCTACAGGACCTCGGGAACCACTGCCTCCTCTTCGTCATCGTCGTCCTTCTTTTCTTCGGCAGGCTTCTCTTCGGCCTCTACCTCTGCATCCGCGGTTCCATCGGCGGAAGCTTGCGTATTCATCAATCCCATGACTCTCTTGGCAAAGCCAGCCATGTCTTCGATGTCGTATCCCGAGGTCATTCCTGCCACGTCGTATATGAGTCGTGCAAAGTCTTCGGTTTCTTGTGCCACCTTGTCTTCCTTCACCATTCGGGCAAGATCCTTGACAATAGGGTGGTTAGGGTTGATTTCCATGCAAACCTTATTCATACTATCCATGCCACTTAGTTCCTGGCCACTCGCAACGGTTTGGGCCTTCATGTAGCGCTGCATGCTGGGGCTCATTCCGTAGGCTCCCTGCACCAAGGCAGCGGGCGAATCAGTGAGCAAATCGGAAACGGATACCTTCTCGACTTCGTCGTTCAGGATGGTCTCGAGGTAGTTAATAACGTCAACGTTTTCGCGGTTGAGCTCTTCCTTCTTCTTGGTGGCTTCTTCGTCGTCGTCGTCGAGTTTGAGGGTGTCCTTTCCGGCGTCCTTGATGTCGTAGTCTCCGAATTTTGTCAACGATTCGAACATGATCTCGTCGAGCGGTTCGGTGGCGTAGAGAACATCGAAGCCCTTGCCCTTGAGTTTTTCGGCAACGGGCGACATTGCGGCTCGCTCCTTGCCCTCTCCGGTTACATAATAGATAGCTTTCTGGTTCTCGGGCATTTTGGCAACGTAGTCCTTGAGGCTGGTGTATTCCTCACCGGAGGAGGCACTGAAGAATCTGAGGTATTCCGCAATTTCGTTTCGGTTCTTGTCGTCCTCGATGATTCCTACCTTCAGGTATTTTCCGAAGTTGTTCCAGAACATCTGCGAACAGAYAATTGGTCGGTGAAAATTAAAAAAAGATGGTTTGGGTGAGGAGAACTGCAGTGGAAAATAACGGTTGATGGTCCAATCGATACGAACAACAAAATGTCCAAAGAACACACACAAAGCGCGCTGCGATGGATGTTTGCACCGAACGAATGATCGTACTTACGATGTAATTGGCACCCTCGTCGGTSTCATCCTCGGAAATGTCCCGGATCATATCAAGGGACTTGCGGACGAGACGCTTGTTGATGATGGAGAGGACCTTGGACTTTTGCAAAATCTCACGGCTCACGTTGAGCGGGAGGTCGTCGGAATCGACCACTCCCTTGATGAACTTRAGCCAGCGGGGCATCARATCCTGGAACTGGTCGTTGATGAAGACGCGCTTCACGTAGAGTCGGATGTTGCGGGCGTTTTCGTCGAACATGTCCTTGGAAAGTTCAAAAGGGAGCATGCCGGGGACGTAGAGGATGGCCTTGCACTCTACCTGACCCTCCAGGACAAAGTGGGTAGACTTCATGGGATCGTCGTAGCTGGACTTGAAGGCGGTCTTGTAGAACTCCTTGTATTCCTCCTCCGTKACGTCCCGTGGGGATCGGAGCCAGACCGGCTTTTGGTTGTTGACAGTTTCGTATCCCTCGATGGTTTCGGGGACGGTTTTCATTTTGGGTTCCTCGCCCTCGGCAAGGTCCTTGTTGGCCTCCTCGTCGGGGACCTGCTTGTATTCCGTCTTTTCCTTCCATACGGAAATGGGGAACTCGATGAATTCGGAATAACGGTTCAGCAATTCTTCCATCTTTGACGCCTCGAGGTAGGCCGAGGCGTCCTCCTTGAGCTGCAGAATGAGCTTGGTTCCCGAGGAACCCTCGATCTCRTCGGGGCTGGCGGAAGCGATCGAGTAGTTGGAATCGGCCTCGGATTCCCACTTGTAGGCCTTGCTGCTGTCCTGCATGGACTTGGTGACTACCGTGACCTTGTCGGCCACCAGATAGGCGGAATAGAAACCGACACCGAACTGCCCGATCAGGTTGACGTCGGCGTTKCCATCCCCGAGGGCCTGGACAAAGGCCCGTGTTCCGGACTGKGCGATCTTTCCGAGGTTGTTGATGATTTCGTCCTTTGTCATGCCCACTCCGGAATCCTCGATGGTGACGGTGTTGGCGCTCTCGTCGCACTTGATTTTGATCGACGGAGGGGCCTCCTCGGAGTCTTCCGTGATCGACAGGAACCGCTTCTTGTCGCAGGCATCGGCTGCGTTGGAAATCAGTTCCCGTAGGAAAATATCGCGATCGGAATACAACGAATTGATGATCAGATCCATAACCCGTCCGACATCGCTCGTGAATCTGTATTTTTTTAGTTGGTTGTTGTTTATTTCAAAGGATTTCGTGATCGATGATTCGTTGATTGAATTGGTTTCAYACCGTGCAATCGAATCAATTTGGTTGGGGAGTAAGTGGACAGAACAACCACAGCGGCAAAGAAAACGAAACGTCGAAAGAAAAAAGTAAGAGGATATGCATACAATATGCCCGTCGTCTCAAGAAACGACGACAACCCCGACCGAGGATCAAAATAGCAATCGCTTGCAAAGCACGACGTACTCGAAGGTTTCGGCGTCTTCCGTGGCGGTGGATTTCAGAAAGGTTGCCGGTCGTTGAAACAGCGCATTATTCGAGTATTGGTTGTTGCTGGCGACGACGGACTTGGCCGGTCTCGAGAGGGGAGCAAAGGCGGTGGTGCCGGTGGTAGCGATTGCGGCGAGGGCGAGAACGGTCGATGCTGAGAACTTCATGGCTGTGTTTGTTGTGTGGTGTTGTGTTGTGTCGTGTCGTGTTGTGCGCTGGATCCGATCGGATGTTTCACCTAGCTGGAAAATGAGGAGGCGATGAGGGTTGGTTGTTACCGATTGATTGATGTGGCAGGCAAGCAAGCAAGCACAGAGCGTTTCACAGAAATCGGTGCAACGAAGATATTCCTTGCTGCAGCATGCATCACACATCGGTCGGCCATCATGCCCCTACCTACGGTACAGGTACTGCTAGCCTACGTTCTTACATAACGAGCACTCGTACGCGGTACGTACTGCAGTACGTACCTCTGATTGCTAATATGTGCATTACCGTGCAGTATTTGTGGCCTTTTCTTCGAAATTCCAAACCATGATTTTACGACTGGTGGAAGTTTTTTTTCATGGCTGTCGTGATGGATGCGAAGGAAGGGATGAGACAGCACCGTTTCCCGTTGACGTCAGACGCACCGTACGCGCGAGTTGACCGAGAACCCAAAAATGGTTGTTCGACTCATTTGACTCAAATGTGTTCGGTGGTGCAGTCGCGGAGTTTGAGAGTGAGTCAAAAAAGCTGCCAGTCCATGTTTCTCTTTTGCGAATGAAGAATCGAGAGAAGAAGAAAACCATGATTGCTGCAACAAAAACCACACCAAACAGATTCCTACAAACAATTACAGTATTGCGATTGACCCTTCCCAAACAGAAACAAGGACAAAGTATCCTCTTCAACTCTACCGCGCAACTCAAAGATCATCATTAGAGAAGGGACGGAGAAAACAGCAAACGAACCGAGCAGCGGAAGAATCCAAAATCAAGTAAAACAACTAGAACTATTGCGTYATGAACGCCTSCAGAGCGATTCGCACGGCAAGGAACGTGGTGGTCCGAKCCACACGGAGCGATGCGACGAGGAGCCTGGGMTCCCTTMCCAACRGATCAAACAGTGCCCATCGCGGAATCGCCCCGCAGCCAAGCCCGAACCGGGACTGGAGCCCCCCGGCCGGAGCCCAATCCGCAGCAAGCGGGGTTTGTGTTTCTGTTTCGGTTTCCGCTCCCCGCCGCTCCATGGTCACGGTCACGCAGACAAAGACCTCCGAGGCGCCCCTGTACTCCGCTCCCCGAACCGGAGACGACGGTGCGTCCTCCTCCGAGGCACCGACCTACGTACGGAACGAGGACACCACCCTGAACGTCACGCAGGGCTGCCTGGACCAGGTCGAGCGCCTCCTGCGGCAGCGCCGGGAAAGCGAGGGCGACAACAGCAGCGACGGCAACGACGGCTACTTTCTGAGGACGTACGTCGATGCCGGCGGCTGCTCCGGGTTTCAGTACCAGTTCGAGGTCGACAACGACCTGGACGAGGACGAGGACGTCGTGGTGGTCTTTGCGCTGGACGGTGGCGTCCCGAGGCCCCGGGTCGTCGTGGACGAGACCTCCATGGGCTTTCTGGAGGGCTCCACCATCGACTACGTCGTGGAAATGATCAAGTCCGCCTTTGTGGTGACGGACAACCCACAGTCCGAGTCGGCCTGTGGCTGCGGGAGCTCGTTCGCGATGAAGAACTTTGAGAAATTCGGAACGGGGGACTGAGGAAACGCCGGAACAAAAAAATGAAACAAAACCGAATCGAATCAAATCGAATGTCATGTAATAATTTGAAGTTCTAGCAATTGGAAAAGAGTCCAGTGGTGTCGACTCTCTGTCGTGCGACGCAATGGATGGATAAAATGTAAAACGCAGGAAATTCTTCGAATGGTTCTGATCGAACGAAAAATGAGTTCTCTGTGATCRTTCACAAGATCATCCCAAGTATACGCTGTCGACACGAGCAAAGGGAGTATGCTCTAATACTAGAACATAATTATTTCGTACTATCAAGATATAATGAGTTAATGGGCATCCTTTGTGCCATTATTACTATATACAGCGTGTTCTGTTTCCGCYCTTGTTTCCATCCGAATCGAATCCGGTCTCCCCTCACGACAGCTCGACACGAAAGGCATCCCTCCCTCCCCCCTGGGCCTCGTCGAGGGCTCGCTTCGACGCCTTCAGGAGGCGCTCCTGCTCCGCTTCCATTTCGGCCGTGATCCTCGGCCTCTTGGGCTTTCGTTTCCTCGTTTTCTTGCCCGGTGCCGCCCCCGCATCCGTGCGGGGGCCGCCGGGAGGGCGCACGTTCCCGTCGCAGTCCGCGGCCTTCTCCCCCTCTTCCCGTCGCTGTTGCTCGGCTTGCAGCACCAGCAGGTCCCGGGCTCGCGAGACGATTTCCTCCAGCACGAGAGCACCGGCCCCCCCGGTGGGGTTGCTCCCTTCCGGGGAATCGCCGCCGCAGTCGATCGAGCCAATGGCCCGGACCACGTCTTCCGGGGAGATGGACGGCGAGTCGACCTCCGCGAGCTCCTCCCCGACACTCTGCAGAAACGCGTTGAGGGTCTCCCGGAGCAACGCAACGGCGTTCTTTGTGAACCCCACGGGC
>CAACVS010000048.1:250249-284110 GCA_900660405.1 Pseudo-nitzschia multistriata | reverse complement strand
ACGTATCGAGATCGGTGAGCAACGACTTCCAAAAGCCCAGCCCGAGGAAGCACGTATCGAGATCGGTGAGCAACAACTTTAGGTCACCGGGCCGCTTGCGAGAAGAACGAGCGCCACCCAGGTTTTCCGACGACCTGCTGCATAACGGAAAGCGCGGCGGGAGCCACCCCACCGGCCGGTACCACTCCGAACGACCCGCCGGGGTGGACCCGAGCAGCGAAAGCACGCCCTCGTGCTGCTCCGACACCACCGCCACCTCCGGCTGCGCGTCTACCGATCCCGACTACTGGTTCCCCCGCGACCCGGAGGAGGTCATCCTGAACGAGACCGAGATCGAGACCGCCTGGCTCGTCGAGGAGAGCCTGTACTGCAACCGGACGTCGGTCATCGACTGGGACTTTGTCATGATCTACGCTTCCCCGGCGCTGAGGGTGGTCCTCCAGCGATCGACCTTCCACGACGACCGGTCTTTCCTGGGGACGGTCCTGCGGAGCGAGTGGTCGGCGCGGAGGTTCGAGGTGGTCCGGAGGACCATYCGGCGGGACCTCGTGCGAAACGTGGTCCGGAAGCGGATGAGGACCATCCTGCCCCGGCTCCGGTACAAGACCCACCCTCTTCGGCTRAAGAAGCTGAGGGAGGCCATGGAAAGGAAGGCGGCGGGACGCTAGGGGCTAATGGGGTGGCGTTGCCGCCAAAGACGCAAGACGTTGTGCACAAAGTTAGGGGAGGGATGATAACAATGCACATGCGGTTCGTCCCTGCTCGTCGGGAGTTCGGGACGGGATCGAAACACGCATGGCAAAGTACTAYACCCKTCTTCTCTTCGATAGGAACGGAGGACAATCGTGCGCATCTATTGCATCCAAAATCGTCCTCGGTACGGGATAAGATCGGACCACACATCCGACAACTCTTTGTGCTACTAAATACTCTTACAAAAACACCAAGCCGCACACCACTATATTTAGATTCAAACACGATTTGTACGCGTCTACAAAGAAAACCCTAATACCCTTTATTTTTGRACAAGCCTCGTCCGCGGAACGAAACAAAATGGTTGTGGCCGGACACCGATCGCCAGCAAAATTTGGTCTCGTCTCGTCTCGTCCGGGGAACGCCTCACTCCGTCTTTTCGGGTCGTGTTTGTTGCAGTCCAAGAACGAACGTGTTCGGTGCACGTCGAGGTGCCTCGTGCCGGCATCCGGTAGGATCCGGTTCGTGTTCCTGCTGCTACAAAACCGCTGGTGCTCGCCGCCGTCGCTGTTGTCGTCTGCCCGCCAAACCCGCCCCGCAACAGGCAGCAAATGGAGGCAACGGTTTTGCACGGAGCGGTCCGGCAAGGGATTGGTTTGTTGYGTTGGATGATACAGCAGTCTTTGGTTGCATAGTGCAGTACAGTATAGTACAGTGCAGTGCACTACAGTACAGTATGTTGCTTCCATTTGGTTTCCTCCTCGTTGCGCCGTTGTCGTGTCGTGCCGGACGGCACCGCACCGCGGAAAGCACACCGTCGCACACCGGAAGAGGCCCTCCCTCCCGATTGCAGCCATGCCATCATATCTCCGCCTTTTCGTGCAAGGCCGGCTCCTTCTTGGAGGAAATGCGTTCCCGGAGCTGTCGCTTCGCGAGGGGGATGAGCCACTCCATGGCCGAGCGGACCCCGGCCCCGTTCTTGGCCGACACGCAGCAAAAGCCGGTCATCGGGTTGTGGTACCGGGGGAGCAAGACGTCGGTGCAGAACATCTCGTCGACGATCTCCGTGCTGGCGTTTCCAAAGACGTGGCCGAGGATCAGAAAGGGAACCTCGTCGGGGACGGACTTTCTCACCGTGTTGAGGAGTTCTTGCTGCTTTTTGTAAATGGCTTCGATTTTCTCGTCCTCGTCCTCGTCCTCGGCATCGCTGTCGTCGTCGTCGTCGCTGTCGGGTTCTCTCGGGGGCTTGTCGGGATCTTCTCCCAGTTTCCAGCAAAAAATCACCGCRTCGCAGTCGTCGTAATACCGTTCCCAGAGATCCTGGAGTTTCCCCCCGACATCGAATATGTGGCACTTGGCACCGTACATGTCAAGTTTAGCTAGGTTGGTGCCGACTAATCGTTTCCAAAGACACGGCGAGAARAGCGGGAGTCGGCCACACAAGCACCGTACGAGTTGAGACGAGGCATCGAATCGAATCGAAGCACAGCACAGCACAGCAGCGAACACCACACAAAAGAAAGGAGGAATGCGTGTAAGAGTGGATCGATCCGAAAAGAACGCAAATCGCGAAGTGCCGGCCGACCAATCGCATCTATTCCAAGCACACAATACAGTAGCTGGTTGCATGCCAAGAAGAAACTCACTGGTAGGACGGATCATCCGGAGCGGAAGCATTTTTGCCTTSGCCTTTCGGTGGTATTCCTCGGGCGTCGACTGGTGCAGCGCCGGGCCCCGCGGTAGTGGTGGTGGTTGTTGTGGTTGGGGTTGTGCCTGCGGGTCCTTTCCCAACGACGGATCGCTGCCGCCAACGCCAACGCCAACGCCAACGTCGAGGTCGATCGACTGCATGCTGGTGGCCCGGGTCTGGTTCCTTCCGGGGGGGGGAGGTGGCTGGTGCTGCGCCAGGTCGATTCCGTCGGTGATCAGGTCCAGCGTGTCCACGTCGAACTCCTTCGAGTGGTTCCGGCGGCGCCCGGGCGGGCCCCCGTTTCGGTGGTGGTTGGCGCTTGCGCTGCCTCCCAGCAGCAGCCCCTCCGCCTCGTCGTCGACGCCGTCGTCGTTGTCCATTAGGTAGACCTCGTCCTGGTCCTCGTCCCGCGCGGACCGCGAGTAGCGCTCCGGGGCCGGGCAGATGGAGAAACGCCTCCTCCGTTCCCTGACGACGGGCGACGCCGCGGCCCCGTTTGTTTTGCCGTGCCCGGTAGGAACAGGACCAGCGTTTCGTTGCACCCGGGCCCGGCCGGTTCCGTTTCCGTGGCTGTTGCCGTTGCCACTGCCGCCGCTCCCCGCCAGGCTGCCGCTGGAGGAGGCCATCGTCCCCGACCGGTGCCGCAGCCGGCTCGCCGCCCCCGTGGCAAAGAGGGCCTCCCTCAGCGCCTCGGGGGGCTCCTCCGCCCCGAGTGGATTCCTCCTTCCGCCGCTGCTCCCCTTGCCCGACAAATCCGTCGCCTTGAGCCGCTCCAGCAGCGTGGTCTTTCCGGCCTCCGGAGCGCCCACCACCAGCAGGTTCAGCTGCGTGGGGGCCAGGTAGCTGTCGTAGATTCCGTTCAGGAGGCTGAACATGGCTGCCTTGTGTCGATGCTTGTCGATGCTGTGTTATGCTGTGTTGTGTTGTGCAAGAATTACTTCTATCTGTTGCCGGTGTTGTTGTGATGCGATTGCTGTTGTTGTGGAACGCTGCGCAATGTCTTCTCGATGCGGGACAAGATGCCTCACTGGTGATGAAATGGACTCTGTGGGTGAATGTTCTTTTGCGGCAATACAATCGGTCCCTTCTGCAATGCCTCTAGCGATGTGACCCTGACTTCGTACCAGGAATTCGTTCTACTGGTACGAGTACCCCGTACTGTAGCTACGAGCGGTTTGTTTTGTTCCGTTCGGTTTGTTTGAGACTCGTTTCGTACGAGTAGATGCCCTACGCAAGGGGTTTGGATGATTTTATTTTATTCGCTTCGGTAGCTCGTTATTTTGTCGTTAATTTCATGTGTTATTACAGTGCGTTGTACAGCACAGTCCCTTTCTGTAATCTTGTACGTACGAGTACCGTACGGTACTTCTAGCACACGCACAGCCCTCTAGTGCTCGTACTCGTACTGGTACTACCGTACGTGGACTGCGTACTAAGACTACCGTTGCTGCGACAGACAAAAAAGTCAGAATAGAAAAAGATGCGTTCGGACTTCGGGCGTGGGACGGAAAGATTCATTCAAACCGTACCTGGTACGTACGTGCCGGTACATACCCTACCGTACGTACGTAAGAAATCGTGAGCGTAGATCGTACTTTCGCAGCGACGTTTGACTCAATCGACTGAAAAAAACATACAGTATTCTGGTTTCGAGAGGCTATCAGACGGAACGAGTGACGAGTACGAGTACGTACCGTACAAACTGGTACGAAGTACGAGTTTAGGGTGGGGGACGGCATCTTCTACGGAATTTTGGAATCTGAAGATCTAAGATCTTGTTCCAGAACACAACAGAACCGAACAGTTACACCTACAKTTACAGCTACAGCTACGGAAGCTGCCATCCTATTGCAACCAAACCCGATCCCCTCCATCGCTCCATCCCATTGCTAACCACCGTTCGCTGTTCGGAGGACCGAAGCCCCGGACCATCCGACAACACACCGCTTCGCATCGCATCGCATCGACTCGACTCGACTCGCATCGACCCGACCCGATCCACGTCGTCGCTGCGCATCGAATCGCATCGAAGCGCAACCGGTGGAACCCCGCCGGTCCGCACCGATTCTTCCCCCGGAAAAGCGACCATGGTACCGCAGCGGCAGAGGCAACGGCAACGGCGAACGAGAGCCCCGCTGAGGGGCTGCGACACCTTTGTCGCCTACCCGCCCACCACCCCCGACGGCTGCGCCTTCTTTGGGAAAAACTCGGACCGGCCGAAAGGGGAGGCCCAGTCCCTCCGGCGCTACYCGGCGGGCCGCCATCCCCCCGGATCCACCCTGGAGTGCACCTACCTCTCGATCCCCCAGGCCGCCGAGACCTTTGCGGTCCTGGTCTCGCAGATCGACTGGATGTGGGGCTGCGAGCACGGGGCCAACGAGCACGGGGTGTGCATCGGAAACGAGGCCGTGTGGACCAGGGTCCCCTTCGAGGCCGAACCGAAGACGGGAAGGCCGGCCTCGCTGCTCCTCGGGATGGATCTGGTGCGGCTGGGCCTGGAGCGAAGCCGGTCGGCGCGGTCGGCCCTCCGAACCATCACGGAACTCCTGGAGGAACACGGACAGGGCGGGGCCTGCGCCGAGGGCGATCCCTCCTTTTGCTACCACAACTCCTTTCTCATCGCCGACGCGGGCGAGGCATACGTCCTAGAGACGGCGGGAAAGCACTGGGTCGCCCAGCGGTGGGCCTCCGGGGGCCGGAACCTCTCGAACGGCCTGACCATCCGGAACGCCTACGACCTCTGCTCCGAGGGCCTGGAGGACTACGCCAGGGARCTGGGCCTGTGGGACGGAACCGGGCCACTCGACTTTGCCGCCGTCTTTGGCGAGGACGGCCCGGGGGGCCTTCCTTCGGAGGACGAMGASGACGAGGACGACGACACCCGCTTCGGGTGCGGCCGGGCCCTGCTGGAGAAGCACTCCGGATCCGGCCGCTTTGGCAAGGGGGACATGGTGGCGATCCTCCGGGACCATTCGAGCGGCATCTGCATGCACGGCGGGGGATTCGAGACCACCGCCTCGATGGTCAGCGAGCTCCAYGCCGGAAACCCGGGCCGCAACACGCACTGGACGACGGGGCCCCACCCCTGCCGGTCGGAATTCTGCCGGCAGGAGATACTAGAACCTCCGGCGGCCGAAGCCAACCAAGGCAAACGAAACGAATGAAACGAAACGAAACGAAACGAATGAAATGAACCGAACCGAACCGAACCGAGCAAAACGAACAAAACGAAGCTAGCAATAGGCAAGAAAACGGGTTGCTCCTGTTAATCACGAGGGTTGGATCATAGTCTAGTCTGGTTTGGTCTGGAAAAGTGTGGCAATCGAGGACATCAAGGACTCATCTTGCAGAGAATCAATACGCTCAGAATTCAAAAGAAGTGCTGTTTTCGTTCTATAGTTCTTAGCTTAACATTWCATTGCACGCATGGAGCGTAACCCATGATCCTCGACCTCCAAACCTGGAACAGACAAAGAAGGAAATCGAACAATTTCCTTCACGTGGTCGAAACTATCAACATCCATATATTCCAATAAAAAATAGCGTTACCACAGGTGTTCAAGTATTTGTCGTGCTTAGTACGAATTACGAGTACTCATGTATCATAATGGTATCAGGACTATTACAGTATCATACCCAGGTACTCTAGTCGGAGTTTCGGGGTTCATGATGCTGTAATTTTTGGTTCGTGGAGCTACAAAGGTCATGTTTGTTGTCACATACTTTTCTACTGTGCTAGGAAGTAACAGGTGCGGTACCTAGGTACGATTACCTAGCGAACACAACGGCCGGATTTTTCTTTTAGTCTCGAGTCACATTTGAATATGGAGCGCTCCTYGCTCGTTCCTGCACGCTACACAAATGGAAAGTACGGTACTAAGAAGCYGGGCGTCATTCACGACTCGAAATCTGTTTTWATTGGACGAAAAMACAAAAACGARGCAACAAAAAATGAGGCAGGGTCTCAACTTTCCCGTAGGAATACATAGCTTCTGSTAKCTCATTGCKCKTCTCACACGAACCACCGGTGTAGCCGATGCTAGTAGGCGTCACGMACTGCSGTACGAGTASRGTAGGAGGGAAAGCAACAGCAATTYCAAASCGGTGAAAGGACCTGCAAYCGCCTTMWGTTTATTTTTTGGCTTGCAAAAATTTTATTCCTCACTCCAAATCACCACTTCAATCGCATTGCCGCAGACCTACATGGTTTCGACCTTTTGCCGACGAATCAACCAACAAAATCCGAGAACCAAGACCGCAAGCAGCCCARAACACCAMAGAAGAAAACACAAAACACCATAACCAAACGACAGCATGCCGAGCTACAACGAGTACGAAGATGACGACGACGACGTCGAGGTCGTCTACGACGTTCCGTACGTTAACGGGGGGGGAAGTCGACCGGGCAAGCAAAAGCACCCAAAACCCCGTGGGGGGCGCACGAACGGTGYCGCCCGGGGCAACGCCAACGTCAGTCCCGACGGAGTCGCRATGATCGGAAACTACGTCAATTTTGCGAACGTCTTTGATCCCTTTGAACAAGACCAGGATGCCCTCGCGGAGTTTTTCGACGACAACGATCCCTCGGGGGGAGACTCGAAGGAAGACTGGGAGCGACCCAACATGTTCAACGATCCCAGAAAGGTAKGTTTTGTGTGCAAGCGTTTGCCTGTTGATTCGTGCCGCSGATCATCTAAAAGTACTGTCTCACGCGCTCGTTATCTCCTTTGTTCTCTCTTTTGGAATGCTTTTGCAATGCCTTGTGCGATTCCTACTTCCTTGGCTGTTTTGAAAACTGGATATTCCAGACTGGTGTGCTGAACGATGCGGTGCATCAAATTGCTGGAAGTCCGTGGGCCAAACCCCCTATGAATACCACCAATCGTCCGACTGAACCTCTTTCTATTGCCCTACACACATCGACACTTTCCTTCTTGGTAACTGTTTCTCTCGTCGGCTTTTTGTTGTTCGTGGCCATTTGGACTTTCACCGGGGTTGGCAGGGTAATTGTAGAGATAATTCTGGCACTGATTGCCTTTATCGGTCTGTTCTGGAACGTTTACTTTTCGATCTCCTCGATCATGAAGTGCTTCATCCCTGCCAAGGCATTCCGAACCAACACCAAGTACTGCAGTGTGATTCCGGAGAACAAACCAAAGCACGCGGAATGGATGAGCGTTACGATTCAAATCCCCGTCTACAAGGAGAGCTTGCAGGAGGTGATGATGCCTACCCTCAACTCCTGCATCAGAGCACGCGATCACTACAGGAGAAACTCTGGGGCAAAGTGCAACATCGTTCTCGCCGACGACGGCATGATGGCTTATCTGAAAAACAATTTTGCAGCAGCGGAAATGCTCTGGGAGACGATCGTGGCAACCAATGGAAAATACTTCAAGCTCAGCCAGCTCCTGCAAAAAGTCCCCAAGCCCTCTCGCCGCCATTTGAAGGGACTTTCCAGCAAGGCCGTCTACGAAGTCTTTCACAGAATGCTCTACTATTATCACCACAAGATCGGTTTTGTGGCCCGATCGACGTTTGACAGGCGCGGAAAGTTCAAGAAGGCGTCCAATCTCAACTCGCACCTGCGCCTGGCATGGGGAGCGAAACAGCTGTCGGAAATAGACGACATTACCTTCGAGGAAGCCCTCATCGAAAACTCCCACAACTCTGACGGATCGCGATTCGTCATGTTTGGTGGTGACATTGAAATCGGTGACCTCCAGCTCATCAACGACGCGGACGCCCGCATGGCCGAATCCGTCATTATCAAGACGGTTCCGGAGTTTCTAAACGACAAGCACTTGGGTTTCACCCAGCACGCCACCAAAACATTGGACGACCAGCGACGCGAGTCCTACTACATTAACATGCTTTCGTCGTACACGGATGCCCTCTACATGGGGCACTTTTTGCTCAGCTCGATATTGGGATGCCACCCGCCTCTGGTTGGTCACTCTATCATTCTCCGTAGCGAGGCGATCAAAGCGACGGGTCGGATTCGAACCCTCCGTAAGGCCCAGAGATGGTTGAAAAATATCGGTCTTCCCTTTTTATCGGTCGAACAGGTGAGTTTAATTCTGCGTACTATTTTACTTCAATTCAATAGTTTGAAACTTTGCTTCACAACAGTAAACAAWCKGGACGAAAACCAATGAATTCTGCTCTAACAATTCAAACTTACTCCTGTTTCGACTTTCAGATTGGATCMTTCAACCTTCAAGATCACGGAAGCACCGAATACTGGTCCGAGTCTCACGTTTCGGAAGATTTCGAACTGATGATCCACCTCTACAACCTGGGTTTTAATGGTCGATACGTCAATTATCCCAATTGCGAATTCCAAGAGGGCATCACGCGTACTTTTGACGAAGAAGCTGGGCGCCACCGCAAATTTGCTCTTGGAGCTCACGAGCTCATGTTCAATTCGTTCAACAGCTGGCTCGGACACGGACCATTCACACCTTTGTTCTGGACATTTCTCAAATCAGACATTCCGAGCTATTACAAGGTTTTCCTAACGTCCTACCTCTTTGGATACACAAGCGGTGGTTGTTATATCCTGGTCTTTAGCATTGCAGCCATAACACGTCTTTGTGGGGTTCAAAGCSAAGTCGAATTCCTTTCTGCCTTTAGTAGTGCCGGTGTATTGGTCCTTTCCGTGGTTTGCTACTATATCATCGGGTACACCACCTTTCTATTTGCGATGATCAAGATGAAGTGGTCGAACAACAAGTTGCTATTTCCCGAGTACCGTGACCACGGTGTGATCTATCTTTGCTGGCGACTGATTCGATATTGCATGTGCTTTCAAGTAATGTTTTATTCGGTAATGGGTAATTATTTCTTCCTCGGATCGATGGATCACTTGTTGGCTCGACCGAATATATGCAGTGCGACAAACAAGGACTCTATCAAGATCACGAGATGCATCGCCTTTGGTGACATGGCTCGCTTCAACATTGGATCTTGGGGTGTAGCCGTCTACTTACTGATTATATCGTATCTCGTGGTGTTGCAGGACGCAAACTGGAACTATAACGAGTGGCCAGAAAACAAGCTGGAAACATTTTTATTTGCTGGGCCCTCTGCGTTCTTGGCACTTAGTGCCTTTTACATTCCGGTTATTTTAAACCCGTTCATCCTCGGGTGGCCTTTTAACCCACCGTTGTGCGGCCGACAGTCGGTGGAAAAGAAGAAAGCCGATAGAGCCGCAACGAAACACGTCGATCTAAACACGTTTATGCAGACCGAGAATAGACTGAACAAAGAAATCGGCCGCGCGGAAGACAAGCCCGACGTAGAGCTCGGGAGTCTCGCTACGAAGGACTTCGGCAGGAGCAATATGACGACGGTGTCTCCGCAAACGCATTTCCAAGATACAGCGCCAAGGTCTCGCTATCGATCAAAACGCCCGAATACGCTCACCCACGCAGACATACAACGATCGGCGCGAGAAGAAAGAGGAAGTTTTACCCTTGCCATGATCTAAAAAAAGTCGAAACGATGCTCCGCTTATCTTTGAGCTCTGTAAAATTTAAGAGGTTCCAAAAGATCTTGTAGATCGTATAAAATAAATAATGGTTCGCACTTTCAGACCGCTTTTATATCTCATATGATTCACAATTTTTTCCACTATCCAAAAGGCACTTCCTCATGAACAATAGTACTTTTTGCAGCTTCAAGGTTCGTCGCATTGGATGTTTGCTGCGGTGGAGCATCCAGCTAGAACGAAAATTAGAAGATGGTTGCRTTACATGAGTCTTATAATAATGTCGTTTTTGGAAATGAATGATTGTAAAGTGTTGAACAGAGGGATTGTTCTTCATACAAAGTGGATAAACATGGGGGATACATATAAAATACAGCATCTTTAATTTTTATTCCACGGTTAAGTAATATCGCCTTCAAAGGCTACAGTAGGGGAAAATCTGATCCAAGTTGTATGCGTCCGCCGATAAAAAAGCCACCACTTCGTAATGTCAAATGATCAATGGATGGGAACGAAACAGAACCCAGGAAATTCACCAATCGAACTACTGATAATGTTCGTTGACGAAGCAAAACAGGCGCACCGCGAGAAAGGGGACTGACAACGTCGCATAATCCACCAGGTGYTTCGTGTATCCAGTCGAGAACGTTTCGTTCTGCGACATGATCCATTCCAGGGAGGAAATCAAAGCCGACTCGATCTTCATGGTAGTCCGCAGCATATATTCGAAGTGTATGGATGGAACTTTCACGAGGAATGGTATGGGCGACACCATCGCCAGCTGCAGTGGCCATGGAATGGGAATGCTTTCAGCAAGAGTTAGGATAATGTTTGATGTTTTCAAGACAGTTCCCACCGCTATAAACCATCCCGTGTGCAGAGCAAAGAAAAATGCCTTCGAAATGAAAGCTGAAGAAGCCGACTTGTTGCAGAGTTCCACCACATGCGCCAGAGCAATTATGATCCATGATACGATCCATCCAGAACACGTGATATATTTTCCTACAGCGAGGCACAGAAAGACGTGGAAGAGAGACTCCGCTATGGGATGTTCCCATGGCTTTCGTTCTTGCTGTTGCCGTTTTGCTCGCCTGCGTTCTTTCTTGTCGAGGATGCCAACGGCTTCAGTCGTAAGGGTAGCTATCATGGTAGGAATAGTAGTATTGTTCCAAGTACACCCAGCCGCAAAATCGCTAGCATTCATGTTTCGGTTGTTTGTATGTACCACAAGTTGTGCGAATATCTTGTTCTGTCGCGCGATTTGTATCAGATACTGAACCACCTCGTCATCCTCGATGTATATGGCATAATGCAGAATAGAATTCCCATCCTCATCGAKCGGACGTRTTAAGCGTTGCAGGATTCGTTTGTAATAGCTCCAATCCAATTGGACGTTAAAGCCACGTTTCGATGAGGATTCGTATACACCAGGTCCCGCTTTGGCCGACGTTGATGCTCTCATTTTCAACAGAATCCATTCATCGGTAGTGTTGGCTATTTGTTGGTGAATGATGTCTATCGCAATCCCTGTTTCTCCCAATCGCATTGCGACCACAGCTTCGTCATTGCAGCAATCCATYAGAACGTAGTTTGGTTTTGATGGTGCGGCTGTGCTTCCATTCGATGTGAATTCTTGGGCTCCCGCATTTCTCATCGATGCTACACGTACGCGGTAGTCCCGTGCCTGCCTTGTGTAGTTTCTAAAGGCTTGATCGCGCACCCAAACCGAATCGAGATGGAGGTCGATCGATCGTTGGTTGTTCCACCGGCTAGACTTGCGTAGCTTTTTTCGAAACTCACTAATTTTTTTAGCGTTGCCATCCCATTCTSTCTTCATTTCTCGCTCCATGTCTTGCCGTTCTTGCTCGCGTTCCTTTCTTCGTTGTCGCCGCTCAACACTGGTGCGTCGCCGACGGCGCCTCCTTTCATCTATAGAATAGCTTCTGCGTCGACTGGGTTCCGTCGAAGTGCTTCTGCGCCGTGATGCGCTGCGTCGTCGAACCGACGGACGCCAGCTGGGTCTGCGAGTTCTGCCTTCCCGCTCCTTCTTGCTATCTTTGTCCTTGTCGTCGTTGAAAGTATCACTAGTGCTGTTGCTATCAGTGCGAGGAACAATKGGTGGATCTTCTTCGTTTTGGTCTTCTTCTACTTCGTCGAGTCGATCAAGCTCTTCCTCCAACAAGTCGTAGTAATGATTGATCGTTTGCATTTCCTGAATCGATTCCTCTGTGTTGCCGTTGCGATCTGGGTGGTGAATAAGACTGAGCCTCTTGTACTTTTTCTTAACGTACTCTCGGGTAAACGTTCGTTTGAGCGTTATTTCAAAGTACAGCATTGCTTTGACTAGTTCTGGTGACGACAAGGGCGAGATTGGAGGCGGATCGTCTGGTGCACCTCCGTCAGTACTAGTGTTGTCGTTCGCTGGGCCCTCGCTGTTTGTTTCCTCGCCAGAGTCGCAACTCATTCCGTCCATGCTGCGACTCGACCTTGTACTCGACCATTTCCATCTCGATGACCTTCTCCTTGCCCGCCGAAACGATGAATCGCTTTCGTCGGAAGAAAAGGAACTCGGAGACGTCGGAATCTTCGAGTGCGCTCGGTGGAGGTATTTTTTGAATCCCATTGTTTCCGTTCGCCCCTCTATAGTCTAYAGTTTTTKTTCGTTGTCTGGTATTKTCAATGCGAGCTTCGTCTTCTTTTTATTTGTAACATYCAACGTATGAGATATTCAGCATTATTCTTTTCCATCGTGGAGTCTAGACGCTGSCAGTGTACAACCAGAAAGTGGTTCGAGCTTCGAAAACAGAGAGCACTCCGCATGATGTTTAAAAAAAAACTCGGCCTTCTACTTCTAGTCCCTTCTTGTCTTGAGTGCAGCAATAGTAGTACTACCATTAGTTAAAATACTGTACAGTCGTAACCGTAGGGGTCGTACTTATGGGGCGAAAACCTGTCACGCTGATAATTTTTTTAAATCACGTTCGGGGCAAAAAACGATTCCGTAGTTTGTTTCTCCGTTCAAAACCTAGAGTACAGTAGGTACTTCCTTAACGACAGTGTAACGTTCGTATTACGGTCAGACCGAAAAATTTGCACACACTGTACCGTAGCATGGCAGTGCCAGAAAGAACTCTAAAAAGTTGTAAATGTACCGTAGAAAGGTTTTGAGCAAAAAACTTATCCTGGTGTGCGACCATATCGTACGGCAGAAAGAAAAGTACCGAAGTGCTAGAAGTACTAAAAATACTACTAAAAAATACTTTTAACACAGTACAGAAATARATTGAGACCATTGAAAAACCAATCTCTCATCTGTACGGTTGCAAGAGGCCTGCAGCCTGGGGAGCACCCAGAGCAAAACAATAGTTTCCTTACTGTAACAGTTGCAACTCATTTTCAAACTCCATGGAGTGAGATCGACAGCTCACTTGTTTTGAGGCCAGTCTTCGATYCTCACTTAGGGGGCAGTTAGAATTCTATACAATCCAGGATCTTTCTTGAGCTTACCCCTCTGGATTGAAATCAGACACGTGCTACAGCAATGCCAATTGTGATAGTCAAAGGCCAAYATCCATTGCTTATTTGTCAATTGTTCCAATTTGAAAGATTATCTTTCGATTCCGATTGGATGCATATGCAAAGACCCATTTCGGTTTCTTCTCTTCGGTGCCCCATTGCTCGGAATTTTTTATATGCTGTTTCCTAGAACGAATAGCAGCGCATTCTCGTACTGTGCATCGTCCTCACTGGAGCTTGGCGCAACAGTCATTCCCTTCTTCCCTTTCCTAGAGTCAACTATGTGGTACGGTTGCCGTTGCCGCTGTCGCCGTTGCTTTTGATACCAACACAATTGTTTTTGTTTGCTCCGGCCGCTGATGCTGTCGACAAGGAGGATCCATCGCCGCCACCGCAAAAAGCACCACCCTCGGTTTTCTACACAGCGTTGGGACACCGCGACGATCCAACGGTGTGGTTCTCCGGGTTGTGCGGCCCGCCACGGGCCACCGAAGGGTTGTAGCCGAGCATGGCCACCATTTCCTCGTGCGTCTTGGGCATCATCGCCTCGATGTCTTCCAGGGTTGCCCCGTTCGCCACCGCTTCGTTGATGCGGGGCTGCATCTGCTCCTGAACCAGTTTCTGGAGTTTCTTGGCGATCATTTTTTCGTTTCTCCTCTGCTCGCTAGCCTTGAATCGATCGTAATCGGATTGGCTGTAAAAGAGAACGTTTCGTATGCTGCCGCCGCCGTTGCTGTCTTCGTCGTCGTATTCCGCCAGGAGGGGTATTTCGAAGATTTTTGTAGTGCAGTCGGTGTGGAAAGAAACCCTTCGTCGTTTCACCGTCGTTTCTTTTGCTTCCGTTGCCTTCGTTGCTACAGACGATGGCGCCGATGCGGCTTCCGCTCCATCGCTATCGTTGCTCCTTGCCAGGCCGGAGTCCATGCCGGCGTCTTGCGATGGTTTTTTGTGCATGTTTGTCCCGTCGACAGTGCAGGCTTTTTTTAAATTTTCGTCCCCATCGCTATTCGACATCAAGACATCGTTTGTGTTGGTGGGGCTGGTGACCATGTTCCGGATCTGCCGGACTTGCTACAATTGGTTTCAGTGATGATGCTTTTTCTCGGCATCGATTGAATCAATCCGTACRGTGCACTAGATGTGGCTTTCTAGTGACGATACTGGTCGGGACCGAATGCCTTTGTCACATGTGCTGCCTGTTCAACAGCTAGAGCAATAATGTTAGATTGGAAACGATTGATGCCATCATAAGTGTTCGTACGGTACCTGGGTACTCGTATGAGTTTCAAGTATTGCTCATCATTGTGGGCACTACTGTACGGTACGGTACAGAAAGTACAAGAAGTAAGAGCACGACTACGAGTAACGTGCTCATGTTTAAACATCAACACTGCGCGGAATTAAGTCGCGCGATCTACTGTACTGGTATACAGGAAGATACGTAGGACAAGGTATGGGCAATACAGATAAGGCATCTCATTTCTAATCTTTGGTATTGTGTCTCTCTTTAGGCTCTCTCTTATCTTTAGGGAGCTCGGGCGGAGGAGGGAAGAAAAAAGACATTTTGTGTGTTGTGTTTCGTCACAAAAATTGAATCCAAAAATAGCCCCTACGGATAGGCACGAAACTAAATCTGTTCTCCCGTTACCTCCTCATGGAAGATAGCCAACAACCACCTCTGCCGTACTAAGTCCAAGCTATTGTTATCACGGCCATCGAACACCAATAGCCAGGAACGCCACACAAGCGCACTCAGTCAACTGCAAATCGAAATTTTGCCMAAGGAAGTACGAAGTAATTACGACGAGATGATCCACGGCCCGAGATTCTACGGACAATACCACGGGCACCCCATACGAGACCTGGAAGTCCTGCTGCCCGCCCTACGGGAAGCATCGGATTCCCTGGTCTGGACCGCGGGGGATTCTTCTCTCGACAACAAGTACTGGTTCGAAGACCTCCGGCCCGMGGTGGGAGCCTACCGGCGGGTCTTCGAACCCCCCGCCAGGATGAATGCAGACGTGACGTACTGGCTCAACTTCCTGGCCGAGGAGCGGGCCCAAGAGCAGGGAGCGCGGGCTCGGCCACGCTTGGCCGCCATTAACACCGCCGTCGAAGCCACCACGGTGAACGAACGGACCCACCGGCTGCGGCCCCAGGACGTCTTCCTCCGAGATAACATACGAGCACAAGACACCCTGGTGGTCAGCATCGGCGGCAACGACGTGGCCATGATGCCGATGCCCTGCACAATCCTATCCGTGCTGTCTCTGGTGAAGATGCCCCTGCGTTGTCTGGAGTCTGCCTCTTGCGTCTGCGCCTCGCCCGCCTGCGACGAGCACTGCCACGGATGCGGCCCGGTGGCGCTGTCCTCGTGCGCCTGTGCCTTTCCGCCCTGTCTCGGCTATGCGGTCCACCTGTTCGGGACCCGGGTCCAGAAGTACATCGAGAAGCTAACGGCCAAGACCAAGCCCAAGCGAATTCTGGTCTGCATGATCTACTATCCCGACGAGGCAATGACCCCGAGCTGGGCGGGCAACGCCCTGCGGTGCCTCGGATACGACAAAAACCCCGCCACGCTGCAGTGGCTGATCCAGCGCATGTTCGTCGAGGCCACCTCGAAGATACGGATTCGAGGAGCGACGGACGTTGTCCCGGTCCCCCTCTTCCGCGTTCTCGATGGCAAAGTCAGCGGCGATTACGTAGCCCGGGTGGAACCCAATAGCCGTGGGGGGAGGAAAATGGCCGAATACCTCTTAAACGTGATTGAGCGACACGAAGAGAATCCATCTCTTCCTCCGCAAGAACGGCATCGTGATCCATACCATCCGCYATCGTCGTCAACATCTGTGCCYATTGAATCAACCTACATGGTTGATCGAAGTTAGTCCACTCGATGCTAACACCAGCGAGTGAATGAGTAGAATGAAACATGCGAAAAGGACGATCTGGGATTGAACAGAATGAACATAGGTGGTCAAATTTCATTGTGTAGATGAAGTGATAGCGCAGCTCCATATAAAGTGATATCCTCAACATAATCATCTRCTGATCGGTAATGACAAGCCTGACCGACAACCCAAACCAAAACGGAGGGGGGAATGTATGATAGGGGATGGCGCAACCAACTGCCAACAACAAGTTCTCTCGCGGTTGTTACCACCGGTTTTCTAGCGACTTATTCAAAAATATAGYTCGACAGAGATCATCCACCATACCTACGTTGATKATTGTCAATGACTTCCTTGGAAATTATATCATGACGAGTAAGTCTTCAGTTGATGGTCCGCTCCGTGAAAAAATAGTCAGCCCCGTATGTGACTGATGCACGGTTCTGTGAACCTGTGTTGTAAGAAAGTAATTCAGGTTTTAATTTGTAYACCTTTAGGGCACAGTGCCGCATAAGCATTCAATGACAATAGATTGAATTGTCTCTCCTAAAAGTCTGGYKAACACACCGATACCATTCTCAAGAACACGATTCTCRTACACAATCAACGTTTCTGCTTTAGGTGCAATAGCGAGAAAAGTAGAATGACGAGTACGAGAGAACGCTTGCTGGTAATTCTTGCTCATTCGAGTCGGCCCATGCTCCTTTCCGAATTGACAAAGTCGATCGATGCAGGTAYAAAAAAGAAAGAACTCARTGGTTTGCTCTATGCTTTGAAAGAACGAGGGTTGGTCGAAAGAACTATCGAAAATCCACCGTTGTGGTCGGCTACTGCTGCAGCAGCTTCGTCCGTAGTACTAGAGGGCGATGATAATGCTAGTGGCGAAGACSAGAGCACAATGATAACTCAAGACGAAYATRATTTAGTCGGTATATTAGTGCAACAAGGTAAAGAACATGGTATGAGTGCTTCTTCGTTGGCTGCTGCCCTCGGAAAATCGGTTGCCGCCACAAATAAAATGTTGTACGGAWTGGAACGGAGTAGCAACATCATCTGTTGCTCAAGACACAGTCCACCTTTGTGGAAGATTCAATCAATCCAAAGTTCCTCGACGGAACTCACACACTCGACATCTTCGACTCGAGGGAGCGACTCCATGGAAAGCCAACAGACTTTCTTCGAAGGAGACAAAAAACAGGCACCAAAAGTTCGATCCGACACAGTAGGAGACCAAAAACTGGCACGAAATGTTCAATCCGACATAGCATGCCTTTGTGATAATCAAGGCAAGCAACARCAWAAGCGTGCGAAAGTGAATCTAGGCATTCAAGTGCACCCTAATGCAAGCTGTCCCGTAGCTTCATCAAGTTCTATCACTGTTGCAAGAAAAAAAATCAGGGAATCCTTGTCAAAACATCATAATCCAAAAAGTTCAGGCAGGGAGTCGGCCTGGGCCAAGAAGTGTGGGGATGCGGTGTGGAAAAAATACAGAAGATTGAACCCCGATGCCAAGGATAACGATATTGTTGCAGGTTTTATTGTCCATGAGCAAGAATTTCCCGCAGAGACATGCAATGCTGTAAGGGTTGTAGCTATTGGATCTGGTACCAAATGCGCCTCTGGYGCGATACTTAGCTGCGATGGAAAGGTAGTTCATGATTCTCATGCCGAAGTGGTAGCTCGGAGAAGCCTTCACCGCTGGCTGTATTGTCAACTCAAGAAAGCAGGAAACGCTGGGTCGATTGCTGTAAAGAACAAGAAAGGGAGYGACAAACCCTACAGCTTGCRGCCGTTKTACTTGTGGYTCTATATATCTCAGACACCATGCGGTGATTCTGCTGTTTACTCTCGTGRAGC
This sequence comes from Pseudo-nitzschia multistriata, assembly GCA_900660405.1. Classification (NCBI taxonomy): domain Eukaryota; phylum Bacillariophyta; class Bacillariophyceae; order Bacillariales; family Bacillariaceae; genus Pseudo-nitzschia; species Pseudo-nitzschia multistriata. The sequence goes on along the minus strand of CAACVS010000048.1, from coordinate 265,971 downwards.
ACCGAATGTAAATCTGTGTTGGCAARGGCAACACGCGGGGTCGTTTCGAATCAAAGTGGAGGMCGGCCAGGGCTCAGTTTTTGCGCCAAGAGAAGCCAAACAGAGTTTAGATGGCTTSAGGTTGGGTGACCGTGTGATGCACAACTCGTGTTCTGATAAAATAGCAAAGTGGTGTGTTCTGGGTGTGCAAGGCGCCCTATTGTCGCGCCTAGTAAACCCTATTTATGTCACCGGTGTTGTTGTTGGCGATGTATTTTCTCACGGTCACATTTGCAGAGCTATTTGTTGCCGTTCGGCCTACGCCTTGAAAATAACAAATGCAACATTGCAGAAACCCTATGAGGTGAAGCATCCTCGGATACGGAATGCCCCCCGAAAGGTGCCAAGGTCGATACAGATAATGAAAAAGGGAAAATTCTGTTACAATTGGGCAGAACAGGATTCGTCCAGCATAGAAGCGGTTGATGGCGTCACAGGCCGCCTAGCAAGTGGAAAAGAATCTCGTATCTGCAAGAAAAAATTGTTTGAATGTTTTTCGAAACTTCACACTGCTGCCTCAGAGAAACCATACTCGGAGAATAAAGCGCTCGCACTCCCATACCAGAGATCCAAGAAAACGTGGAAAAATGCCATGAAGGGTTTGTTTGGATCCTGGACTGAAAAACCAAGTGAAGTTGATGACTTCCGACTTTTTCACCAATCACCCTTTTAGACTAGATGCTTTCATTCGAGCCATGTGCAGAACCACTGTAGTTCTGTAGAGAGTGAAAAACTTGTCGCCGTCACTACATGATAAAATAATCACGACACCTTGCCTTTTGAGCCACGCAACAAAAGGATACCGTGAAAAATAAAGGACTACTTGGTTCCGAAAGTTTGGACATGGCAAACGGTGAATCCTAGTTTAGCGACGATTTACAAGTCGTCGATTTCTCCCATGAATTTGTCGTATTCGTCCTCCTTGCTTTGTTTCGCTACCAGGRATTTTGAGTCCGGCTTGGTCTTTTTGTTTTGTTCCCGGTCTTCCCCGGCGATGCCCCCGTCCGAATCTTGTTCCGTCTTTCGTTTCTTGTTCTGCAGGTTCGTGGGAACAAACGAGACGAGTGCCTTGTCTACCGTGACGACTTTTCTCGCGGGTTTGGCCAGAGCCCCCGGTGCATCGCTCGGGGACGGATGGAAGGCTGCGTCGGAGTCGTCGACCGGATACGAATCGGTGACGGGGTAGGCCAGGTCCTCGCCCCCGGGATAGGGCTCGTCGGTAGGGTAGGGCGCCACCGCATCTTCGTCGTCTTCCCCGCCGCCGTAAGCACCCACGGGGTAGGCAGCCGCTCCGTCCCAGTGGTCGYCGTCGTCGTCCCCGCMMACCGGATAACCGGCGGCGCCGACGTCGTCGGAATCGGCAACGGGATACGGGGCCGGCCCGGCATGGCCGTCCTCGTCGATCGGATAGGCAGCACMACCTTCGGCACCGTAGCTCCCGTCGAAAGGATAGGCGGCTGCCCCGGCGCCACCGCCGTCGTCCACCGGATACGGAGAAGGCCCGACCCCGCTTGCCCCCCCGCTTCCGTCTGCCGGGCATGCCGGGGGGGGAGGAGGCGGGGGGGCATCCTTCCCCAGAGCGGMRATGCGGTCCYGGACGCTCGGTCCGTGGTTTCGGAGCGCGGCAATCCTTTCCGCTGCGCTGTCGTTGGTGCATGGGTCCACGCCGGCCTCCCCGCCGCCGCAATGGTTCGTCCCTGCTCGCGGTGAAGCAATGCGGTCCCGGACTTGTTCGTTTCCGGGACCTCCGCCGGGGGTTTCGCAAGGGTTGGCGGCCGGTGCGGCCATCAAATCGGCTCTCATGGCGGCAATCCGGGCCTGCATCGATTCGTCCATGTCGGCATCCCCGTCGYCGTTTCCATCGCCGCTGGCACCACCCTTCAGGGCAGCAATTCGGTTTTGCACGCTGTCGTCGTCGTCGTCGGCGGCGGCACCGGCACCAGCCCCGCCACCGGAGGGTGGYTGGTTCTTCTCCGTTTCCCTGAGCGCCGGAAGGTCTCCCATCGGAACCCAGCCGTCGGGGTCCATCCGGTTCGTCCGGGACTTGGTGGTGGGAGGGAAGTATCCGGCATCGATCCAGCCCCTCATTTGTTCCTTCGAGTAGGGCCCCTGCACGGCCCCCGCATTGTCCCGGTAATAGAACTCCAGCGGGGGTTTCTTTTTCTTCTTCTTCTTGTCCTTTTTCTTCTTTTTCATCTTSGTCCCAACGTCGTCGGCCTCTAGGTCGAGGAGATTCGTTTTCCGCTCGTATTCCACTTCTTCGTTCGAGGCCCAGATGTCCGCGAGGGGACCCCCCGCCCTGCCCTTTCGTTTCGCCACGCGGAGGGTCCGTTGCACGGCCTCGGACGGGGCCGGGATGGAAGGAACGACCGGTGGTGCTGGTTTCGTGGGGGGTGCTTCGCTGGGGGGTTCCTTGCTCGGTTGCGGCGACGATGACGACTTATTGGTCCCCTCGCTCGCTGCCGGGGGTTTCGCGGGCGAAGGAGGTTCTTTGTTCGTTTCCTTGTTGTCGGGTGCTTCCCTGGCCGGTGGCTCGTGCAGTGGTTGTCGTTTCTGGGAAGCCTGGCGCGCCGAGGATCCTTGCTCGTTCTGTTGTTGCGGCGGTCGCTGATTGGGATGTGGCGGTCCTCTTTGCTGTTGTTGTTGCTTTTGCTGTTGCTGTTGCTGTGGTCGTCGTTCGTATTGGTGGTGTTGCGGTGGTCGGTTGTGTCCCCCCTGACGGGGGTGGTGGCGTTGGGGTGGTGGTGGCTGATTCCCGTGGCGAAAAGGCGGCGGCGGCGGCGGAGGCGGGGGAGGAAGGCTTGGTTCTTCGCCCGGAACCACCGCCTCGTGCACGCTGGGGGTCACCCCCCCGAACCTCCGGTGGTACAAGCGGGGCTTGCCCGGGGGCGGGGCCCCGTACGGGTTGAGGACGCTGTCGTAGTAGACCGATTTCCGGGGATCGTCCAGCTCCGTCGGGGGCCGCTTGCTCGGGGCAAACCGGTTTGCGATCTTCTCGGCCTCCCGCTCGGCGTCGGCCCTGGCCTTTGCCTCGGCCGTGGCCTCCTGGAGGAGCCGCAGCTCCTTCCGCAGCCGCGCCAGCCTGTGCTCCGCCGCCGACTTTTGCCGGCCCTGCTGGGACCGCTTCAGGTCCCGCTCCGCCTTCTGGATGTCCTCCCGGACCTCCCGGAGGGTCTTGGTCTCGACGGCCTTCTCGTCGCGCTCGCGGATTCGTCGCTCCCTGGCCTTTTGGAGTTCCTTCTGCCGGGCCTTCTTGTGGTGGTCGTGCATCGGGTTGGAGGACCCGCCGCCCTTGCTGCCGCGAGCCATGCCGGCGGTGTCGTGTCGAATGCCCCGCGTCGGTGGGTGGGCAGTGTGGCGTGGCGTGGCGTGGCGTGGCGTGGGTTGTCTGGCAAAGTACCAGTGCTGTGCTACTGTACGGGCAGTTCTTTCCTTTCTTCGGTTGGCGCTTTTTGCTCCGTGTSCTTGTCGATCGGGCGTGGATCCGGGCTCTTTGTTCCTTCAGAGGAMAAGGGAGCACAACACGGACTGCACGGACTACCAGCACTGGTTACAAAAGGGTGCAAGGCTAAAGTGGTTTGTGTTTGTCAGTGTTGGTGTAGCATCTCCCATCTCCAGTTTGTCGGAGGGTTTGAAAAAAATATTTTTGGGAAATCTGTTTTTTTTTCAAAAAGTTTTGGGGGGTTTTCACCAGCAGCAGCAGGCATGGTGCTAGCTAAGCCAACGTTACGGACACGTACTACGACAGACGAGATCGACAAAAGCATTCTTTTTTTTCTGGACATCGAACTCTGGAAAACATGAACGGGTATTAGAAAGAGACGACYAATACCGGTACGTACGTACTCGCATGCCKACATCGGCCCATGGTGTYGCTTRCGGCCTGATACACAGTCTACAAAATACAGAATTGTTGCAATCATCCAGCGCCGCGTCGAGTCGAGAACAGAAAGCCTTTTGACAAATTTTGGAATGCAAAGTTTTCACTGCTCGCATGAAAAGTTCTTTTTTTGGTGCAGTACTGTATCATGGTCGTTCTAGTTAGTATGGTACGAGGCTCAAGCACGGCCGGTATTGTTTGTTTGTCGCAACCGGCCACAACGTTCGATGATGCGACCAMTTTGCGACAGATTGCTCCTGCGTCGAAACAGCGAGCGAAAACCGCAGCGTTCCAGATACCGCCATTGCCGTGTTCGGTTTCGGCTCGAGTTCCATCCTTCCTTTCTACGATGGCTCGAGTTGGTCGTTTCCGTTTCCTAGTCGTAATAGTTGAGGCCCTTTTGGAAGCGATACGTGTTGGCCTCCGCCTCGACGGCGGCGGTTCTCCACTCCTCCAGAAAGTTGGCCCCGGCGGGTGGGAGCGGACGGCCCGCGATGATCGCCTCGATGTCGTTCTTGATGTTCGAGGGCTTGTACTTTCGGGGGTACCGCCTCAGGGGGAGTCCCGTTCGCCCGTCGATCAAAAACTTTTCAAAGTTCCCCTCGACGCGCCCCAGCCCGGCGGGGGTTCGGCAGTTGCTCTGCATCCACCGCCAAAAGGGAAGGGCCCTCTTTCCCAGAATGTCCGTCTTGTCCGTCAGGATAGTGGCCGGATTGATCCCGTACCCGTACTCCGAGGCGAGYTTGAGGCGGATCAGCTGGGAGGTATCGGGTTCGTAGTAYCCCTGGTCCGTGGGCGTCAGAATCACGGCGAATTCTCCGCTCCGTCCGTACTTGGCCGCCAGCGAGATGAACTCGGGAATGTCCTTTCGTGCGATGGGATCGTCTTCCTTCATGTTCGACACCAGGATTACCTTGCACTTCGATCTGCCGTCCTCGTCGACCTCCTGTCCGATGAGTTCCCGGAAGGGGATCGACTTTCCGGACACGGGGAGCTCGAAGTCGTACGCGGTTCGGGTGTCCCCGCTCCCGTTGGCAATCGCTGCGGCGGCGACGCGGTCTCCGGCTTCGGACGACAGCTTTTGGGCGCGGGCGGCGATGGAAGCAAAGGATTCTTCCTCTTCGGCCAGRGCCGTTCCGGGGAAGACCGAKGAAGCCAGGCCGGCAAGCCCCACCAGACCGATGGTTCCCCCGGACAGGAAGGATCTTCGGTCGCTCTTCCTGTCGCCCGAGACATCGTCCTCGACGATCGATTTCGTGTAGAGAGACGTCGCTGGCGTTTTGGATGCCAACAAAACGCTCTGGAATGCCTCCGCAGAGAACGCCAGCAATGCTAGCCCCAGTGTCAAGAATCGCACCATCTTTGTGCAAGCGTAGTTCCTTTCTTGTTAAGAGATGTTTGCAATCCTCGACCGGTGTCTTCCAATCGTCGTGCCGCTGGCTGGACTCGCTGTCTCGGCTGCTTCGATCCGGTGGAACAGTGGGAAAGAGATCATGATGCAGCCATCACGTGGAAGCGATTCCAATTGGGTTTGGGTTCAACTTCCTGAGAAAACACGTCCGAATGACGTAGTGAAAGTACGAAGCACCGTACTTGGGTACCGTATGTAGGTACGCTACGACAACCTGCACATTCCTGCTCAAAGTAAGTAGCGGGTACGAGTACGTACCAGGACTCGTACTTTTCTGTACAGGGAATGAAAAAAAAAAGTTCGACTAGAACCAAAAATCCAAAATGTGGTATGATGGATAGTTCGGGGGTGCTATCCTTACTTGCGTACGTACAGAAAGTACTATGAAAAAAATTGGCTCGCTAACGCAAATACCTCCTCCGTTTCCAAATATTGGTGCAGTTTGCACCTCTCTGGTTGGAATAAGCTCAATATTTGGGCGATTTGACTGCTTCTTTTTGTGCTAAACAGATCTATTAATAGGGGAGGCGCTACTACTACTGAGACACTGCTGGTAGGGGAGGCGCTACTACTGAGACTTGCCACCTGATGCCTGCTGCTCCATTCTTAACAGGGGATCCATGAACCCACTGGCGCTTGCGTCTCTGTTGCTTCCATTATCAGGGGAAGTTAGTGCCAGTAAAGTTGAAGTTATGCTCTGAAAAGAATGTGTAGTAGAAGCTATTCAATGAAAGCACTGTGGCTGTTTGYTGTTGTTTCTGAAATATGAATGGAAATCATTGATTTGTTGTGTAGTAGTACTACTAGTATGATGCTGGGTATTGCTTTTGTTGTTTTTTTGGTAAGCAGAAGACTTGATCTTACAAAGAGACCATTCTTGGAAGAAGTTTCAACTCTTGTTGAAAGCACAAAATAAATCCAATTGCTTGTGAAAGACRAAGTTGAAACCAACACATTCCAAAGATCTTCCCTGTAATTTGTGAACAGTTCTTGAATTGTTGGCAATATTAATTGGGAATTGAGATAATTGTATTCCCTTGTGACTTGTTGAGTTTGATTGGTACTAATTCTTCTTGATTCAGCATATTCCTGCAGACATCAAAATATTACTATTGCTGCCATGTTTTGAGAAGATAGTGACAAAGTAATCCTTTTTTTGAGTCTCCTTCTTGTTCAAGGACTAGTAGTACCTCCATCAATTCAAATTTATTGGCCTCTACACAATGAACATAAAATCCATCCATGTTGATAATTTCACAATTGTAGTACCCATTTTTCACTTTGACAGACTTGAATGTACACATGGCTCCATTTGCTTTTGACTTTTCAACATCTATGTTGCCTACCAACATACAATTTAAGCATTGGATACGTCCTTTTGGAAAATTTGTTTGTACTACCTGCAACAATGCCAGCATCTGATGTGGCAGATAGCAAGCAGAATTTCTGAAATTCTGGCATGTCTCTGTATTTTCTTTTTGTCTATATGCAGTTTTAGGTTACTAGAGGAGGCCATCATTGTTACAATGGTGTGATCTGGTAATCTCTCATTTATATTTTTTGAATGTGTTCATTTGAGAAACTCAGATAATATGCCATCATTTATTGCACATTTGTCTGCATTGCTACATGTTGCACAAGCAACAATATCTTCTGGGAGTTTGTCCCAAGGTTTTACTGCTGTCTGTACTAGGATATCAGACTGTGGGTATGATTCATATATACAACACATACATATGACACATATMTATGATTCATACACACCATACATATATGACTCACTYGATCCCATGGATCCATATGATCCACATGACTTAGTTGATTCACTAGCGTGAGTGACTCAACTCATTCCATCCACACATCACTCGATCTTCATTCTGATCAGTTTTAGATTTCATATTTTGTTGATCCTCGATAATAGCATCRACTCACTTTTCTTCTAGCACTCAATTTACATCACTATTACTAGATAGTCACTCCCACAGGTTATGACACCCTTCCAATAAAAATTATCACCACCATGGTTACAATTCTTGAATTGATGATTTGAACATGATGCTCTTCTTTCAAGCCATTTATTCTTAAATCATTCAGAAGCTCTCCCCAGATTGGATCATCTTTAAACCATCGGTTTGTTTTAAGTTCAAGAAATGTGTTGGTTTTTCTCTCCAACAAAGATGGATTTTTTTACAATACTACTAGAGAGTCTTCTCCCATGGGTTTGAGTTGATTGAAGTCACCTCCAAAGACAATTGGTAGATTGCCATACAAATTATATGATGGCTTGTCACACAATCAGCCCAGCAGTGTTCTTCCACATTTGTGGGAACCTTGATGAGTGACAACCAAAGTTTCAATTTGCAGCTTCTTGAATCTGTCTGCGAACCACTGAATCTGACCTGGATCATGTATCATATCCATATTGTTAACAAAATTTGCCTGAAGTTCATCAAACAAACAAAGATTGCCACTTACTTCATTAGTTTGACAGCTGTTCCCTCCATTTACTAAGGATTTTGTGTAACTTGGTTGCTTGTTCTAGAGCATCTTTTGATCCCCTTTTTAAATGTTCCCTGAATTTTGATAAATATTTCAAATATGTCTGGAGTTCTTTTTTTGCATTCCTAAATGAAAAAATAGAATCATTGCTGTTTTAGCATATTTTTCCATTGCCAACAAGAAGTTGTGATGAGTATCTTTTGGATGATTGATGTTACCATCAATGGGGATGCCTCCAAAGCTTTCACTGTTCCCCTTTGGAAATTTTTGTTGTGGGGTGTGGAGTTGACCAATCAATTGTTTCTTTTTTCTTCTTTGATTTGATTCCTTTTGTTTTGGTGAAGCCAGAGAAAAAATCCATAAACAGAAACATCTTCAGGTTTTCCTGGCATGCACAAGTAATTTGCAACATGAGATTACTTCTTGAAGAAATGGAATATGTTTGTTTTGAACAACTGTGTTGGAATCCAAAACGAGTTCCTCAATTGTCACTCTCTCAAAACAATCAAGACCAAGAAGAAGCTCAAATTTGGAGCGCAAGCCCCCGTCCCTACAGATGTGCCAATACGGTTGCACAGTGAAAATCACGACTAGTAGTACAAAATAGGTAGGAATTTTAATACATGTGTAAATGGAGTGATGCCAGTTTACGTACTGCCCCCTGGGGGATTTGTGTAGAATTCCCTACCAGGATCATGTGGAAAAAAGAAGTGGGTTGCAAAAACGGGGTACTACAGTAGTTCTAGTAGTAAGAAAACTTCCGAATAAGAGTAAACTGGGAAGAGCAGAAGAGTTTCCTAAATATGTTGAACAACAMAGTATTTTTTTTGATGTGCTTACAATAATGATACACGGACTGTCGAAGGTAACGTAGACCTTCTTATGGGATGGATCCTTATCATGATAATTTCGTAATTATTCTTCTTAGATTTGAGACCGAAATGGTGSTACAGCAGCACTTCTTGTTGTGTGCATTTTCACCCCCATTCGTCTCGTGCTTCTTGCCTTTCACTTTGCCTACCATGCAATAAATTCGTTCACAATACCATGTGCAGCTCTTCCAGCTGTTGTGTTTCAAACACCAGCTTCCATTGCTTTGAATCTTAAACTTGAAGGGTGATTGAATCGGATGGCACTGCATCACTAAATTGAGATAACATCTGTGTACCTATACGCTACATTTCTTCTTCTTGAAAAACGATGATCTTCGTTTTAGAGCTTTTTTCTTGTTTGAGGCATTGGCTGTACTGGAATCAATCTTTGCTGCCGATTTCTCCGAGATTTGCCTCTTACCATCACCGTTGGACTTGCCTTTTCGATTCTTTTTTTTCGACTTGGTCACGAGGCTTTCCATTGYCTCTCTTATCGAACTGCGAACTTTGATTTCTCCTTCGGAGTCACCCTCAGTGATTCCGCTTGCGGAACTCAAGAAGCTTCCGGAGTATGAAGAGGTGAAATCTTGGTCTCGGTAGGAAGATTTCTTTCTGTTGTCGTCACAGTCGTAATCGAACGTGTCGTCTCGGCTCTCGAAAGCGGGAGATCCAGCTCGACGCCTTCCGGTTCTTCTTCCGGTTCTTCTTCCAGAACGCCTTTTTGTCCCATTTGGTTTGTATTCCAGCGCATCGACGTCGCCGGCAGCTTCCCCACTAACAATTTGTCCGCAGCTCATAATATTCATTGTGAGAGCAAGCGGACGCAAGATTATTTCACCAAGATCCCATTGTTCCTTTTCTTGTCGTTTGGCACCAATGGTTTTGTAGGTTTTTCTTTTTTCGTTAAGATGATCTCTCACATGAATTGTATCGGATTCTTCATCGGACTCTATGTCTACATCGGATTCGTCTTCGGACTCGGATCTGCCCCGAAGAGAAGCGTCCACAGAGGATTGAACGTTCGAATCCATGGTGCTGGTTTGACTTAATGAATTCGAGTCTGCATTGTTTACGGTGGAAGTTTCTCCATCTTCTTCCCTATCTAATCCCGAACTCTCATTGCTAGTTGGGGACAGTGCCCGTAACCTCTGTGTGAAATTCTGCATGGGACTACTACTTGAAAGACGAGATCCTCTATTTCTGATGCTCAGATCATACGGAGAGGCCTCTTGATTTGGTACAGCATCTCTTATCCCTTCCATTTGAGAATGCTCCCTGAAACTATAATTATTATTTCGGGATACCTGTGACTTGGGTGTTGGCATTTTAGGGGGGCGCCCAGAAGTGATGGAACGGCGCCCAGAAGTGATGGAACCTGATAGGACTGATGGCTCATCATGGCGTACGGTAATGATATTTTTCCCGTACAATTCGCCCGCAATACTACCTCCACCCGGATGCCCCGAAGTTGCAGACATAAGGGCCATCGATGCAACTACTTCGGCTTGTCGTTTGGCCTTTCGTTTTTTGCTTCCAAAGGCGCCTCCTAAACTGCTCACACCCAGTGTGCTTCGACCCGAAATTGAATCATTGTCTGATGCTTTGGGATTTAGCACCGATTCAGCAGCTGCCTTGGCTGTTTTCAAAGCTACATCCTCACTTCCTCCGTTCATGAGAATAGATCTCGCAGCGACAATTGCCGTCTGAGTGGCTTTCGATATTAACTCCGCCTCGGCTGCCTTCGAACTCGGCGGCAGACCATAGCTACCATTCGAAAACGAGCTGTTAGAACTAGGGCCAATCATGGTGAAAGGCTATCGTGATCTTAATTTGTTCTTATTCTTTTTTTGTCCGGAGCCTACAAGCGAGATACGCGAACGTACATAGATAATAGTCGTTTCGGATGGAAGGGAAAAGGATCCGCGTTTCTACATAAWCGTTCACAGTGAAATCTTGAAGAATAGTATCGCAAGATTCTAGCGACAGAATCGTAAGCGACAGAATCGTAATATTCAGCGATTGGTTCCGTCGGCGAGGGGACTTTGAAATCAATATTGTGAATAGTTTTGGGATAGTCGAAAAAGCGCACGAGGGAGATCATAAAAATATATACGTTTACGAATACTATTATTTGATTATTTGATTCGGGACCGTTCTCAATCACGAACGATAAGACAAGATGTAATTTGATTGGTGAATTCTTTATTTAGGTTTAGGTTTCCGGTACAGTACGTAAGAAAAGTTCCCATTCCACAAAGTGCCATGCCGTAAGGAAGTAGAAGAACTGTCATACCGGAGATTTAAATATATTCTTATTAAGTAGTATTGTTTATAGTGATGAGAGGGGTGTGATGGTGTCGAGAATATTGTTCGGTCGGTGTTTCTGCTATGCTCGACGAAATTACCACGAAGGCGCAAGAGAAAAAGATGAAAGGATAGAAAACGAGGATAGAAAACGTGTCGAAGTGCCCCTGGCTTGAAAAATAAGCACCATACATCTCRTTACTTTGATTTGCGCAAACTTACTTCAACTATTTGCAGTCGTAAAAAAAGACCTCGACCTGTCGCTCGGTAATTCTAATTCTGGGTTGGCTTGTTTGATCCCATGCAATGCAACCAACCGTCTCACTAGAACATTATAGTTAGTCTCGAAGAAAAGTACCGTCAGAATGACCAGTAATTCCCGATTGCTGGCCGAATTGAAGCCCTTCAATAAATATCCGAAAAACCCAGATAAGGCCGCACTCCAAGTGCTAGCCAGTGGGAGACGGCGGAGGTCAAAGCCAGTATTTTTTGTTGCCCAACCGACAAATGACGGAGCAGTGAAGACTAGAAGCAGGAAACAGCAAAGACAGCGACCACGATATAATGAAGAGGAGAATGCTTCAAATGATGAATCGTCCGAAGACAACAGAATGAATCGGGTGATCGATGTGGCTCATCGTTGTAACAAGAGAAAAAGAACAGGTACAACACGTAATGAAGTTCTATGTGCTCTGAAAAACAGATCAATTGATCAACTGAAAGCATACTATCAAGAGCGAAACAAATACAACTCTTCTCTATGTAATGGCAAACAGAAGCAAAGTGATCCGAAAGATCGGATTCATCGAAAAGAAAAAACGCAGCCGAGTCAGGATTGTGAAACTAACGACGATCCAGAATGCCATGAAATCAAGAGGGTAGTGAAAATTACCCACAGTTCCAATGTGAAACAAATTCGTCGGTCACTACGTGAAAGCGAAAGTAGATACTATAATGATGGAAGCGATACAATAAACACCGCAGATAATATCAACAATGATGACGATGATGTGATTAAAAAAGGCTACAAGATACGAAAGGCTTTTACCTTTTGGTACGACGGAGTAGTAGTCTCCAACAAACCAGAATGGAGATATTGCCACGAAGAGAACCAAAATCTCAAAATGTGGAAAGTGAGATTTCACGACAACGATGAGGAGGAACTGACACGGCAACAATTAGAAGAGTATCACGCCAACCTTCTGTCAACCAGAAAGACCCGTTTCCGTGTGGATACAGTTGCTGAGCCCGTCTACTCGAACTTAAGTTGTGCCTCAAAAACCWKAGACATGGATAGCTACAACAAAGCATTTGCTGATTTGTGCAATCGAGTTGGTTTTACTCAGGATGAAGTGAGGTGGGCTTTGGCTGAGGTTGGACTACCGTACTGTTTAAATGCTTCTGTAGAACGTATTATGGAAAGAAAGGATTCTACTGCGATGGAAAGATTCAAGAATTCCCAAAGAAGGGAGCTCCGGATGCTGGAATTTTTTGCTGGAAAAGCTGTAGTGTCCGAAGCTTTGCATAACTATGGCTCCTATTGGAGGACCCGTTCCATCGACAAGGATCCCAATTCTCGTGCGACCGACAAGATTGATTTTATGAAAGTCAGATGGAAAAATATCGGGAAACTTCCCGATTTCATTTGGATTACTCTGCCGTGTTTTACCCACTCATTTCTGGCGAGAGGGGATAATCGTTCTACGAAAGAAAATTGGTTTGCCAAGGCCCCCGAGGCACTCTGGCAGGATCGGTTCTTGGCACGAATGTCGTGGTTTCTWGAGTGGGTCAAAAAGAAGAACGACCACGTGATTTTTGTCATAGAAAATCCTACGGGGTGGATGGGCGAGATGGCAATGATCAAAACGATTGTTGGAAAAATGGAGATGCGCCGGACAACGGTCGATTATTGTGTGTCCGGTGGATCCGATAAGGTATCAACGAATCTGTGGACAAACGTAAGTTCCTGTGGTTACGCAACATCTTATGTTTTAAATGTAGAACGTGAGCCAGTTTTACAGTGGGGCCACGATGCGATGGACTTTATTGCACAGAGCTCTTCGCCTAGCTTTCTGACCACTCGTCTTGTTTCTGGCGGTGCCATGCCGTAATGCTCTGCAATGTAACGCACAGGACTCGAAACTGCACGCGGCGCTCAGCATGTTCTCCAAGAGCTCCCCTGAATCATGTTCGCACCATGGGAGACCCTACCCCCATCATCCTAGGTACAAACCGGCCGAGATCTCGAGGGATCTGGCCGAAACCGTTGCTGAGAGCGTCAGCGCAAGGTTCGGCGTCAACGACCTGAAAGTCTGCTACAAGGCCGAACCGGAGGTGTCGACGGAGGAGATAACCTTCTTCAACAAAATGATGGGAGGTGCCGACTAGATGGTTGGTTATTGTTGCATTGATTTTGCCTTTTAGTATTGCTTTCACGCGAACCCTGCCGGTATATGCCTCTGGGAGCAAATGAAACGCACATTTCAGGGACATGCCGACGCGACAAATCGGCACGGTGTCCGCACACATCCAATCAATTCTTTGTTCATACGCAAACGAGCACCCACACACTGCGTGCCGTTCCCCTCGAGGATATCGAATCTACCTGCCCCCCGGGGCCTCGATGCGTTCACACCGCACCACCTGTCTCACCCTAATATCTTTGGCAAACTACTGTGTGGAGCTACCCTCTGCTCGGACGTCTTGCCACTATGATCGCAATTGTGTTTCGTGTTGTAAAACTAYWCATAACTTAGAATTCGGAGATTATTGTTTCAAAAAGCATTCGTTGCGGTTATCGCAACAAAATCTGCCTCCCTGCTATTGGCGAACGAACGAACGAACGAACGGGTTCTGCCCGCTACGGCGTTTACGTTTTAGTCTTCCTTCTTTGTGCTGCCGCCGTCGTCGCCGTCGCTCACTTCCACCGTAAAGGTGCAGAGGCTCCCGATGGCGTCCTCGTCCTGGAGCCGGTCGACCAGAGCGTCCCCCGCGATCATCGAGGGGGATCCGATCGTCCCCTTTGGCAGTCGTCCCGCGTCGTCCAGCTCCAGCATCGAAAAGGCGGTCTCRACCGCAAACAGCGCCGTGCACCTTATACCGGCGTCGCCCTTGACGTGGAGGTAGACCGTGGCCTTCGAGCCGGAGYAAGCACTGGTGGCGTAGGTCCAAAAGCTGCAGGTCGACTCGTCGAGGTGCTTCTGGTTTCTCTGGGTGTTTCCGCGATAGTTGAGTGAATCAAATACCATCAGCAACAGCGCGGACGTCGAGGGAACCAGGGCGACAAAGACCTGAAAGAACAAACCAAACGGAGCCGTCGCGAGGAGAAAAGAATAAACGACCAGGGTTTGCAGCAGGCCATACCCCGTCGCCATGCAGCCCTTGCTGTAGGGTATAGCGAAGCGGTCGTGATAGGCGCAGTCGATGCAGGACGAYGAGCTGTTGTAAGCGACGGGAATGTTGCACCAGCCCATGAAATGCGGAAGGGTAAAGGCCCCATAGTCGGGGGACCACCGGGGCAGGAGCCACCGGATCATCGCTACCGCGGTGTTCTTGTGCACCCCGCCGCCGGGAGAGGCAAACCGAAGCAGGCCGTTGCAGAAGCTTCTTCCATCGTGAAGCTTGGAGATCATGGTGCGGAGGGTCCCCCTCGGAAAGGCGCCCCCTTCGAGCAGCACTATGGTTTCGGCGCTGGAGAGGGAGGCCTCGGCGGCGGTGTCGCCCCTTGGTTCCGTTCCGCCCGGGTGGTCGATCGCGTCGCACTCGGCCAGCGCCCTGCGGGCCGCGTACAGGGACAGGTCGGAAGGAACCGAGTCGTAGCCGGCAAAGGAGCAGAGGGTGGCCCCCGTCTCCCCCGCCGTTTTGGCGTGGAGCGTCCGCATGTTCCCTACCCAGTCGACCTCCCCCGTGATGTCGGCGTAGTGCGTTCCGTGCTGCACGCAGGCCCCGTAGAGGGCGGCCCCCAGCGCCGTGTAGGGACCCGCGGCCGACAARACGAGCCTGGCCGATCTGGCCAGGTCGCCGAGCTCGGAAGGGGATCCGGCGTCCGCGACGAGGACGCCGATTTCGTCCCCGCGGAGGGGGGCCTTCGAGCGTCCCACGATGATCCCCGACCGGAGCCGGTTCAGCTTCGCTTCCGAGCGGCCGGCAATCGCCCASCGAAASACGGACGGYGGGGCTGGTGCGTCGCTCCCGCTCTCGCTCTGCCCGCGGTGGCGGTTTGGATCGTAGCTGTCGATGTGGTTGCTCACGTACGTCGCGATGGCCATTCCGGCGTCGCCGGTTGCCCCGTAGATCACGAGGTCCCACTCGCGCTGCGTCGGCGACTCGTGTGTGCTCATTCTAGAATAGTTGCCGTGCCGGTACAACGGAGATCGCGATCAATCGTATTCTGTGTTCTGGATCTGGYCTCCTTTGGCTCATCGAAGATTGTTGTGGGAGATGGTTCTTTTTGWTTTGTTTTTCTGAAAAACAGATTGGAATTTTGTTTACCGTTACGAGAAACATACCGTACGGTACGATAGTCCGAAACGAAAGAACCCCACGGTACGCACGGTATCTGCGTACTTTGTYTACTGCCAGTACCATTCTACGTAATACTGTACTGTATTACGGCTGTTATGTACGGTATGATCATTTCGCGTAATTGAACGCGTCCATTGGTACCGTATGGTACGTACCGGCCGGTACCTACCATACGAGTACCRTACMKKAMMWG
>CAACVS010000048.1:221512-239996 GCA_900660405.1 Pseudo-nitzschia multistriata | reverse complement strand
TTCTGCAGTCCAAGCTTGAGTCCATCTGCAGCGCCCCATACTCTTTGTTGTTGAAGGAGTGGGTATTTTTCCCCAATAGCCTCAATATAAGCATCAACCTCCTCTCTGACAGGAGACCTGACCCATGCATCTGGATGGTCTTGCAAGACATAAAGAAGGACACACCATGAGAACTTGATCCACTTGTACATCACTGTTGATGTGAGACCAAAGGCCATGGAGAGGACTCTTGCCACTGATCCACGAGTCCTGAACCAGTGCAGTGTTAACCCAAGACAGCATGTTGCATTTGCTTCCCTGTGGTGTCCCTTTGGCATTCCATTCCTGTGGAAGCTTCTCTTTCTTATACGGCCTGTTGCTTCATCAATCATGTACATGTTGAATACTGGTGCATAGAGTGCCATCAGTCCTCTGAAGATCCTGTGGTCTACACCACAACAGTTTAGAAGGGCTTGCTCATTGTTGCCAGAACTATACAAGTGGAGGAACGGCGACTGATTCCATCTCCTGATTGCAATCCTTTGTGTCCTCCTATCCCTTCTGTGCCTCTCCTCTGGAGACAGCTCTTTATCCAGCTCATTGTGGAGAGCTACACAAAGGATAATGAATTCTAGTGACATTGTCGGGGTTGCAGCGCGTTGTCGGGGTACGAGTAGTCAATGTTCCTTTTCAAGGATCCAACCCCAATTTGCCAGCAAGTATCGATGACCATTTGATGCTGCTACCGTACAGCTATCTAAAAATGTTGACACTTTAGATTTGTTTTGGCGCGCTTGATTTTGTGACACTGACACAGTCGTGACACTTTAGATTTGTTTTGGCGGGCTCCCCCGGCTTGGTGACACTTGAGAACTGGCCGTGTCAGAAGCTCGTGACTAACAATTTTTTGAATCCTCGATTCCAAAAAAGTATGTGTTTGCATACATACTTTTGGCAGCCGAGGCCCTCCGACAACCAAAAATCTATGTAATTCTGTCTTAAATACATACTTCTATGTCTGCACGACTGGAATCTAATTCAATTTTCTTAAAATCAATGTTTACGGGAATCACCCAATACGACACGAGCAACTCGTTGATGGGACACTGATAACAGTAATTTAGAGAGCTTTGACTCAGGAAGAAAACAAAAAGGGCACTACGTAGGGTATGGTACCAGTACCGTACTCGTACGTACCTTACATTTTTCGGTTTTGAACCCTACGATTTCTACGTTTAGTTCGTCACAAGACGAGGACGACAACGGCAACACAGAACTGCCGGATCAGGTACCAGGTACAACCCGTAACCCCAAACTCTCTCATCGGTTTCCAGAAACAACAGGCTAAAGTGGTGGGAACTTAAAACACTGTTTAGTCTCTTTGAGTAAACCAGCAAAACCGTCGCGCACAGAATACTCAACAACAATCGCCAACAATGATCTTGCCAACCCGCAAGCTAGCCACGATGGCAACTACCTCTCACACGATGCGGCGGTACTTGTCGTGTACGCCGATGTCATCGAACGCGGTTCGGGGAATCACGAGCAACAATCGCCTCCCGGAAGCTTCCGTGGCGCCTCCCGCCGTTCGCTCCCCAATAGCAAGGACCGCCATTTCCAGGAGGACGGTGCACGTCGAACACCATCCGCGTCCGGATGCGAGCAACGGCAAGGACAGCAGCGGAGAGCCGAACACGGCAGCGACACGGACCGCTGCGCCCAAGCCCCGTTCCCGCCGGAGCCGGACCACCCGGAAGCGCGCCTCGTCGTCCTTCCAGGACAAAACCGTCCTCTCCTACAAGGAATTCGTCCACCGCTTCGCGGTACTCTCCCTGTACCGCGGGTACCTCCGGTGCATCCGCGACTCGATGCCCCACAACCAGGACGACCTGGCCGAGCAGGTCAAGCGGGAATTCCGGATCCACAGCACAGAGTCCGATGCGTTCACCGCACGGCGGTTCCTCTCGGAGGGCCAGAAGCAGTTCGAGGAGCTCAAGGAATTTACGGGGCAATCCAACAAGTACGAAGGGGAATCGTGGATCAACACGAAGGACGCCGAGGACCCCCGGGGGCGTGTCGGAACCGGCTGGCCTTGGGCGAAACAAAGTGAAACGAAATGAAATAAAACAAAGCAACGAGTTGCGAAGTGAAACGAATCAAGAACCAGAGTGGAACCCAATGAACTACGACGAGTCGATCGAGTATCTCAGCATGTAAGCGATCAAAATCGGTTTTGTCACCGCAAACCGAACGGCCCGGGCATACAGAAGAACCAATGAAATAAATATCGATTGTTGAACACCAAATGGTCGATACCGTTGTGTAAGAACGATTCGATTCCAACAACACACAGCGTACAGTTGGATGGAACAACGCATACAATAAATATATTTCATCACTGTATAAGATATTGTTCCACAGAAACTGCGATATCGTTGGGGAGTTCGTAATGCAGCCCTGAACCACACACGTACTTAAGTACAGGCACAAAATTAGACTCATAAATGACTCAATTGTGGTGAAAATAAAAATTTGGAGAATAATATATGATATATAATGCCACTGAAAAAGTCAAGCATACACGCCCACGCCTCTTTCTTGCATCGCGAATAGTGTCTTGTTCATTTGTGAGCATCGATGTTTATTACGTTTCATTGGTTACTTCATGATGCGTTTTGTTTTACGGATTGTCTCGTTCGTGAAAACATCCGTTCGATTCGGTTTTGTGCCGGTTCCATTCCATCGCGATGCAATTGAAATTTAATTCTGCGGCTTGGAGGCCTGGGGTCCGGTCGGGATGATCTCGCCGGCTTCCTCCAGGACCTGTGCAAAGTATTTGATCGTTTGCGTCAAACCGTCCTCTACCGTTACCTTTGGCTCCCAATCCAGTTTCTCCTTGGCCCGTGATATGTCGGGCTTTCGCTTGGAGGGATCGTCCTGGGTTTTGTCCAGGAAGCGGATCTCGGACTCCGATTTGGTGAGTTTTTTGACATACTGCGCGAAATCCTTCATGGTGAACTCGTCAGGATTTCCGAGGTTGACGGGGCCGTCAAAGTCACCGTTCATCAGCGCGTGCAGACCGTTGACGAGATCGTCCACGTACTGGAAGGACCGGGTCTGTTCTCCCTCTCCGTACACGGTGAGGGGCTTCTCCTGGAGGGCCTGGATGATAAAGTTGGAGACGACACGCCCGTCATTTGGATGCATCCTAGGGCCAAAGGTGTTAAATATTCGGGCAACGCGGACCTCCACGTCGCCCTGGTCTCGGTAGGAGTACATCATGGTTTCCGCAACGCGCTTTCCCTCGTCGTAGCACGAGCGGGGACCGATCGGGTTGACGTTGCCCCAGTAATTCTCCGCCTGGGGGTGAACCTTGGGGTCACCGTAGATCTCACTGGTGGACGTAAGCAAGATCCTGGCCTTGACGCGCTTTGCGAGCCCGAGCATGTTGAGGGTTCCCTCAGTGCTTGTCTTGATGGTCTTGATCGGATTGAACTGATAGTGGGGAGGAGATGCGGGGCACGCGAGGTGATAAATCTGGTCGACCTCTAACATGAGTGGCTCGGTCACATCGTGAACAACGAGACTTTCATCGCAATTGCAATGGTAATGGCCATCGGAAAGAGCAAAAAGCGGGTTAGTTTCTAAAAAATGTTCATATCGTGGGGTGTGACTTTCTTTCACTTCCATTTCTCCGCAGCGAAGTGCTTGGAAGAAACAATATAAAATCGAAACGGCAAGGACAAACCAATTACCCCGAGTAAAGAGGCGGCCAACTACTG
The DNA here is from genome assembly GCA_900660405.1 of Pseudo-nitzschia multistriata. Classification (NCBI taxonomy): domain Eukaryota; phylum Bacillariophyta; class Bacillariophyceae; order Bacillariales; family Bacillariaceae; genus Pseudo-nitzschia; species Pseudo-nitzschia multistriata. The sequence goes on along the minus strand of CAACVS010000048.1, from coordinate 236,235 downwards.
TATGTGCAACAGAAACAAACGAAAGTTGCCAGACGTACCTGAAGTTGGGGTGATGCATCCAGTGGGCAACGTTTTTCTTTTGCCCCGTGAAGAAGTTGTCCACCACCGTCACCTCGTGGCCCTCCATCATGAGCTTATCGACCAGGTGGGAACCAACGAAGCCGGCACCACCCGTGACCAGGATCTTTTTTCGCCGGTGATCGCTGAGAGAGGCGGTTTCCATAATTGCTGGCGTGCGGTCTGTCGGCAGCGACTGCGTGGCCATCAGGTTTTTGTTCTCGACCAGGCGCGCCATGGCGGCGTCGTTGAGGTTGCGGTACTTGCTCTTCGATTCGCGTTCCAAAACCTTCTTCAACTGTACCGATCCGGACTGGGCAATCGAGTTGGTTCGCAGCACAATCATGGGAAGAATCACGTATCCCATCATGGTCCCAAACAACAGAATGAGAAAGGATTGCTTTGAGACCAGCCCGCTGCTACCGACGAATGCATTAAAATTTTTTCGCCTAGTTTTGCCGTTGACTGGCTCTGCTGCCGACGCGGTAGTTCTAGGCAGCATGCCATTTTTGGCTGCGTCGGAGACGCCTTCTCGTCCTCTGTGGTGGAGTTGTTGATTAATCATCGTGCTCGACTGTTGTGATGGGTGTGGTTATGTGGGTGTACAGCTAGAACTGCGAATGGAACGGTCACCGTTCTGTAGGGAGCGGTATTTGGTACCACTAGCGAATCGWTCAAGGGGATGTGAGAGACAGGGGTCATAATTTTTTTAGAGTACGAGTAGTACTGTAGTACCGTACAGTACGCACKGTAAGTACAGTGCGCTTAGAAGGATAGGGGGGTGCGCGACCTCGAAATTCAAAATTCATTATTCATGCCTACTGGTACCGTACGGTAYCTTCCGTAAGCACTGTGAAAACGTAATCGTCGAGTTGCTCGATTTTCCCGTTTCACACGCATTGGACTACAAAAAGAATAAGTGATCGCCCCTTATTAATTTACTGTAATTTACATTGCGCCTCTTTTGAACAAGAAATGACCATTCAAGAAAGTTCTCATCCTTAGCTACAAGTATGCAAATAATAGCCTTATAAAATACCATATCTATGCTAACATGTGCATCTAGTGGCATATCAAAATGACCCTTTCAACCCAAAAGTTCAAGATGAGATGAGAAGGCTTATGTAAATGTTACTAAAAGTATGATATTAAAATACAGAACACATTCAAATCAAATTAAACAAGATGAATTGAATAAAATAAGAACCATTCAAATTGCCTAMACTCATTAGGGGAAAATCATTTTTGGTAGGGAGGAAGTACTTTGAATCAAGACTCTCAAGTCTTCGTACAACAGGACAGGATAGTTTTGACCCTTGCATTGAGCTCCATAGGAATAGAAAACAACATCTAATTTCTTTTCAGAGAATTTTCATAATTTTTTGATTTATTCATTGTTTAAAATGCAAGAATTCTTTATTATTATACACCATTACATCAACCAAACATGTAGAAAATTAGTCACGTGCAGACTTAAGGCTCCAAATAGGAAACAAAACAAATACCAATCATTCCTCCTGTGCCGTAGCGTATCTATGACGAGAGAGACGATTTCCATCGGTATTGCTGCAACGCGATAAGTGGCATCGAGGTAGTGATGCCGCTGAGCTGAGCTGAGCTGAGCTGAGTAGTTAAAATTTACTACTAGTAGTATCACAGCAAGTGACCACTCAACTCCATTTATTTCAACTCGATTCATTGCGCTTCGACAAGGTACGACGCGACAAAGATCGATTCGAATCACCACATACTTTCAATGCAAGTTACTTCCTTTCACCTTACTTATTGTTCGTTTCGTCGTTCGCTGGCCCTGTTGCTGCCGCGAGGTGACGACCCTTTTGTAGCGCCAGAGGCCGGGACGAACTTCTTCACGAAATTGTTCTTGCTGCTATTCTTGGCCGCGATTTTCAGTCTCCTTTCGTTGTCGGGTTGTGCAGCTCCTACCTCCTTGAGGGCGCTCCTTTCCTTMAGGATATTTCGGCCAATGGTAATGACGGTGGTCATTCCTCTCATGTTAACCATAATGTTTGGATTGTTAGCAACGTTCATGAAAAAGCCTGGACGTCTCATGCCTCTCATCATCATCATCATCATCATACCTCTCATGGGCCTTGAAAAGAAGTTCATCATGTTCATGTTCATCATGTTCATGTTGTTCATCATGTTCATGTTGTTCATCATGTTCATGTTGTTCATCATGTTCATGTTGTTCATCATGTTCATGTTGTTCATCATGTTCATATTGTTCATCATGTTCATGTTCATGTTCATGTTCATGTTCATGTNCATGTTCATGTTCATGTTCATGTTCATGTTGTTCTTATTCGAGTTGTTCATGTTCATGTTCATGTTGTTCATGTTCATCATGTTGTTCTTATTCGAGTTTGAAYCGCTATTGCTAGGAGATCGTGTAGGGCGACGAGTTGGTCTGCGAGTTGGGCTGCGAGTCGGCCGACGTGTAGGACGGTTCGTGTCCGTGGGCGATGTTGGTCGGTTCGTGGGTGGCCTTTGGAACGTARGTTGAGGCGTAGGTCTATTCGTCGGTCTGTTGGTGGGACTAGGCGTAGGTCTGTTGGTGGGACTAGGCGTGGGTCTGTTGTGAGGACTCGGGGTGGGCCGTTTCGTAGGCCTTGGAGTAGGAGGTCTTGGTGTTGGCTTGAATGTTGGCAACGGTGACGGTCTGTATGTAGGTCTTGGCGTCGGATCGGGAGTAGGTCTCGGGGTTGGATTAGGTGTAGGTGGGAGCGTCGGTTGATTAGTCGGTGGCAGGGTTGGCTTGGCCGTCGGCATCATCGTCGGTCTCTCGGTAGGATTCGGGGTTGGCGCAGGTGTAGGTTTACCAGTTGGTTTCATCGTTGGCTGGGGAGTAGGGTTTGGAGTAGGAGCACGACTAGGCATCGGTGTTGGCTGCGGAGTTGGTCGCTGAGTTAGGTATCCGTAAACTCTTCCGTAGGGGTTGTGACCGTAGCCATTCTCCTTCGTTGGGAAAGGAGTTGGGAACCTCGTTGGAGGAACCGGTGGTGGGGTTGCTTTGTAGGTTGGGTTTGGAGTGGGATCAGGCGTAGGAAGTTTGCTTGGAGTTTTTGTTGGCTCAGGTGTAGGATTTGGAGTAGGAAGTGAAGTCTCAAGCGGATAATCGGTTGGTTTCGAACCAGTAGGGTACATAGTGGGTGGCGGCTCATAAGGCTTAGGCTTTGGCGCTGGTTTGGGATTTGGTTTAGGCTTCGGTGGGTATGGCTTTTTGATGTAATAGTAGCCCCTACTATCCAATCCGTCTCCCTTTTGGTCGGGCTCACCCTTGGYGAATGATGCAAGAGTATCCGCGTCGATCAGATCTCTCTGCCCATTTTCTATCTGGCTGGCTTCGTTGTCGGTTCCGTCGCCCATGACGTTGCTACTGCATGCCGCTACAGCGACAAAAGCGCAAATTACCCATCTACCAGAAACTTTCATTGTAGAAATAATTTGTTATTCTCTATTGAAACGACAATATTATGCTCAGCTAGAGAGATGTCGTAAGAAGTGCCAAAGGTTTAGTCGATTGTAATGTAAATGACGTTGCGACCGCAAAAGAATCTGTTTGCATTCAGCGAATGATAAAATGCGACACTACGTGTATGTGTGTTTCACTAATGGCTCTCCACAAAATGGCAKCGGATTTGAGAATGCTCTTGTAGAGTTCACAGATATGCGAGGTAACCTCAAGGAAAATATGGCACCATACAGTGGAGCGCGTTGTTTCGGATTTAGCGATGCCGTTCACCGTTGAAACTCCAGAGAAAGCAAACCCTAAGTTTCGGCGACAGAAAACGATTGGCGATTTACGGTTGGGCGGGKTATTTTGTGAGTCGTCATAGGCATTCTTCGGCGAAAGAGCTTGCTTGTGAAGAAGATGAGGAAACGGTCGTAACTGCTCATGACCAAAATCGACACGTGATGAAAAATTTCTATGGTACCGTACGTACTTCTATTTTTAGCTCTATTATGAAAAGAAACAGTTACAATAATGTATTATCATATGTATATTACGTATGATAGTAATCTCAAAAGGGCTCCCTCTGCTCTCTGCTTCCACCTACCGTACGGTACCTGGTACCATACCGTCCGCTACAGTATCGTACGGGCCACGACAGTCTCTACATTCCAAGTACTGTACGAAGTATCCACGTACATACGTACTACGTACTCGGAATAAGAAGTTTTTCGTGGCCGCGGTTGTGAATCTTGTGACAACTGTGTGACAACTCACACGTCTGGTTGCAGTTGGCAGCTGTCGTCTCGGAATTGATTGGAACCAGTACGAGTACTCGTACGAGTACCACGCGTTTGTGCATTGCGAGTGAATTGAGTTTGAGCACCAAAGCAGTAAAATTCCTCCAACCCAAGAACGAGAGCTACCGTATTGGAAACCGTAACAGAAACAGAGCCGATTCAAGTACAATACGCATCAAGATGTCCAACAGTAGAATTGCTCTGTTTGGAATTTCCCTGGTGTTGCTGTCCACAGTGTTGGCCACGGGCATCGAGGCGCTGTCTTTTTCCGACCTCCCGGTGCGAGAATCGACGAAGAATCACCTCCACAGCCGACGACACTTTGTGGGAATGGCATCCGCGTTTGTGGCTGCCGCTCCCTTGGTGTCGGTCCCGGCTGTGTCGTACGCAGTTCAAGAGGGAAACGCGAAGGAGCGATTCGTAGCGGCTCGAAAAGAATTGCGCAGCCTGATCGATGATTATGCGGAAATCTCGAAGGGGGGGGGCGATGCCGTCCGAGCTCGCCTCGGAACCCAGGGAATCAGCAGCGATTTGTTTGGTATTCAAAAAGTTCTCAAGACATTGAGCGAGGAAGCCGACGATCTTGTAGAGTACACGGAGATGATGGAGGAGTTCRACGCTTATTACTTCCAAGCAGAAGGTGCCGCGTATCAATCAATGTTCGTCGAGCACTCCTCCGCCAAGGGAACACCCGAATCGTTTTTGAAAACCGCGAAGACGGATATTTTGCAAATGGAGAAATACATGGACCAACTGGCAGTCCAGCTGAAGCTATGAGAAGGCAAGAACAGCCCCATGCTGACGACAGCAGATTCCATTCCAGTTATGATCAACCATGATCCAACGCATTGTTTATCGTTCCATGAATCAAATCGATTTGGTTCAGGCATCGCGATATCTTCTTCCACATTTTTTTCGTCAAGCCTGTTACTCCTTTCAAAGTCGTGGTTATGTGAGGGATGATCCACACCCCTCTTCAGTGACGTGCTGCATCTCTCCCGCAGAATGGTGCCGAGTTTATTGTTTCGTAGAACCAGCGGTGACTATCTTTCCCTTTGGCAGTCATGGCGTTGGAGTCGCAGACTTTCCTTGCAATAGAATATAGTAAAATGCGTCACAGCGTCGTAAAAAATAATGCGTCATTCAAATCCTTAGATATAATACTGTAACCGAACTCCAAAGCGTTGGTGTTCCGTAGCGGCATTTTCAACAACTACAATAACCTAGTCTAGCCAGAGAAAGTCCTACAGAAACTTTTCAGCCGGTGAGACCTTCCAACCTTCCTACARGAATTAGTTGGGAGTCGTCGAACCATGAAACTGACATGCATTCAACTGCTTTCCCGAAGGGGAGATCTAGAAGATGAAGGTAGTTCCTGCTTTCAACCGACCAAGACTAAAAATTGAAGTCCTCAATAAGGTACAGTATGTACGGTAGGTAGGACCGTAAGTACGTAAGTACGTACGTAAGTACGTACATACATACATACATACATACATACATACATACATACATACATACATACATACATACATACATACATACATACATACATACATACATACATACATACTAGAGTACGTACATAGGCACCGTACCTGTACCGTACGTAACAACATTCCGCGCGATGGCTAACTTGGACTGATACTTTAATAAATATTTTAGGGATCGCTCGTCCCCTAAATTTATATGGAGTGAAGAAATTGATACAGGAGGATCTTTGGAATTTTCCTTTTGTGTGTGCACATACGAGGAGACTTCATGGGTCTTACCCCGAATTGTGTGGTCATAGAAAACAGGGAAGCGACATCCGACAGGCTGCAGAAACTGGAACAAGCACGACTCCCACCCCGCAAGGTCCCCGCACTATCAAGAATCAAAGACAGAGCAGCATCCCGGGAACCAAACCCCGAGAAGACCAACACAACCGAGACATCACTAGCTATTCGATTGAACAAACAACAGCCATGGTGTCTATTCGGAAGGCGAAGCAAACCGGTTTCCAGTTGCGGCGAACCAAGGGCCGCCGGGGAGGCCTCTACGACAAAGAAAAGGTGGGACTGGTAGCTGCAGGATTGTGCATAGGCTTCTTTGTGATGTTTCTTTACAGCGCGGCCTTTTCGGACGTGTCCGGTGAGATCGGAGTTATAGCGGAATCCGTGCGAAAAACCAAGAGCCATCCTGTCTTGATGGAAACACCCGAGGACGGAGAAGCAGACACAGACGCCGTGGACCCAAACCATCCTCCCATTCAGCATCCTCCCAAGATTGTCCCGATGGGAGACAGCATGAATGCGATTGCCTTGGAGGTTGTTAGTACTCTCGATTGTCCCAAACTGCTCAAGGAAGCCGAGAAGACCATGAAAGAAGTTGTTCCCTCCGACTTTGGAATGGACGATAACCTCGACCGAGAACGTCGTCGACTGCAACAACACGGAGACGATGGAGGTTTTGCAGATTTTGGTGGCGGCGCGGAAGAGAAGAAGGGAGAGGACGATTCTCTTCCAGAAGAGAAGTGGGGAGAACAAGCCGTTGAAGGCGGTGACGCCGAGGAGGAATTTGAAAATTACATAAATTTGTCGGCCAAGCATCTCTTTTGTTTAGCTGCCACTGAAAGTCCTCCTGACGTCATCACGAACGAAATCAACTGCGATGCAAAAAAGAAACGCAGAACTTTGCTGGATCTGTGGTCTGCAGCCCGGTCTCAAATGCCAGAAGACCTCCTGCTCAAGGTCCTAGATCTGGCTCACGAAGGGAGAGAAGAAATACTCGGAAACTCCTACCATATATGGGCTCCGAGCGGCGACGATGGATTATACTTCATGGTGAACGCTTTGAATTCGGACCAGGATGTAGACAACGGCGGGATCAATGGGCTGGAGGAAGCCTTAGGTCCCGGGAAACTCTTCGTCGATGTGGGAAGCTGTCTAGGATTGACATGTCTAGCCATCAACAAAAAATACCCCGGAACCAAGATTGTTTCCCTCGAGCCAGCCTCGCCAAGCTGGCTACTCCAAGAACTCAACCTCAGATGCAATCTTTCCAAAAAGGAGTTCAAGAACATCAAGGTCATATTGGCGGGCGTTGGAGCCAACACGGACGAAGAAGACGACCTGATGGCAAAGCTCATGTGGAGACCAACTTCAACAACCTCGACTCGGTCTTGGACGCCCGCGGAGGAGTCTAAAACGAGCGATTTGGAACTGATTGTGCGACTTCGAAAGCTGAGATCTCTTTTGGCCGAAGCCGACGTTCTGCTACCAAACCACATCGATGTCTTAAATCTGGATTGTCAGGGCTGCGAATACAACCTGATCCCTGCTCTCTCGAAAGAAGAATTCGAAAACATCCCAACCGTTATGGGCAACGTTCATTGGGGCTACATAAATCCGAACAAACTGCCATCTAGTGATCGGGGAAGGATCACCCATCAGAGACTTTGTGGCCACGAAAACATCGCTCGGGACACAAAAGAGTGCTGCGCGTTTCCCGATCTTCCGGTGAAGAGCGGCATTCCGGGTGAAGTGTTACAAGTTGGCGATTCCAATAATTTCCCTCCAAAAGAGAGCACCGTGTCAGATGTTATAATGGAAAGTATGTGCGACGACTTTTCAAGTTGGAGCAAGGAGCGCTACCTTAACGATATACCGGATGACTTCAATTGGTTTGAACTGTCGAGTCAGGCATAGAAAATGAGTTCACGATTCTATTAACCAAGTGTAATATTCTTGGACTGTGTCTTCTATAGAAATTCGCTTCCAGCTCCAAAGATACCACTAGCAACATCTAAGGTTGAACGTAATACTACGTGTTGCGGATCAAATGAAATTACGTTTCACAGGGCGTTCCCAATCTTAAATTAACATTCGGAATGTTAGAAATAATGTTCCAAATGTTTATTTCACACACAGAATGTTAAATTTATCGCATAGGCCTACGTAGATCCTAGTATTATCCACAATCTTCATTGAGTTTTGCACGTGCCTGAAAAAGGAAGAGGGATCTAAAAAAGAGGAAGAAGAGGACGCCTCCCCTGCTAACTGTCAGACTGTTAAGCAGAGCATTCAGGATTTTAAATTTAAGCAAAATCGACAGTACTCATTTCTACATAGCCTACGCTGCTAATATTCAGAATGTTAAATTAACATTGGGAACGCCCTGTGAAACGTAGTTTCAATTCATCTGCAAGGCGTAGTAATAAATTAATTTGATACAGGAGCTTTGTTTTGCTTGCACTGTCTTTGGGCCAGAGTTCTTCAAAACATGGGCAGAATCTCATTGGTGCTGTAGTGTTACCATATTGTTGTGCTAAGGAACAACATCCTACTGACTTTACCTATTTTTTTCTTGAAATGCAAGGCAAGGGACTCTTGAGGAAATTCAAGAGGCTTTGACTTCTGCAATTGTTGTAATGAAATTTGTGGCAATTAAACCTGTTTGCCAAAACTTAGGTGGACAATTGACACTTCAATTACCCAAGGACCTTGTGTMCTGATGTCTGCTGAGTGAATGTCGTTAAACACACCATTTGCTTTTGTTTAAGTAGAAGATTAAATAGAGGTAAATGCCAAGCAGATAGGTGACAAGAGCAAAGCAACGAGCAAAAAGAAGCCAAATCCAATGAACCCTCCATTGGTGGCAGTATAATCCAGAATAAAATCAGCAGCAGGAATGAAAAGCTATTACCAGTCTTAATTTTGGCGGGGCTTTCTGTTGAGTCTTTCRACAGACTCAAAATTTTGAATCGTGAGTTCCACCATAAAATTTACAGCCTTCCTCTCAGTCTATCCATTTAAATTTTTATTCTAATTATTCTAAATACCCYAGATCCCTACATTTAACGCTTTAGAGTATTTAGAATAATGGGAATCACACCCAATAAATGGGAAGTAGAAGTACTGAAGTAATACAGCTGCATACTTAGTCTTGATGGATATCTGGCTTCTAAAGAAGGGCGACAACTTTGCATGTTCATTCATAATGGAATCCCAGTCATCCTGACTAATGGGAACATTATGACAAAATGAAGTACTACTCCTGGTACTACTACTCCTACTCCTACTACTACTACTCCTGGTACTACTACTACTACTACTACTACTACTACTACTACTACTACTATCATGTACAACTAATAAATCACAAAAAATGATGGCAAACACCCACATGATAGGAACCCGTTTTTGTAGAATTCACACACACCCCAATATTTTTGTGTACCTGTCAMATTGTGTTTGCATCCTGCTGGTCTTGTTTCCACCAACAGCTATCACAATAGGTTCTTGCAAATGAGCACAAGAAGAAGAAGAAGGTAGATAGTTGGCTGTGAATGGTTGTGATTAGGAGGTCATACTACCGTTTTCAGTCACAAATATGTTGGAAGGAAATCATGTTTCAAAAATCTTAAAATATATTTCACTTGTGAACTAGAAGAGACAGTATGATGATGGCCAGCAGGGCCATTATTTCTCCTGATTAGTAGGGAGAAGAATGCTCCTCCTATTAGTAGTACTAGTTGCTGCTGTGAGCGGTGGTACCTCCCTCTGAGGAGGTATTGTGGAGGGATGACTGGATCTATGTAYACTGACAAGCCAATCAATGAATGGGGCTGAACTCAGGGAAYWTAGTACTAGAAGGTGTTGGTCCACAGTACTTTTGATGAATGAGAGCCATGCTGTGATCATTGGCAAAGCCTATATTGGTCTCTTACTAGCAAAGGGCACCAGCAATAGTTTCAGTTTGCTGAACAATGAGAGTAATGTTTGCCTGGTGACAGAACAGCATGTTGTCTCCATAGGAGCACTGGTGATACTACTATTACAACTTACTGCACCACGTATTATTGCTTTTGTTGGTTTTTTCATACACCATGTTAACTTGGATGAATTCTTTGGAATCAGTGGTCTTGGTCCATTCCTTGGTCTGACCATTGTTTGCTTGAATCCATTGGGAGTCCTGGTGACATTTGGAGGATTTAAGTCTTCCACTCACCACACACTCTTGAACTGATCCCTGTGTCAAAGTATTCAACAAATCTACATTAGCATATTTGATTAAAAGAAGTTGAAGAAGTATGTTCTGTACAACTGAGTTGGAGGTAGGAATGGGATATTCCTCTTACTCCATACCAAGGGGGGGGGGGGTCATAGCTCCCTTCCTACAGCAGGATACAGGCTTCAACTGAGACTGTATAGCTGGATTGAGGTTCAGCCACTTCTTTAAGTCTGAAGCTGCCTTAACACCATCAGAAAGGACCAAGATCTATGCCCTGAATGCCTCAGTCATGGAGTCAACYTGCAGTGACAAAGGTGACAGAAACCCCTCATTCTAGCATAAATCTCAGACAATTTCTATTGGTCAAGGGCATAATCTTTTGGGTTGAGCCAATGGCTTGACTTATTTGATTAAGTACTCAAATCCTCCTCTATCAAATAGGCTTGGTGCTTGTCATTTATAAAAATCTGAAAATTAATGTAGTATAGAGGAGTTGGCACCCAAATGTACAAACCAGTCATACATTGTGGGCTACCTTTTTCCTGAGTAAAATATGTTGAACGCCCATACTGATRTCACAAAACCTTGTCCAACTAGCTGCACCATTTTTTCTATGGAATTTTTGTCTTGATGTCAGCCAACGTGCCAGAAAWAAATTCTCAATGAACATATTGACCTAAAATACCATCCAATGTTGCACCAATGTTGCTGATAGCAGCAAGGCAACCTGTTGTCGATTGTCAGATACAGAGGAGTCCTCACAGCCATGTGCTGAAGCTACCATTATCCTAGTGAAAGCGCTTTTTTCTCGTTCCAACAACAGACATCTACTTGCCCCCCCATTGACACCAATCAGCAACATTCAAAACAGTCATCAGCAACACTATACAGCAACCAAAGCTCATCTCCAGCAACACCAGTATCAGCAACACTACTCAGCAGCACTAATAATCAGCATACCTCACTTCTTTCATMAGCAACTCTCACTATCCCCACTAACAAGCAACAAGGAATATCTCCAGCAGCACTCATATCCACAACAGTATCAGCAACACTAACTAGCAAGCTATCAACGCCAGCGACGCTAGTACCAAGCAACACTATCACCAACGCTCAGCAACACTATCACCAATACTCAGCAACACTAGCAGGGACCTTCACCAACGCWATCACCAACACCACCATCAATGCCACTCAAAAACATAACCAACAAACAATCCTCAACACAACAACCAACAAGAAGGACAACATGCCAACCAGTGAGCTCTTGTCAAGTCCCAGTCAACAGCCTTTGAGTTAGAATCAGATGTTGAAACTTTGTTTGAGGATGATGAAAGATCAAGAGATGAGGAGGTTTTTGATGATAYTGACTATGCAAAAATGATGTGGAAAGGMCCTACCATGGAAACCCCAGCAGTGGMAAGGTAGCTTACAAGTTTGACTACATCTACAAGACTATTGTGCACTGAATGGGCAGACTTGGATCTATGTATTGACAAGACAAGCTGGCTGTATCAAGGCTTTGGTGGTCCACTTGTTAACTACCTCAAAGGAAAGCCTGCTGAAGTTCACCACCTTGTTCAGAACTTTGTTCTTTTTAACATTGGACCTGCAAGGATTTGGAAATCTCCTCATCATATCATAGCAGACAATTTCTTTTTATCAGATTCCATCTTGGATTGGATGGGTGAGCAAGGATTGGGGATGATGGGAACAGTTGCTAAGAACAGATTACCCACAAAGGTTCCTGGAAAGTACTTTCATAAGAAGAACACCACTGGGGATTCCAATGGGAAACAGAGAGCAAAGACATCACATCTTGCTAAGCCTGTCACTGCTGTGAAGACTGTACCAGCCAGCTGATCCTGRCAAAGGAACAAAAGCCTGCCTACAGATGGGTGCATTATTCATTCCAAAGCACTGGAACTTGCAATTTAGGATCAGTGAACTCTATTTCATCCTCATCTCTTTACATTCATCAGAAGGAAAGGGGAAAGGTGGGCAGACAAGCAATGATGGGGCATTGAAATGAATGAGTCYCATGAGGTTTATCTTTATACTTATGGAAAACTGGACCATATCAATGCATACATCTCCAGAGCCAACATCAGTCACAAATTGTGGAAATACTACCATGCTGCGATAAATCATGCAAAAGCCTTGGCCATTGCTACAGCATACATTAGTAAGTACAAAGAATGTACTGATGGTAGCCTATTTGATGAGTGGAAGACAACCAACATTATGAGCTATCATTGTGAGTTCCATCAGAGGCTTGCTTACTATCCAGTTGAACAGGCATATAATTGTGACACTTGTCTGCAAYGGTACACTCAATCATGGTGATGCTGTTCACCATCCATCTCCTCCTCCTCTCTTTGGGTAGTGCCATGGTTGTTGATGCTGCTGAGACATAGAGGGAGTATGAGCTTCTTTCATGCTGGTGTTTTTATCATTCAGTGCAAATTGCAAATGTTAGTACTTTGTTTGGGGAAAGCTATGTGAACCTGATATCTATTCTCCACCTCCACCATACTGAAAGGAAAAGCACCATCTCCCTGCAATGCGACCTGAAAATACACAGTCAATGCAATAAATTGTAGGGGATATATCAATGAATGCGGAGGAATTAATAAAAACTAGGACCACTGGGGAATGTTTGGTGAATTATCACACAAATGTACTTGCTCAAAAATTGATGACGTAGTTGTCAATTTTGGGCTATCRTTTTTTGTGTAATGACTACTTTGACAAAATAAACTAAATACTGAGGTACATACTTTGCAGCAAGGCACATGCTGAATTTTTGAATCCCACCAGTTGTGCAACCAAATAGTTTTGCAGGCACCTGCTATTGCTGTACTAGTAGTGCAATTCATTTTGAATCCTACAAGTCATTACACGGTAAAAAGATAGCCCAAAATTGATGCACAGTAGTAGAAAAACACATAGAACATTAAGCAACAGTCAACTCACTGAAATAGATATATCTTGGTCCCCAACTGACGCTTAAGTATGATAACCACATAGATTGAAAGCCATTTGAAAGAGGTTTCTAACCGTATGGGGAGTTGAGGGGTCCTAGTGGTAATTATAGATATATATGTGGTATGTATACACCAGAGCATTAAAAATGTACAAATTGAATTGGCTATTTTTGAATTGCCACAGTTATACAATGGGTGTTCTATGTGTTCTTCACAAGTAGTACTTGGTTGTACCTGGACATTTGGAAACAATGTGTTTTCACATATGATAATTTACTAGATCCCTCCTGACTAGTTTGACTACAGCAGACTGTTGCTACAAGTACTAGTGTGCCTGCAGGACACAAGCAAGAACAATCATGTGTATCATCTACATAGGCATATTGCATATCCCCTGCCAATGAGTTTGTGGGGGATCCAGAAAACCATTTACTTRAATTTGGAATTGAAAGTAGGCAATGCAGCAGTTGAAAATTTGGAAAAAGTAAGAATGAATTATGATCTCCCTCCATAATTGAAAAAAACTTCAAAACTCATGTCCCCATGACTTTACACTATGGTTCTGAAAATTATCACCTAGAATTCCTACTGATTCCTATATTGATATGTACCTGATCTGCATCTTCTAACCATGGTGACATCCCCTTAGGAAGACAAAAATCCAACTCCCTGGCCTCCTCTATGGATGCATTCTAACCAATCTGGTACAATCAGTATCAGTTCTTCCTAGTCCCAAGCTGAAAGCAGTGTGCCTTAGCTTGATTCATCCCCTGCTGTCCCTGTTCCTCCCAAAGTATCTTTTGTGCATGGCTTTTTTGTTCCCAACATTCATGTACAACAACAACACAGTAACAACCCAAACCCTCACCAGTATCCAACTCAGCCCTTTCATTTGCAGCACAGCACCTGCAGTAAATGCTACATACTCATTTTAAAGAAATTCCCCAGCCTCAGCTCCATGCACCAGTTCCAGTATTATTTACAGACCAATAGAAGAAGGTTCTGCTCACATTCCAGTCTCAATGTTGTTATTTCCTCTGACAATTGTGTATAACAACAACAACAACAACAGTTTTTCTCATACAGAGCTTCTCCATCAACACCAGAAGACCCACCTGCAACAAGCATGTAGGTCCAGTACTGAGGACCAATTGTGAGTCCACATGATGATTGCACCTGGTTGTTGCAGACGTGCTGCAAGAGGCGGTTGTTGTTGTTGTTGTTGTTGTTGTTATCCAACATCTCAAACAAAGGTCCATTGCATTGAGTGACATGTTGACACTCTTTCCCAACCTGATGAAGTCATCTCAACAATTTTCTTCTGCTGCTGCTCTCTTTTCATGCCAAGGAAAGCACGGTCAAATTGGTTTTTGGATTCTAGTAGTAGTATTAGTAGTAGTAGTAGTAGTAGTA
>CAACVS010000048.1:174310-198123 GCA_900660405.1 Pseudo-nitzschia multistriata | reverse complement strand
GATTATGTAAATGGCCCTGCCATGCTGTCTGCACGCTCTCGTTGCACGCTCAGAGCCTGTCCCATCGTTGGATTTCGAGGGAAAGGAGGATTCATGGATTCATATGTTTATACACATGGATACATATGTTTATATCGATCTGCCGATATCCGATATGGATGACGTGTGATGTCACTGTCTTTATTTTTCTGTTGGAAACTTCGAACCAGGATCTGATGTATCCGAGTTCGGAAAGTTATGTACAATACGTACGAACCAGAGAACATGCGGTTCTTCGTTCTTTCACAAAAAGACCCACTCCGCTTCCAAAAATCCTATTCTACCGTAGTACCGTACCGGCTGGTATTGTAGGAACGGCACCGGCTGGTACGGACTCCTTTCACTCGAAAACTGATACGAGTACTACCCGGACTGTACTACTGAACTGTTCGTACCGTACGTACGGTAGGGACCATACTTCTTTACTGTACGTGCAATCAATATCTTCATGTTCTTTGGTCAGGTCTCGATGAAAGAAGCTTGAAACTTCGCATTGCGTTTGAAGTTCATCAAATTATCAACCAGCAACACATACCAAGGTTGTTTCTCCAATGAGCAGCGATACACCAACAGATTCTTCAAGTGGAAGTCGCACCGACGACAATGGGTGCGGCATCCCCGTCATCGATTTATCGCCGGACCGAGACGAGACAAAGATCGCATCGGAGCTCCTCGATGCCTTTTCCACGATCGGCTTCTGCACCCTGATCCACCATGGCGTTCCCTCCGAGATCTTTCGAAAGGCCTTTCTTGCCTCAAAGAGTTTTTTTGAGCTGCCTCTCGCCACAAAGCTAAGGTACAAATACAAGTCTCCCGCAGCGAACCGCGGATACATTCCCTACGGTTCCGAGAAACACGACAAGGACGGGGAGGGGCGCTTCCTGCCGGCGGATCGAGGCGAAACAGAAACAATTGCCATCACACCGGACCAAAAAGAAACCATGGACATTGGCTACGACGACCCCTCTGCTATCCCTTCAGAGAAGGACGGGGTGTACGCCAACGAGTGGCCCACCGAATTGTCCCCGGACGTCTTTCGCGGTGCTCTCGAGACCTACTTTGAGGAAATGGATAACTTGAACCTGCGCTTGATGCACTACATCGGGGAGGCCCTCGGCTTGCCGGATGGGGGACGCGGCCTAGTGGAGCAGTGCAACGCCAAACCCCAAAACCTGCGGCTCCTGCACTACCCAAGCACGGTTCGCGACCAGGGCACCGGCGGTGACACGGTGCTCCGCGGAAACGCCCACACGGATTTCGGCACGCTGACGCTGCTCGCACAGGACTCGGTGGGCGGCCTCAAGGTGCGGCGGGCCGACGGAACCTGGACAAGCGTCCGGCCGGTGGAGGACTCGATCGTCGTCAACGTTGGGGACATGCTCATGCGGTGGTCCAACGATCGCCTCAAGGCCACGCTCCACAAGGTCGAGTCGCCCGATGCGGCGACGGCAACCGCTGAAGTTTCGCCGTGTGCTATCGTCCCGGAGCGGTATTCGATTGCCTTTTTCTGCAACGCGAACAAGGACGTCGAGATCAAGAACTTGTTTCCAGACGAACCGGCAAAGTACGAACCCATCAACGCTCACGAGTATCTCACCCAGCGATTGGCGGCAACTATCTCAACATAGAGAAGGGAACGAATCGCAGGGGAAGTTTTCTATTGCGGCCGCACTATGATTCGATACACCATAATAAGTCGTTCGATCCAATGCATCAGAACGATGGCATTAATGGGAAATGGGGATAATAATCTGCATCGCAGCTGCCGAACAAAATTGCGAGTAATGGAAAGAAAGGAATCGGATTCAGCTTCCAATGTGAAATAGACACATTGAAATAGGGCGGACACAGACACAATTTCTTTCCTTTGCGTAGGGATCGATTCCACGCAAAACTTCGTGTTTTGATAAAAACAAATCTAGATTTTCATCCGCCGATTGTGAAATGCAATTGATCCTCTAGAAWTTTTTTAAACAGTCATATCAAGCGCTACACAACTGCCTGAAGAGCTTTTTCTAGCATAGGTGAGATAGCATTCAAAAGTGACAGAGTACTACAATTGAAGGCAGACGATATTTTCTGATATTAAAAAATTATGACCATTCGTTCCAACACGTCGTTCGACGCTGCCATCGTTCCGTTCTTTTTCTGCTCTTTATTTTTCGGCGACCACCTTCATTTCGGTGTCTTCACTTCCTTCTTTGACAGTCTCGCTGCTTCCCGTTTTGTCGTCGGTGGCTTCTTTTTTCCCGGTTGCCGCCCGYTTCGGTCCCCAGTTCTTTTCGGGATTCAGCGGGAACCGAGATATCTTCTTTTTCTTCTTTCCATCGACCATTGCGGAGCGTTTCAGCGACTCCGGAACCGACCAGTCCACTTCTTTCAGGCTGCGCTCAACGGCGAGGATTTTTTCGGCGACGCTGCCCTCGGCCGGCTTCTTTTTCAATGGATTCTTTTCCACCCATGCCCTCATAATGTCCCAGACGACGTGGCCGGGGGCATCCGTCTTGATCGCGCTCGGTTCCTTGTGGTACCCGCTCACCTTGTAACCAGCATTGAGAATCGCTCCCTTGAATTCCCTGAGTGGAGGACAGCTGCAGCGCAAGGCCTGGCACAATCCGGGGAGGGTGTAATAGAGAGGCGTGTCCAGTTCTTCGGACACCGAGGTCAGGAGGCCCTGCAATCTCTCCCGGGTCGCGATGAGTTCCATGTTGGGGGCCTTGCACTCCTTGTTTGCCAGGCGTTCCAGTGCAACCTTCACGACTGTTTGGTCGTGCAAAGGGCCCAGCCAGAGGGGTCCACCGATTTTGAAGGGCGCCCCGGTTTCGGGGCATTTTGATGGTTCCACCCGAGACGATTGGTATCCGTTGTTGTTCTTCCCGCCCTTTTGTCCCTGGGGAATCGTCACAAAGGAGGAGCACTGGGTCGATTGGTAGACATTTCCATTGATCAGAGACAAATCGCTGACACCCTTCTTGTCGTTGACGATCTCGACAAAGACCCGGACGTAGAAATTCATTCCGACGCTAAGAATCGGCCGAATGGTCCTTCCGTACTTCGCCGCGGACACGGCGGTGGTGTGCAACAAAATCCGCAGCGCCAATTCCTGTAGGTACTTGGCCGACTGAATGGGGAGACTTGCATATCGTCCGTAGGCTGTTTCCGGATGGGACCCGCCCAGGGCGGCCATATCGGTACAGGTGATGCAGAGGAGACCACCGTTTTCGGCTGCCTGAACGGCCCCGTCCAAAAATGGAGCGACACTCCCGTACGGATCGAGGTCGATGACGTCCCACATGGGTTGCTGCTTTGCCGAAAGCTTTGTTACTTCGTTGATCACCAGACTCTGTGGCCTCCGAGACATGTACATTTCGTGTGTCGCGTCGCCGTGGTTGACACATATTCCACTGTTGCGCTCGGCGTTGTCCTCCAAAATCACGGAGGGTTCTATTTTGTTGTTGCGGAGATTATCCTTGGCGCGCTCCACCGCCGCTTCCTCCATATCGTTGATTGTGACGTGTTTCACCCCCGGGATTTCTTTCCAATAGCGGATGGATCGCAATCCAGAAGCCGCCAAGGCATCCAAGATTGTGATTCCGTTGTTGTTTTCTTTCGCCTCCGTAGTCTCCTTTGCTAATTGAGAGCCGTCCAGCGATTCCTCGTAAGCCTTCAGTTGTTTGTCAAGCTCTTCCTTCGACATCCTTTTTTCCTTATCTGTTTCCGCTTGCCGCTGTTTGTTCAGTTCCTTCTTCTTTTGTTTCACGGCACGTCGAATGGCACGTCGCTCAGCGTAGAGGCTGATCATCAAGATGGACAGGTCTCTATTCTGGACTTGGACGGGGTTGTAAAAGACGGCCGATTCCTGGTTAGCGGGGAAAATCATCACGGAGGATCCCTCCGTTATGCTGGTGGTGCCATTTTTGTCGTCCTTGGCCGCATCATTAGTAGCAGAGCTGGCGGTCGACGAAGCTGCTACATCATCGTGCTTTCGTTTCTTCGTCATCGTTGTTGTAGAGATCGACGATTTTCTTGCAGAAAAAACTTCTTTCTTCTGCGTGCACTCTCTTCTTTTCTCGACCAAATGCCCGACGACAGGGGGAACCCCACTCCTATTGCTATGTATGACGGCGAAAGAAGTTATGCGCCTTGCTCTGGTTCCACAACGAAACAAGAAAGGCGACGGAAACTGCCTGAGGGAAAAAATGGTTTCAAAGACTCCTTTTGGACGGAATTTCTGAGAAGTCGGATGCTACTTTTTACAGTAGGAGAACGATACTTTGTGTATTGTTTGATCTGCAACTCGTAACTCGTACTCATTACTCATGTAAGCTGCATCGTTCTATCTTGATCGGTGTCGTTTTTCTTGATGGATAAAAAATGGGTTTTTGATGGATGGATCTAGTCTAGGATTTTTCATCTCGGATGAATGACAGACCATTCTATATTGCTTCCTCTGCTCCTCTTCCAGTACGGTACGAATCCAATGTTGTTAGTTATATACGTAATTGGCTCGCTAACGCAAATACTTGCTACGGTGCAAAAACTAAGTTATTGGTCTGCTTCGGTGGCAGTGGAAGTCGAAGGCACTGTGATAGAGCTATTAATGGCAAGTCCCGTACTGGCAAGTTATTGGCAATTCCCGTACAAATGCTAGTAGAAAAATTTAGCTCATTTTTACAGGTAAATCCCGTTATTTTAACCGTCAGTGAAAAAAAAACAGTTAAAAATTGTCATTCAACTTCTGAAAAATTCTGGCGGCGGAGAATGGCTGAGGGCCGCACCAGGATTTCTTCAGGAACTGAACCCTTTTCACCCATCATTGCTTTGCCTGATTTTTTTCAGAATTCGAGTCTCATAATTTTAAAASTGAGCAGTTTAAAACTGAGCAGTGTCATCATTCGTAATCTGTAGTATCAGCATACTCTGTAGTAACAGCAACTTGTATCAGCAACTCGTAGCAGCGACTTGTATCAGCATCCTCCGTATCAGCAGCATCCTCGTCCATATAAAACTGAGCAGCGTCGTCATTTGTAATCTGTAGTATCAGCATACTCTGTAGTAACAGCAACTTGTATCAGCAACTCGTAGCAGCGACTTGTATCAGTATCCTCCGTATCAGCATCCTCCATATCAGCATCCTCCATATCAGCATCTTCCATATCATTGACTTGTATCAGCATCCGTATCAGCGACTCGTACCAGCAAATCACCATGCACTCTGTATCAGTGTCTCATAAATTGGTTGATTGTTGCTTTTTTGGAAGAACCAATGTTAAACTTCCATGGGATCAAGAACATCCTCTTGAGACAATAATTGTACACTTCTCTGGTTGCTGTCCTTATGATGACATGCCCCACTTCTGTGATGAGGATCATTACGTCCATGATGAAGATGCTCTCTTGCTGCCATTGGAGCTGGCCGGTCAGCAGACAAATTAGCTTGGCACTACACCCTTCAGACAAATTGGTCTGTGATGAATCAATTGTGCCCCAATTAGATTGACTTGAATGATAAACGGTTGGTTGTTGAGTTGAATCTCTGCAAACAACGCAACTCACTTGAGTTGTTGAATAGTCTCTGCAAACACCACAAACATGAATCGAGTTTTGCAGACCGCAAATAACTTGAATATGGAGATCTGCACTTGATTGAGTATCGCACTTGAGTATCGCACTTGAGTATCGCACTTGAGTATCGCACTTGAGTATCGCACTTGAGTATCGCACTTGAGTATCGCACTTGAGAATCACACTTGAGTAGCACCACAAACAACACAACAATAGTAGCTCACTGGAAGACTGCAAATAACAACGAAAATAACAACGCAAATAACTTGAATACGGAGATCTGAACTTGCTTGAGTATCGAAGTATCGCACGCCGGTCCCTTGAGTATCAATACGTCAACGGGTGTTTCGCTTGAGTATCCGCAAACACAAGAGCCGTTTTCTTGAGTATCAAAGCGTTGCATGCCGGTCCCTTGAGTATCCGTAAAACGCAAGAGCCGTTTGCTTGAGTATCGAAGCGTCCGCATGCCGGTTCCTTGAGTATGAATGAACGCTTGCCAAAGAGTATGAATGAACGCTTGTTTTGCTTCCGGATGAGGCGATTTGATGTGTTTGCTCCGTATTTTCATTGGTGGAGGTGCAGCATTGGATGGAGGTGCCTCAGTACTGAATCTATGTGTAAAAATACACATGTAGATTACGTAGGATTAGTACTACAGTACTGAATGTACAGGGGGTACATGCACATGGTAGGCAAGCCAGCCGGCCTGGAGGTTTGGAATTGCCAATAACTTGCCAGTACGGGGCTTGCCTTTAATAGCTCTACTGTGTTAGGAATCAGTGTTCAATATTTTCAATTTAGTCGCATGCCACCAGCATTTAAGCTGGCATCTCATTCCCKTAACTTTATTGTTTTACCATATWTCTTATAGTTCAAAACCCTACCGGCTCTACGACAAAAAACAGCCAACTGGAAAGTTTCTTGAAATTCCACCCCCCAGACCCCCCTCCTCTTCGAGAACCAATTACAGTCAAAACTGTTTTGTCTTTTTTTTTTAAATGTTTTGACTTCCATGATTGCTAGTAAGGTTGAAGTTATGCTCTGAAAAGAATGTAGTAGAAGTCTCTAAAAATTAATAATCTCTTTTTGGTCAAGGTACTAATTTATTTGTAAAAAATGGTATGCCAGGGATTACACAAATCCAMACTAAAAAAAAGTTTCTTTTTGTTTCCTCGGTAAGTCCAGGGCTGTAAGAATTCTTCAAGGTTACTGCTGGCTACCGTGCACTAAAGATAGTGGAGTCCAGTGCACCATAGCCAATACTGTAAGTGGTGCTGCACAACATAGGTTACCAGAGCACTTGATAACGTAAAGAAATACTTGGTACTTTCCATGACATTGCAAGTAAAGAATGGTAAGTGAGAGGCGACAAAGTGACCTAGTGGAACAAGATAAGAAGACGAGGACTATTGTGGTATCAGGTAGAGCGCCAGATAAAAAAGAAGATAGTTTACTTCACGAATTGAATTCAGGAAAACATGSTTGGTAAAGAGCTATAGTTTATTCCTGCATTGATCTAATTTTAAAATACGATTGAATGCTCCTATTGTCTACTCCAGGCATAAACAGAAAACAATTTAACAATAGTGTAAAACATAATACTGTACACGTTCACAGCAAAACCAAATAATTGGCAAGTTTCTTCTCTGTCTCTCTTCAACTAATTCACGTCATTCGCTTAGCCTTGACAAGCAAACAGGCATAGGCAAATGCTCCACCTCGGGTGTTTTGTTTGTCGAATAAGGGGACACTGCGATATCCCTCTCGAATACAGGAGAGAGGCATCGCTGATCCCCCTATGAATTCCTCGGTTCCATTCTCCGCCTTGTCCCATACGGTGAATGTGAGAATTGCCAGTGAAGGGCTAGTAGCTTTGAAAATAAATCCCATCTTGTCGTCAAAAACAGGATTCAGACCATTCATCATGACAGTGCTTGTCACGTGCTCCCCCTTGCGCTGTCCTAAATCACCTCCGTAAACGTTGATTTTCACAAAAGGATTAATATATGACATGGCGTTGCCTCCGACTTGCTTCGAATCAGGAGTCGGCAAGTAGCTACCAGATAACACGTGGATCTTCCAGCTCTCGGGTCGTTCTGGAATAGAATCGTAGGATCGAAGGAATTCGGGCTTGAGAGTATAACCACAGGATCCGTTACGTCGGAACCTACCATCGGCCTTTTGGAGGTGCTCGTCGTAAGTACTAAAATTCAAAGACACGAGTTGGCACCCTAGGGACCACTGGGAAAGCGGATCCGTGTTCAGTTGAGAGGAGTCTTCGGCGTCCTTCCAGGAGCGAAAAGTTCGACACAAATGTGATGAGGTGAAGTTTTTCAAGTTATCAACAAACGAATCCTTGTTCTTCAGGGCCAATTTGTCAAGGATACAGTCGGCAAAACTGTGAACATGGGTACTGGGAAGCTGCAAGCTTCTTTCCCAATACTTTTGCTTCAGAGTGTGCAAAAATGTCATGTTTGCTAGCTGGGTAGGAATTTCTACCACTCTCTCGGTTTTGAGTTTGTACTCTTCCGCACGCTTCACAACTACCAGCTTCTCAGAAACAACTGATTGGGCGTATCGAGCTTCCTCCAGTGCGAGCTGGGCTTTCATACGAGTTGCTTTAGCACTGTTAACGGCTAAAAGAGCGTTTTTGTCTTCTTGCCGTTGGTTCTTCAAAACCTTTTCGTGCAATGCGGAATTCTGCTTTGCCCCCGAAAAGACATTATCCGAGGTCTCATATTCCTTCTTCAACTCCGCTGCTTTTTCTTCCGCTGCTTTTTGATTTTCTTTCTTCTTCTCGTATTCAGCTAGAAGCGTTGTTCTTGTCAACTTGCGTCCCTCAATGATCGCAGAAATATCTTCAAACCCGCTATTCTCGTAGCTTTCATTAGCTTTGGCTAAGCGATCTGCTTCTTTTCGACTTGCAACTGCTTCGCCATCTGCCACAACCGTGTGTCGTTCCGCTTCTGCAAGTTGGGCTTCCAACGATGATTTGTACGAGTCTTTTTGCGTAACGTGGGACTGTGCTCTATCTCTCGCAACCTTTCGTAGATTTGCTGCTTCTCTCTCTTCTTCCGCGTGTTCTGCAAGATCTTCAGCTGCATGCGAGCTCTTGTCTACGACCCTTCGAAACTTAGCTGCTGTATCTGCCTGGCTCTTCCACTCATGCGCTTTCTTTTCAAATGCGTCCTGTGATATAGTTCGTAGCTTGGCTGCTTCGCTGATTTCGGTCGCCATCTGATCCATTCGAAGAGAAATAGTGTTTCGTTCCTCGACCTTAGCAGCATGCTTCGAATGAACTTTACCACCCTTGGTAAGAAATTCCTTATTCTCTTCACTGAGTTCACCTTCCATTTTTTCTTCTTCTATAAATTGCCTGCTGTTTTCAATCAGCTTGATCTGCTTGCTTAGTTTTTCATACGTCGCAGCACATCTTTGCGCTTCCATTCTCACCTCTTTTTCCTTCCTGGCTATCTCCAGTAGTTTTTCATGAAGAAGACCTGCTTCTTGTTCAAGTATTTCCTCCTTTCTAGTCTCTTCTTCAGCGCGAGCACGATCTTTTTGTGCAATGGCAGCCGCCCTAGCCGCACGTGCCTCGGTTTCTGCCGCTCGTTTTTCACTGATCTTCGCCTCCGTCATGGCCGTGTTGACAACATTGTTTGCACTATTGGCCCCGGTTTCGCATTCTTCAAGCATCTGCCGGAGTTTTTCCACTCGACGATGAGCGTGAGCGGCATTTTCTTGTTTCTCTCGAGCAATCTTAGCAGCCTTCTGAAATTTGGATACTACTCTTTTGCCCTTCACAAAAGAAGTTTCACGGAGCTTTTCGGCTTCGTGCAATCGTTCCGTGGCTTGATTTAGCTGCTGGAGGGCGCGGTTTGTCTCTTCGGCCGCCTGTAGGGCAAATTGATCGGCTTTCGCAAAAGTCAGCTTGGCGGAATTGACTGCATCTGCAAAGAAATCTTCTACCTCGACCCCTTCGTCTCGTCGTGGGAGCGAATCCAAGTGACGATCCGGATCGATGTCTTCTCCGTTGAGCCTCTGTAGCAATTCTGCAACTGCTTCGTCCGACAACCCCGCATTGCGAATCAAAGCGTCTGCGTACTTTTCGACTCGCAATGATGCTTCCTCAAGAGCAATTGCCTTCATCTCGACCTGCGCCGCTTGCAATTCCGCTGTCTCTAGTTCTTGTTTCGCTATGTATAATAATTCTCCGGGGGAATGTTCGATGGTATTTTTCTGTTCTCTTTCGTTGTATACACGGATCGGTCCTTTTGCATCAAACCCGACAACAATGCCCCTCTCGCTATCCTCACCGTCTTCAGACTTGACGTTCGGAATGGCGAAATCGGCTTCGTCAATGCTAACATCGTTTTCGTCGTCGAAATCATCGTTGATCACTTTTGCGCCGTCCTCAACAATGGATGGTCGCTTTCCCATAATTAGTACCCTACCTTTCATCGATGCTGGACTGGGCAAGAGATCTGAGCTATCAATCGAACCAGAATTGTCCGGAACGACAATCAGACCGATCGATCCTAGATCCTCGTAAATGTAGTCGGCCAATTTTTCTTGCGCCTCGTACGAACAATGGTTTTCGATGTTGACGATAATAGGGAACGAATTCTCATTTGTCACGAGATATTGTCGTATTGCCCTGAGGGCTACCCTCACGCTAATGCATGGATCGTCGACCGATGTAGGTTTCTCTCGGGCGATAACAGGTTTCGGGGCTAGCGAGCAGTCGTCGAAAATGTCGAGTTCCAGGCACTTGACCCCCCTATACAAAGCCGCGAGGTACATTTGCTCGTCCAGAACAATGTGGTCTGGATTCCAACAATCCAGATATGTGTCGTGACTAGACATAATCCAATAGCTGCTCAGTGGGTGGGTCATGTCGTCCGCGTTCACTTTGCCCTTGCGCGGATCCATCAGGTCGTTTGTGTCGGAGAGAAGGAAATTCATGAATTCGTCCTTGGTCAATCTTCCATCACCAGCTCCACCGCCTGGGTTGTTGCCGTTGCCAGCATCCCCTGTTTCCGCTGCCAGGTGTTTGAACGACTTTTGCGCTTTCACGGCTTTGATGATTTCCGTAGCATCCTCCAGGCTAGCCTTGAATTCTTTTTGCTGAGATCTTATGAAACTCAACAAGGCGACGGGGGATATTGTCGTGTCGGTGCTGGCCGATTGGTTGATCATTTTGGTGTCCATGTTGTTCTTCGAGCCATCTTTGTTGAGGATAGGAACCGGGTCACTGTCTAAGATTTCGTGCCACAGCCGCAACGTTGGATCCTGTTTGGTATACTTTAGTCCCATAGCAGTGGTGCTCTGAAAGTGCAAGTCCTTCAGCAACTCGGCAACGGCCCAAGGGGGCAACCCGCTGTCCAAGAAATCCAATTCCGTACCGAGTTCTTTGCATGCCCGTTTGAGCTCGTTTTGCATATCCTTGTAGAGGGATTTTATCTCCGGCCTTCGGAGCGGGGCATTGAGTCGGTCGCAAAGACTGATCCAATCTCCTGGCGAAATGGGATCACTGACGTCGGTCCGGCCCATGTCTATCCGGTGGTGCTGATACAACAGAACCGATCGCTCCATCCATCGCCTCTCTTTCTTGTACAATTCCATCAGCTCCTCGAGGGTTTCAACCAGCTGCTGAAAATCTTTGGGGTCGGTTATGCACAAGTCCAGACACTCGTATCCACCGTAATACGCGCAAGACTCTACGGGGGCCTTGCCGTGTCCCTTGCTCTGACCCTTGCTCTTAATACTCCTGCTCGCAATAGTACTTTCGTCGCCCGAAACGCTCGCGTTCATGTTCACGGTCTTGTTGAGGCCGCCCGAGATGCTGCTACCGATTCTGCCGCCGTACGACGCATCGCCGGCTTCCGTCGCGGAAGACAGGGACAGCGACGACAATCTCTCCGCTCTAGTTTGTCGATAGACTATTGTAATGCTGGTTGCCTCGTGCTGTTCCAAAAATGCCTCCGAGTTGGACTGGCTGTGGGTCCCCCCACCGGCCGCCAGGTCGTCCGAGTGGTGGTTCTCCATCAGAAACCGCTTGCTCAACTGCCCCTTGATGAGGCGATCGATCCGAGACACGTCGATGACCTTCGTGCTGCTGGGATCGTGTGTGTTCCCCGTAGCCACCTTAAGGAAGCTCTTGAAGGAGTTGACGCGGTTGGTGGTGACTAGCAAGCAGCGATTGTCCGGAGATATGCCCAGCCTCCGGGCCTGAAGTTTGCCGTTCTGAGAGAAAGCAAGTTTGAAAAACACGCAATCGTGAGACACCGCGATGATGTTTCCTGCTACTCGCTGAAATACCATTCATCTTTCGATTCGATTCAACTGTGCATGCGAGCATCCTCTTGTGCACGGAGCCGCGATACCTACCTTGCTGATTTTGAATACCTCGATCCCCGTCCTAGAGTCCGACTTGAGTTTTTTGCGGTCTACCCGAAGATATGGATGGAGTTTGGCATCCGCCAGCATCGAGCACACGGGTTTGTCACCGCTCTTCGATTTCCTCACCGGGGGAAGCTGGAGCAATCCGGCCTGACCGCACAGCACGTTGCTCGCCATGGTAGTTGGTGTTAAGGATTCACTAACAGATGTTTTCTTATTTGACGAAAAGGACGCGCAGATATCTTCGCTTCGGCTCCGCTGACCTAGAAGGATTCTGGGGGCGTTCTCTGCCGCTCAGTCTTCGTTGCGATTGGTTGATGCCGGAAATGGGAGCTTCGTCAGCTAGTCGTAGCTCCTTGGTGGTTGCTGCCGAGATTGTTGTTAGTGTTTCTCAATGTTATCCATTAGCAATACTTCGACCGCTATTGATAATTGATACGGTAAAGCTCACACATGTCTACTGTTACTGTACCTTGAGTTTGTACCGGAATTTACCGTACGTTGTCATACGTATCGTATTSTTCCCACAGTTGGATAGGATGTGAATGTGACAGAGTGATGCGTGCCCTACATACGGTAGCTACAGTATTACGGTACGGGACCTTATGTAACAAAGTATTACGAATGGGATGGGGTAAACCCGTAAAAGTCAGCAAGAACCCCTACTTGTACGAGTACTCGTACGTAGMGTAGATAGGAGGAGTTCAAAACAATTCAAAACAACAATAAAAAATAAAAGTACCACCGTACCCTACAGTASTGCCTGTACAGTAATGTACTGTAATTTTTGATTGATCATTGCATTCAATGAGGATGCCTAAGACTCATTATTTTATGCCGATGAAATAATAGATGTACACGTGCTGTCTCGCGATTTGACTAWTTTTTTAGGGATCTCTAGCGCCCAAGCCTAACCTTTTTTTGGCGAGTAAAGAGGGATGGTACGTTCCGTAATCCAAAGGGAGGGTACAGTTCCGGTAGTTACGTACCGGTACAGAGCTTGGGCGGACCGGACAACAACTACTAATTTTGAACGCACGGGTATTGTATGTATGTAGCCCAGATACTCTACCAATGATATCTTCTGTTCAATGAGTTCGGTGCTCTTCATATTTCCAGTGCTACGAGTAAGAGATTCATACCGTACGATACGCAATTCTACTCTGACTGCTTTGAGCTTTGACCATTTGTTCGTGACTGCACAGTTTGAGTCAATCATGTCACACATGGGTGCTCCAAAAATGCCACCACTCGCAAAAACTAAGCGACTCATGATACAGTAAATWATCTCGATCGAAACAGTTTCTGCATCTTCCACCGCTATTGGAAACACAATCTTTAACTCGTRCAACCATTTGTTTGATTGAAATTCAAAAAGCACAATTCATCGTTTTGTCGACGACTGTGCTAGATAATCGAGTTGTAAGAAATGGACTTGGAAAAGGGGGCCGAGGCTCTCCGCGAACGTAAGTACCCGTTTTGAAGGGAACGAAAAAGGTCGATCGAAAGTGGTTTCTGTTTCCGTCGTTCATCCAAGAGACAATATTTTCGAACGTCATCGACTCGCTCACGGACGATTTTTATTTCAGCTCTTCTTCATGATGACAGTGRTAGTGGTGCAGWTGGGAACGAAAACGAAAACCGCAAGAACGACAAACAGGAAGAAAGATCCAATATTGGTGCTTCGTTTTGGGGAGACGAAGCCGAAGGCGACGACGATGGTGACGACGATGGTGACGACGATGGTGACGACGAAGACGGCGTCAACGACGATGTGTCAAATTCCCCGAGCTTCGAGGAAACCAGTACAGGTCTTCCGCAATCCCAAATTAGCACGGGTCAAGAAATCTTGTCGATTGCGGTCCCGGCTCTAGCCGGATTGGCCATCGATCCTCTCATGGTAGGTTTCTGAGATACTTCGACTTGCTAGATTCGAGATGAAATTGATTTTTTGTAAATCAAACCCATGGAATCATCGTGTCACTTWYRCTTTCACCTACACTCTGTTTTGGTTTCTAACAAAATCACGCCCATTCCGCGAACAGAACCTCGTCGACACGGCGTTCGTTGGACGAACGGCCCAGGACTCGGCCGCACTGGCCGGGATGGGATCTGCCGCCGCCCTCCTCACGTTCTCCTTCTACCTCTTCAACTTTTTGTGCACCGTCACCACACCCCTCGTGTCGCAACGCCGGGCTGCGGGCGAAAACGAAGGGGCGATTGAATTAGGKGGGCAGGCCCTGAGCCTCGCCCTGCTCCTGGGGGCCGCCCTTTGTTGTGTGTTGATCGGAGGATCGGGCCCGTTGTTGGGGRTCATGGGAGCGACAGAGACAGGTGATGCTGCCTTCTCGTATGCCTCGTCCTTTCTCGGTGTGCGGGCGGTCGCCGCCCCTGCGGTATTTGTAATCTCGGCATCAACGGGGATCCTGAGGGGCTACCTGGACACCCGAACGACCTTCGTTGTGTTGCTGGGTTCGAACTTGGTAAACGCCTCGCTGGATGCGGTATTGATAGGGTGGTTCCGCATGGGACCAACAGGYGCAGCAATCGCTACTACAAGTTCTGGTAGGTCGAGCAGCGAGTGCGTTGGAGGTTGCGTTTGGAGTGCCGAACTGAAAACGAAAATAGACATCGAACACGTATTGATATTTGTATTTTTTCCKTCCTTTTGAATGTTTTGTAGAATGGATATGCGCGGCCTCATTGCTGTTGATYTTGGCGGGAATCATTCCATCCGTCGATGGAAAACTTGGTAGCAATCAACAATGCCAGACTGCGACTGGTGCGAACTGGCAGGTGTCGAGTCGAACACAGCAGATCGAAATTGTTGAGGAACGTTCGAACGGTTTGGCTTTATCACAGCTGCAACAAGAACAGCCAAAGATAGTGGTTACTCCTGCCCTTAACGTCCCAAGCTGGGAGGCGGTAAAGCCGCTTGTTGTTGCTTCCTCGWCCGTCTTTGTGAGAACTTTTGTGCTACAACTTTCCATCGCAGGGGCGGCCGCCATGGCAACCAGGGGTGGAGGTGGATCGGAGGCCGCCTCTGCCAGTATTGCAGCACATCAAATCGCCCTGCAACTCTGGCTACTTTGCTCGTTTGTGTGCGATGCATTGGCTGCTGCCTCTCAGGCTCTGGTGGCAGATCGCATTGGGCAAGGCAATACAGGTACGCAAGCAACCACACGACCATAAAGATTGCCCCTTCGATACACCCTATTCTTGTGATAGAAAAATATCGGACTCGGACAAAGCGTCGTAAAGAAATYTTGGCACCTCATTATTTTCTGTTTTTTTTTTCCTGCTCTATTGTGCACCTTTGTGCGGTGTAGGTGGTGTTCGCGACGTTAGCAGAACAATCTTTGCCTACAGCTTTCTGCTAGGATTGGCGCTTATGGCGGCTTTGGAGATTGGAAATTATTCTGGATTCCTCCTAAACTTGTTCACCAGCGACAAATCGACACAGGACGTTTTGAAACCATTGTTGTTTCTGCTGATCGCTGCACAACCGCTCAACTCCTTCGTCTTCGCCGCGGACGGCGTTCTACAAGGAGCTTCGGTCTTTGCGTATCAAGCAAAAAGTATGGTTCTCAGTGTATCAGTAGCAGTAGCAACCTTTTTCTACCTTCRACGTTTTGGAGGCAAAGAATCAGATTCTGGAAGTACTCTTATGAAAGTCTGGTATTCACTTGTCGTGCTTCAATTRATGAGGGGAATAACATCTCTGTGGAAGCTAGTGGAAAAAAATGGTCCAATAGATATATTGAATAAGAAGAATTCTATTGAAACCGAGACATTCGAAGACGGCGATTCAGATGAAAATGCGTCGTTGGAAAGAAGAGACGGGAACTAGGTACCGGTTGCAATAGTGAAATGAATTCATCAATTAAGGCGTTGGGTTATCGGATAGAAATGATTCAGACTAGCCCTACCGATATGTAATGAGCGGTTGAAGAATTTCAATACTACGTATGAAATATAACAACTCTTTCGACGAATCAAAGCGACGCCMTGTGCAAAGCATCAGAAGCTRTKATTCTGTTTGAATAGGCAGGTATTATTTTGGTAGAATACCGGATGTCGTAAGATCCTCAAGGCAGCTTCAATATTCAACAGGGGTGATTTGTGAGTGWGCTAAAGCTCTACTATTAACCCAAAGGATTGGATTGTGATGCAAARCTRTGTGCACCAAACGATGAAAATGACACCTGACTCWGTGRAAAATGAATGTCATCCATTGGAGGCATGCCTTCAACGGAACATGCATCGCATGGAACGTGGGGTGTCCCTTCTCTTTTTGGAAAAGAGAAAATATCATTCATCACCTACTAYTATAATAGTAGTATCAAGTGCCCACGAAGATGGTCTCCATCAGCTGCCAGTAGACATTGTCATGCAATTAGTGATATACTTCTAGTAGCTTTCAGTAATACCAGATAAGAAAGCATACGAATAGTAAGCACTTCTTGTGGCTGACAAGTGYTCACAATTTGTTAGTCAGTTGTCGGACTTCACCAATAATTTTGTAGACAGACCATAGCTTTATTACTGTAACAATTCCTGGACTGGTACTAGCCACTAGTACTATTATTACTACTAGTACTAGTACTTGTTGTGCTTGTACTAGTAAAGAAGAATGGAGAAGCAAGGTTGTTGAAAATCAAAGAAGAACAAACAGAAGTATAAGTTGTGCCCCCTTCTTATTGTTCCAGCAGTGGTTGTCTATTTCTTGTAAGAACACCTCTTCTTGTCCTTGTATTTACAACACCAACACCAACACCAACAGTAGTACTCAACATACACAACAAATCAATGAGTATCAGAAACAACAAACAGTCACAGTGCTTTCATCGCTGATTAGCTTCTAAATTCTTTTCAGAGCATTACTTTCCACCTTGATGGCACTACTAGCTTAGTTTTGCACTGTAGCAATTATTTGTGTTAGTGAGCCAATCTTTGCACTGTAGAAAAGTTTTGCTTCAGCCAGCCAATTCTTGGCTACAGTGGTGCACTGGACTGCCACTATTTTTTGTGCATGGTAGCCAGCACTGACCTTGAAGAATTCTCATTGCCCTGGACTTTTGGGGGAGCTTTTAGTTTAGAATCAATGTAAACCCCAGTATCCCATTTTTGAAAATAAATTAGTACCTTGACAAAAAACAGATTATTCATTTTTAATTTAACATTCAGTCATTTTGTGACAATCAGTCATTCCAGTATTTAAGAGAACCAAATGACTCCCAAGACCAAAAAAATCAGTCATATTGTGATTGGTCATTCCAAGATGAAAGAGAACCAAATTACTCCTAAGACACAAATAAATAAGTCAAATTTGTGATTGGTCATTCCAAAATGTAAGAGAACAACCTAAATCCTCCCAAGACTAAAAAATTCAGTAATTATTGTGATCGGCCATTCAGACATTAAAAAGAATCCAGCAACAACAAGAAATATGGACAGCCTTGGCTATTGTTATGGCTATGACAGGCATGATGCTTGGACAAGTTTGAGTCCTACCAAAAACACTGCCAATTCCTCTCCAGCAAGAAGTTGGGGAATAGCATCACAGAGCATAGCAATACCAACATCAACATTGATAGTAGCCTCTAAAACAAAATTTAGCCACCAGCAAATGGGGCAACTACTACACYAGTGATTGGTCATTCAAAATCAAACTGGTGGTTATTTTTACATGGTGAAAGAGAATCATATTCCCAAGACTTGATAAATTCTGTCACAAGCCATACAACCATCAAAGCAGAAGTGGGCAAAACCCCAAGACTAGCCAAAAAACACATGAGCATTGCATAATGTTAATAATAATAATATTTAGAACAACTAGAAATATTTAATGTCGTGAACTAACAGAGGCATTACTCGGGAAGCTAGAACCATCACTTCTTGCTGGTAGGAGAAGGTTGATGCTGCAATTAGTAGTACTAGTTGCTGTGAGAGAAAGGACTGCTGGAGAAGGATGAGTGGGTAGTAGGACATAGTATGCACTAAGGTAGTATGCTGGAATAGCTTAAAGTATCATTGTTGTCTTGTTTTGGAGTATGTATCAAAGATCAGCAACATAGCTTGAGTAATGCTCTCCAGAGAAGTCAGTAATAGAGGGATGAAGAAGTATGGAGGAATCAGATTGGTATTGCTAAAAGAAATAGCCATCTTTAATACTCCTCTACTAGATTTTGTTTAAAAACTCTCATAGTAGTATGAAGAGGAGAAGGAAGTATCAGTGGACATTGGATAGGAACTGAGCTTCAGGGTCTGGGGGGAAACAATGTGGTGGCTTCAGTGGGACAAGTTTGGGGTGGAGACAAAAAAGCGTATGGCTCTTTCCTGTGTTTATTGCTTTGCTCCAACAGAGCAATATATGAACACATAAAGTTTTCAAACAAGGAGGCCTTTAAAAGGAACAGGATTCCTCACGTCTAGATCTGAGATCCAATGCTGAGAAATGTGGTCCAGAAAAAGATGATGCCAACTGATGTTAGTCTGATAGCAGTGTTTTGCTAGATGGAGACTCTTGGAGTATTCTTCTGGAGTACTAACACAGCAGATGTCAAACCATACTGCAAAACAGTTGGCGGAGGTTCCAGTGGGAATAGTTAGGAACCCAATACTAGTTGTCCGTGCCTTCAAAGACCACAAGATAGTATCATTCCAACCCAAGGAAATGTTGTCATATAATTTCCATTGCAGGCAATCTATCCATTGTCTTTGCAGGTGACTTCAACCAACTCAAACCAGTAGGAGGAGACTCACTCTTAATGAAAAAGGATTTCTATCTCAGGAGAGAAAACACATTTCTTGAACCTTAAACAAACCAAAGGTTTAAAAATGATGTAATCTGGCAGGAGGTTCTTGATGATTTAAGAACAAATGACTTAAAAGAAGAGCATGTTTAAATCATCTATTCAATAATTGTAAAACCTTGGGACAAACTCACAGAAGATATTGCTTATGCAATAAATAGCAATGCAGACAAGTGTGCAATAAATGATGGCATATTTTCTGACTTTCTTCAATCAAGGCATCAAACTTAAAACTGCAGATTGACAAAACAAGAAAATACAGAGACATGCTAGATTTTCAGCAATATTGCTTACTTACTAGTATGGCATCAGATACTGACATAGTTGCAGGTGAAACCAAATCATCCAAAAGGATACTAGATCCAATGCTTAAATTGTATATTGGCAGACCTGCTGTCATGATTAGTAGTAATGACAACAGAGATTTTAAAAATCAAAAGAAAATGGAGCCATTTGGACTTTCAAGTCTGTAGAACTGAAAGAAGGGTACCAGGTATCTACAACAAGTATAGTGGTACAAGGGGCTTGGCAGTCATCAGTCCCCGAGACTGGACCCACGTACCTACATACATGCATACTCAAACAAGGTACGAGAATACCAAGCATCATCAAGAGTATCTTTGCTCATGACATGAAGTCTCACTAGATCAGAATCCTACTAAGAGCTGCTGTGGATTATGTACTAGGATCTGCAGGGACCAGATATGCTGGAAGCACTTGACATCTCCCAAACTTGTTGACACTTCTTTAGATACCAAATAACTTTAGTATTTTATTTAAAATACACATCTAAACCAACCTACACTTTATTTGGTGCTATCAACATTGATGGATCATTTGATGTTCAAAGTGTAGGTGCTGAGAAAGTTGAATGGATAGGGGTGGTCCTCAAAGAAGGAGACTCAATAAATTATTTCACGTTGACTTCTCAAAACACTGCAGCAATAGATGAATTTTGATGCCCCCCCCCCAAGAATAGCCTCTTCTTATAAAAAACAACACTGCCAACAATTTTCAACATAGATTTAAAATCAATGAATTCCATTCTTAGTATTTCAGAAACAACAAGCAGCCACAGTGCCTTCATGATTGATGAGCTTCTAAATTCTTTCCAGATGGTCAGTACTTATTACATCAGCACTAACTTAGTTTTTGCACCATAGTAAGTGCATTATTTCTTGCGTTAGCAACCCAATTCTGTTTCTTTCTCACAAGGCAAATCCCAAAATGGTGGTGAGCAACACTCAGTAGAACTCTATAGAAGTTGTACTAAAAATGATGGCATAATTAAATTTACAATGTGAACCACAGATTACTAGTGGGTGGATCAATTGTTATTATATTTGTAGTAATGGCTCTATTCCAATTGACATTACATCAATTTAGGCATTGGTGTAAAAATCACATGTATGACACAATTGAATCATACAATTGAATCATGTGACTCATACGATTAAACTGGTACTTGGTAGTATGTTTTAGTGTATGTACCTACCAATCCTATAAGTATACTGTGGTCACAGGCTATCCATTCCAGTAGCAAATGATGACCCTGGAGAAGCCTCCAAATGACCCCTTAACACACCAGTACATGGTCATAGTATTTCATCACACTGGCAGTACACTATAACACTGTGTTGAGTATGCAGGGGAAGCTTCCTATTGGTCACTTTTACACACTTCTTTCCTTTCAACCTAATCTAAACACCCTTATCATGCCCTCAACACCATGTTATTCATATCTGCTAAGTCTTAGTGTGTATGCTGTTTGAATGTGTTATTGATTGATTAACACTACACTAGTAACTGCACTACTGTTAACATCCCATATGTTTGATTTAACATTTCAAATGTTAATTTAACGTACAGCAGAATGTTAAATTTATGGCTTAGGCCTATGTAGATCCTAGTATTCCAATAATCAGCATTCTCCAATGTGGTAGCAGGCTACCTACCCAAAGCAATTATTTGGGTCTTGCACATATCTTAAAAACAAGGAAGAAGGGCATCCTTTCCTGCTAATATTAAAACTGTTGAGCAAAGCATAAGGACATTAAATTGAAGCAAAAAACACAGTACTCATTTCTACACAGCCTACTATGCTGCTACTAACATTTGGAATGTTAAATTGACTCAATTAACGTAATAATGGAAGTTTAAACATAAAAAAGACTAAAATAGTTTTGACTGTAATTGGTTCTCAAAGAGTGCAGAGGAAGGGGGGTCTGGGGGTTGGATTTTCAAGAAACTTTCTGGAGCAATCTTTATAGTTGTGTAGAGCCAGTAGGGTTTTAACTGTAGTAAGAAACATTGTAAAACAATAAAGTTACAGGAATGAGATGTCAGCTTAAATGCTGGTGGCATGCAACTAAATTGAAAATGGGTGATTCCCGTTATTATCATATAGGCTTGGTGGCCAAATGTACAATACAGTTGCACCTTTTGGGCCCTTATTTTTGCGTGTAATGACTACTTTGACTAAAATGTACAAAATGCACATGCTTGGTATTAGTGTTTAATTTTAATCCCACATTCTTGCAACCAAATAATTTTGTGCGCATGTGCTCAACCGACAATTTTAGCTTTGAACACATGCAAATTTTTAATCCCACGAGTCATTACACAGTAAAAAGATAGCCCAAAATCTACACATAGTACAACAAACGGGTAGGGCATTAAGAGAGGTTCAACTCACTCCAACAGCAATAACTTTTCCCCCAACGGACACTTAAGTATGATAAGCACATGGTTAAAAAGAGAATTCAAATAGTAGCTTTCTAATGCCGTGGGGTAGAAGGCTGTCCGATGAGTATTGACCGATATAAGTGTATGAGTATGAAGACTTAGAAATGTATGATTCATTTGGCTGGAATATCTCTGTCAACGCTAGTATACGATGTAATGCTAAATGTGCTAAATCTATGAGTTTAGCACTTCTATAATAATGGGAATCAAAATTTCAACAGACAGACCAAGAGGAATGCTGGCTCGATGCCAGTCTTTTTGGGAATTTTGAATCTTAACTATTCTCCAACATAAAGACAAAAATGACTTAAAAAGCATGCCACTTCTTGTTGGTGGTACAAGGAAAACACAAAATTTTGGATTGATACTCCTGTAGTAGGAGGAGCACACATATTTTCAATACCATATCAAAAAATATGTACATTCCCCACACTAGCTAACAAGTTGACAAACAAACAAACCATTCCTAGTCACACTAAAACACCAGCGTTCCCCTCTGGCAACAAACAAGGCCACCATGGGAGTAGTAGTGGAGGTCATTACAATGCACCGGTACCTCCAGTTGAACATGGAGGACAAGCAAAGTTATAAAAGCAAACTATCTCCAGAAGAGAGGAGAAGAAGGGACAGAAGAACTCCACAGCTTGCAATTTGGAGATACGCTAATTCCCCCTTCCTCCATATGTTCCACTCAGGGGATGACCAAGCACTACTCAACTGCTGTGGTGGTGTAGACCACAGGGTCTTCAGGGGGCTTGTTGATGTTTTTGCTCCAACACAACAAGTTTACTGTTAACAACAACAACAAGATTGTGGAAGTTCCTTGTTGCAACAGACACGTATGTACTGTATCGAATCGATATGTACGATGGTGGCAAGCCAAAAGGGAAGAAGAAGGAGGTCAATGCAGTCTGTGCTATTGGACTGGTCCTCTATTGGTACAGGACAAGAGGATCTGTTGCAAGGTCAATGGCAATGGCCTTTTGCTTAATATCCACAGTGATGTTTGCTTAACATCTACAGTGATGTACAAGTGGCTCAAGTTTTCATGGAGAGTGATGTTTGTTGCCCTTCACAAACACCCACTTGCCATGGTCAGTGTTCCAACTGAGGATGAAGTGGATGCTTATGTTAAGGCTATTGGAAACAAGTGTCCAAGGCTTGGAGAACAACGTGTTTGGGCTGCTGCTGATTGTCTCAAGAGTGCCATTGAAGCCTTAGAAGACTGGTTTACAAAGAGCATTCTACAACACCTGGAAGGAGAACACCTTTGTCAACAGTGTGCTGTTTGTCTTTGCACCAGATGGTAGAGTTGGAATCTCAGTCTTCAACTGTCCAGGGGCTTGGCATGACAGGGCCATTGCCGACCATGGCGTCTAGTATGACAGGATTGAGGAGGTCCAGGACCAGTCCAATGCAAAGGTTGTGGTGGATTCAGCCTTTGCATTGAAAGATAAGGAGTATATCCTCATCAAAAGCTCACAGTAGGACCCTGAGGAGGACAACCTCCTTCTTATCAATAGGGAAGCCACATCCTTGAGACAGATGTGGGAGTGGGGGATGAGAATGATCCAAGGACAGTTTCCAAGAATGAAAGACAGGATGTTCTTGGAGGAGCATGGAGACAGGAAGATCATTATGAGCTTGTTGGTGAACATGTACAACTACCAATGCAGCAATATAGGACACAACCAGATCCTATCAACATTCATGAAGACGCCAGCAGCAACTGCTGTGAAAGAACCCTACAAGAAGAAGGATCTTGCAAAGGGTTTCTTCTACATTGGACACAAAATATCCCCCAATGGAAACCATGTGTTTGGGTGAATTCCATTGTCAATTCATTGTTTTGTTTCTGTTCATTGTTTTGGTGGTTTGTGTTTGGACTTGAGTAGAAGTCATATGGTGAGTAGAAGTTGTTAACTGCATCAAACACAGCAATTGCATCAAACGCAGCAATCACATCAAATGCAGCAATTGCAGGAGAGGGCCCGAATGAAGAATTTTCAGTTTTTGCGCAATTGCACACAATTTTTTAACGGAGTTCCTTCAAAATAAAAGTCATTTCTTCAATCGAATGGTTCTTTAGGATGGGGGTTATCAAGGCCATATTCTTTGGAGTTTCCCATCCAGTAGGATTTTATTATCRGCGAAGTCATTTTTATTAATGACTTAATAAAATTTTATTATTGAGTTAATAAAATTTTATTATTGCCTTAATAAAACGTTAATAAAATTTTATTATTG
>CAACVS010000048.1:149804-159968 GCA_900660405.1 Pseudo-nitzschia multistriata | reverse complement strand
TGACACTTGCTTCAGGCTTCGTCCAGCGCATCATTCCTTGCTGTTTTGATCGATTTCACGAAAGATCGAGTTTGTTCGGGATGTTGTGTCTTGTCCGTAACAGATTCGTAACTCGTGCACGTTCGTACCGGTACGTACGTACCCGTATCATAATTTATTATCGTTCTTCCGTCCAAGTACGTACTAAGTACGATAACTACTACAGTATCCTCTCAAACCTAAAAAATCGAAGGTGTCAATCAACAGTCAATCATCGGCCGCAATGTTATTGGTACCGTACGGTATCTCAAATTAGTATCGTAACTTAGTATCATACTTTGGTAGGTGTAGAATGTATCATGCTGTATTTCAATATCTGTGTCACTGTTTGTTGTTTTGTTCCTTGCAAAAACGAAAGAAATTATTATCATCACTCCTGTCGGTGGTTACTAAAATTATTGGCGCGCTACTAATAGAGGGGCAGGCTCGGATGTTTTACGAGTAAGGGGGTTGTAAGTTGTAACCCCTAATATTGATACTATCCGTGAATTTGAATCTCGAACACGCCACGATACGAGCAGTAAAATGTAAAATCAGCACGACTTGACAAGTAACCTAGTAACGGTTGTGAAAATTCCCAGGGTTTCGAGTCTCGCGGTTTAGTATAACCGCTGGCGCCTTCCGCCTCCCACTGGTTTTGTTTTTTGGTGTTTGCTGCAGACACTATTGGGTTGTGGCGGGTTTGTCATCGGCTGGAGTGGTCGGAGTTTCAGACGCGGCATAGGTCAACCGAAAAAATTGTTGGACTCATCGAATCCTGGCGCGTTCCGCTCGGCAAGAAAATGCCCCGCACGAATTTTCCACTCCGATATCTTCAAAAGTGGCAGGGATTTTTGTCGTTCGAATCGTAATACTCGTGTCTTGGCAAGATGTGTGGAACGTTACGTATGTGGTTACCCGGAGGCGGTGTTTTTAAGAGCTGGGGCATCGCTCTTTTCCCACCTGAGAAGCTAAATTTTTAGTAAGAATTAATTTATCACATGAATTTTCTTAAGCAATCCCAGCGGCCTCTCCATCGGCAACGACAAAGCAACTAAAGTGTCGCCGCATCAGCGAGACCAAATCCTACTGTAATTTTGGTGAACCTCCTCAAGTTCCGGGGTACCGGTGCGGTAGCAAGATCCAAACCAGTCTTTGTGCAGCAAGGTTGGCTTGCAACATCATTGAGGCACGGCAGAATACGAACACAACGTACGGCACAATAAAACGGGGTGGCACGATAAATTTTGATACAACTAGAGCAACCGAAATCGCGCAACAACGATAACACTAGCTAGGTACACCAACGAAGCAATGACATTCGAACAACAGAGTATCGGTCGGCCAAGACGGAGGCCTTCGTCGTTCCGTTTTGAGAAAAAACTGGCAATAGCAGCTTTAGCGTTGGCAATTGTCTTCGTTGCGGACTCGATGGGGTCGGCAGCAGCAACTAACATTGCTCGCAGCATGAGCAGCAGCGCATACGAGGACGCCAATTCGAACAGAGTAGGTGGAGACACAAACCAAAGCCACGGAAAGAGCAACAACGACATCAGAAGCAACAGCCGGAAGCGGCAGCTCCTTGACCTGTCGTATGATTCCTTTCCGATCTACACCTTGCCTGAGCCGTGGGAAGAGACTCCCATTCTGGAACTGGACGCATCGCTCCAGCCACTCGGCGATGGCCCCAACGAAGACTCTGACAACGACAACTACTTTCCACCCAAACAGTCTCGCATTGTGGGTGGAGAAGAGGATTCCAATCTGGATTCCTTCGTGATGCACCTGCGCTACGTAGCCGCCGACAACCGTTGGAAGTTTGCCGGGTGTGGAGGGACCCTGATTTCGGCCTGTCACATTCTAACGGCGGCTCACTGCATGACTGGCGATCGGGCCAACCGCACCCAGGCCGTGTTCGTAAATGCTTGGAGGCCCTTTGCCAAAAACCTCGACGACACCACGGGAAGGACCAAGCCCTATCACATCTCGCGCATCGATTCGGAGAACGCCGTTGTCCACCCGGGTTTCGATATAAAGAGCAACCTGAACGACGTGGCCGTCCTGACCATGACCAAGTGCATTCCGGCGAACCGAACCGAATCCTTCGAAGTAATGGAGATTGCCGATGATGTCTTTTGGCGCGAGCGATACAACGAGTTAGTGGTCCCCTACAAGGACTGGAACGAAGACTGGAACGTGGATCCAGAAACGGCGACGATCAGCGACGATCTGGCCGACGCCAAGACGCGGGTGGCCGGCTTTGGCCAGCTCGACACGAGCGAAGCCGGTGTGCCACCAGCGTTGCAATCTGTGGACGTTTCTTTGATCAACCGAGACGACTGCGAGGCGAAATACAGCTCCAGTCTTCGCTTCCAGAGCGCCAACAAGACCATGATCAAACCGGATATGTACTGCGCGGCGGCCATCGATGGTGGAAAAGATGCGTGTCTGGGTGAGTACAGTACAGTGCAGTAAAGCGCAGTGCCAGCCGCACAAAAAAGGAAAAATCAGTTTGCATCACGAATAACTGTCACGCCATGCAATACCATGCTACTCTAACCTTTCGAATTGTATCTTCTGCTGCTACTGTAAACGATGCTATACTACTATTCAGGCGACTCGGGCGGGCCCAATTATATTACGGATCCCGTGACAATGCAGCGAACCCAACTGGGACTCGTATCTTGGGGAATCGGTTGTGCTCAAGAGGGGTATCCCGGTGTCTATACATCCGTGGCCTACCATTATGACTTTATCAAAAACGCCGTCTGTGGCGACGAGGGTCTCGCAGCTATGGGAGACGTAGCCGACCCCCTGTCGCCCTATGCTCTCAAACTTTGTTTGCCAGACGAGCTTAGAGACCCGAACGACAACGATGGTGAGGATGGCCCGACTCCCGAGAAAATTGTCCTTGGTGAACACCTCTACGTACAACAACAAGAAGAGGAGGATATCCCTTCTGGGGATATCGAGAATGACGAAGGAGAGGATGTTATCGCTGGGGACGACCAGAGCGAAGAAGAGGAGGATGTTGCCGCCGCGGAGAAAGAGAACAATGAGGACGACGACGAAGAAGAAGAAGTTGAGGAAGAAAAATTGCCACTTACTTGTTCGCCGAAGAATGGTTCGTGCAGCCAAGACGACAGCGAGTGCTGTGGAAAATTGACCTGTCACAAAAAGGACAAGGTTTGCAAGAAGCCGCCTCGGCAATCAAAGGTACGTATGCATGYCCTGTATTGGCCGATTGGACGCGATGCAGTGTGATGTGCTATGATGCATGGCACGTTTTGGATTGCTTGGAACCAATGATATGGCTCACCATTGCTTTATTGGCATCCTACTCACACTCGCCACAGGCAAGTGAAGAAAAATCAGAAGTGTCTGCGGAAGCCAAATCGAATTTCCAGTACATTGAGGATGGGACGTGGGTCCGAAGAAGAGGGGTAAGAGGCCTACGAAAACGAGTGTAAGGCGTACGCAGCTTGAATCCTAGAAAAGAATGGAATGGTTCCAATTTGTCATTTGACAACCTCTCTTGCTAACGACGCAAGTCGAGATGGGTGTCGCGTGAAAGAGAACGGACTGCACTAGAAAGGGATCGACCCCACAAGGATTCATACGAGGATGCAACACTCAAAACTGTAGCTAATGTACAGCAGATTGTGGAACCAAATCTGCCACTGCAGGCTGCCACGGTGGATGCGATACCAATCGATGACACCCTCGTGCGCCAAACCATCTATCCCCGAAGACATTTTAGAACACCCGAAATGGGCCAATCCCTAGCATCGGCACGGTGCAAGCACCAACGTGCTGGTCACGCGGACGAGAAAAACAATCAGATTGTGTGTGCGGGGGGTAGGGGGGTTGGTGTTATAAACTACGGCGAATCACAAACGCCTGTTCTTCTGGCTGTTTCGATGCGATTATTATTCCTTTATGCTTGTTCCGATCGGTGCGTCATCCATACGGTAACAGAAAACATAGGCGAGCTCAATAAAAGAGCCGATAAACGCCGAGTTAGCTTGACTCAAAGATTCGTACTCTGAAGTTCTACTGTTAGTTATATTAATGCTATTGTATAGGAGCGTACGCAGGAAATGGGTGCGTCTTTGAAAGAACGTCACAAGCACCGACGCCAAGCGAACGCATGCGGTGCCGTCCCACCCTACGAGGTTCCTACCACCGCCCAGCCCCCGATCATGCAGAGCCCACCGATCGGTGTGGCCGGTCCCAGYACCGGCTTCGGGCCGATCCCCAGCGCCAGGAAATAGATCGACCCCGAAAAAAGGAGGCTCCCGATCCCCATAAGCTTTGCCGCAAACAGGTGCCGGCGGCCCTTCCCGGGGACACCCCGTGAGACCGAGGACGACGCCGACACCGCCAGGGACAGAACGGCCGCCGCGTGGACGAGCTGGTAGACCGTGGCGGTCTGCCACATGGCGGCGCTTCCCCTCTCCTCCAGGGTTTTCTTGAGGGCGTGGGCGCCAAAGGCCCCCGTGCCGACCCCGATGGCCCCCATGGCCCCCGCAATYCGGATCCAGGCGGAAGCACTCGCGGCGAGTCCCGCCTCGTCGCTGCCTCTGCCCGGACCGTTGTCGTTCCCGGTGGCAGGCATATTGGTCCTTCGTAAGTAAGTTCGCTTCGGGACTACTTCTGCTGCTGTGTCGTGCTCTCCTGCGCTCCGGTGTGACAGAGTGCAAGGAAAGTGTTCGATTGGAAAAGAGAGGCACCGCGAATGCCGATGCTCGTTTGGTTTCTGTTTCAGTGTAGTGTTGTCTCTAGAGGCTCCAGGAACGAAACAAAAAATCCAAAAAAAATCTTTCGACGAGGAATGGAAACTATGCTAGTACCCTTGTTCCAGAGAAGGATGTSAAGCCGAAAATAAAAAATGTYGCCTCTCCCTCCGTTGCACAGGCACTCTTCCCCACCAGCAACCACAAAACAATAGGTGTGCTGTACAACAGTGGATACTGATACGAACCAGTGCAGTGAAAGGCAGCTGCACAATACGAAAAGAAAGCACGAAAAGGCGTATTTTGTRTTAATTTATCGAGTAGTTCATCCCTTAATCCAATTCGTTGACTCGGAGTCCTTCCAGCTTGTCGTC
Source organism: Pseudo-nitzschia multistriata (assembly GCA_900660405.1). NCBI lineage: Eukaryota > Bacillariophyta > Bacillariophyceae > Bacillariales > Bacillariaceae > Pseudo-nitzschia > Pseudo-nitzschia multistriata. The sequence goes on along the minus strand of CAACVS010000048.1, from coordinate 154,840 downwards.
CAGGTCGTCTTCTCTCACAAAGAGGAGAACGCGTCTCCCGTCGCCATCGAGGGGTTTGGCATTCGCATTCTCGTCGGGCATCACCACCACGATGGCGCGCTCGTCGCAAAARGCAACCTCGAGATCCACCCTGCGAATGTTATCGTCGGTACCGGCCATGATTTCTTTTCCCGTTCCGTCGTACATTGTGTCGTACACAATCTGCATCTCGGAACCAGCACTCCCGCTCGAGGGCTTGGCGGTTCCCTGCAGGACGTTCTTGACGTTCGGAAAGGGCCCGAGGATGCTGATGACTTCGAGGATTTCTATTTTGTTCTTTCCGAGACAGTTCATAAAGACCTCCTTCATGCGGGCCAGAGGGACCTTGTGGAGTCCGGTTCCAACGTGGCACAGTGCGTCGTCGCTTCCGACCCACGCCAATCGGTAATCCGATCGGTCTTTTCCCGACAAGAGCCGTCGCAGATCGCCGTTGTCGTTCGAGGGAATCTCCAGCAACTCCCGGACGACCGCCAAAATRTCGCCGACCTTCCCGGTTCGTTCTTCAAGGACCTCCTCCAGTTTTTCCAGRACGGTTCCTACTTTTGCGCTCCGTTCCTTATCGATCGCCCTTTGCTCGCTCTGCTTCTGGCGGCGATCGCGTCCTCCCCGAGCACTCTTGGTTTTGCCGACGACCTCGGCTTCGACAACACCATCGCTTCCCGACTGCTGCAAGAATTTCTCCAGATCGGGGGACATGGCCGAGGACGGTGCCGAGCCCGACTTTTTGCCGCCTTTCTTTTTCTGTTTTCGCTGCAGCTTGGTCGATTTCTTCAACCCGGTGCGCGTCTTTTTGGAAGGACCGCTGGTTTCGTCGGCGTCGATGCTCCCTAGGCCACCGCGCGCCCTTCCGTGCAGCTGCGTTGCACCACCGGCAACGATCGCGTTTCCCGCGCGCCCGGCATTCGGAACCACGGAAAATCCATGGGCCGCAGCGGACAAGCAAGAAGCGGCAACGGCAACTCGAAGAGAGGAAAGGACCACCATGCTGTASTTCTGTCGTTTGTTCCGGCGATAGGTGGGGATTCTTTTCGCGTTGGTGGGTCTGGATTGAGCTCTCTTTGAGGGTTTGGTGCGATCGAAGACGACAASAACGATACCTCGCAAATCGACTGATGCTCGAAAGATGAAGACGGTACTTCCGAAGTGTTTGCGTTGGAGTTGGTGTATGTGGGTGGTGATGTTCTCGTCGAGTCTTGTACCAGTATTGATACGAGTACGTACGATTCCTCGTACAAGCAGTACTCGTACGTTCTTACCTTTCGATASGGCTTTTTGTTGTTGATTGTTGTTGATTTTGATGAAACAGAAGATTACTTTTTTGATGACGAGCAACCGATGACGCAAGGTTGTTCGTAACGAGAGTACRTACGTACCGTGCGTTCTCAAACGTACGTACGTACCGTACACCGTACCAGTTTGGGTTCGAAATAAGACGTGACTGCTTTTTAACGGTAGGGATTTTACAGGACTCTACGTGTGGAACAATAGTCTTATTTTACACCCGGAACATAAAGCTGTCACTTAATTCCACCTGGAACCAAAAAGGAACTATTTTATAACCAAAAAGGAACCCTGTACACACAAATTGTTACGAGGACCCACTGGAGGATGCTGATACGGAGGAGCTACTGATACGGAGGAGGACACTGATACGGAGGACGCTCGCTGATACGATTACGGAGGATGCTCGCTGATACGATACAGAGGCTCGTTGAGCTGAGCTGATACGATACGATACGACGGAGGCTCGCTGATACAATTTTTCGTCGATTTTGCTACTGGTAGTTACAGCACTGTTCCTCCAAAACCACTGGGTCGATTGATCCRCAACTTCCGGATCCTTTCCCCCTTAATGTAAGGATTAGCACAGTTGTCTTGTGAGTGCGATTGGTTGGATATTGATGAAGAACTAAAGAGGTGACAGCTTGCTATGCTGGGGGTTGTGCTAATTTTTTTCTAATTTTTTTTGGTGAGCAGAGAAATCAAGAACCCCGAAAAGGTTTTCGAAAAAAAACACCCAGCAATGTGCACATCTATGTGAAGAGAAAAGAAAACCCTTTCCGACTGACAGATTCTCTAATTCTGATTGGTGCTTTGCTAGCGTTAACAAACAAGCAAAGATAACTAAAAATTAGGGTGTTTTATTGTACTACTCATGACCTGTTAGAAATCAATAGTCTTATAACGCACTCAAACTGGTACCATGTGGTCCAACACTGCTTGAATGGTTCMTTCCAGCATACACAGAAATATGTAATTTTTGGCAGGCCTGCTCTTTTTACTATGTAGTATCTCAAATACTCAGACATTGGAGATGCATATTAATTGGAWTCCTTGACTAAACAGTTCCAGTCTTGAGAGMGGGCGTGCCCTAAAGACAGTCACCGGGCGCCAAACTGAAAATTTCAATTTTTGTTAAAAGAAAAAGAAGCATATCTTCGCTCCTTCCTCCCCCCCTCAACAAGAACAGGACATACTCAAGAACAAAGACAAGGAAAACCAAACAAAGCATCACCAAAGAAGAGCATCATTTCTATTGGACCAGATCAATGGGTGAAACATGTCCAAATCCATGAAGAAAACTGGAATACTGGAAGAGACCACAATGCCATCACCAGCAAGTACGCTCCCTCCACCAMAGGAAAGGAATTCCTACTTGGAATCCAAACATATCTCCTRCCATCAGGCTTGCTAAGGAGATCAAGCATTTGATTGGTGTGAAGGCAGCCATTGGAGATGCTGAGAAAATGTTTGATTTGGTAGAAGGACACCAAGGACACATTATTAGTGAGGATAACAGCACTTTGGACAACAAGGACAAGAACAAGGAAATCATCAAGGACAATGAGAATATTAACAAGGACAACAATAACAACAATAGTCCTCCTCCTCTTCATCAGCCTTCACAACTTACTCAAGAAATGCCAATGCCAATGCCAACTCAGCTCACTCAGCTTGAGATACCGRCTCAGCTAACTCAGCTTGTTGAAATGCTGACTCAGCTTGAGACACYGCTTGCTCAACTTACTCCATTGACTCAAGCAGCATCCACTCAAGTGTCAACTCAAGTATCCACTCAAGAAGTGTTGTTGTTGACTCATAACGCTGTCTCTCAGAGTACCCTGAGGCCCCTGACCAAGAGATCATACGTGAGATCCTCCGAATCAAGCACCATGTTCCTGATGACCCTGCAACAGCAAGAAGCCACTGATTGGTAACCAGTCAAGGGAACAACATCAACAGTCCATGCAACTGAATCAGCAAAGCATGACAGAAATCAAAGAGATGATTGCCAATATTGCCRGTGCTTATCTTCACTGTCCTTGTTGCAAGAAGGACAAGGATTTCTCCTCCTCGTCGGACAACAATTCCAAGTAATCCCATGGTTATTTACTAACTATGATTACTAAACTTAACTAGTACTGTTTGCTGATTGCTGTTTGCTCTCTCCTATTTGCGATTTATGAGTACTGGTAGCTGGAATAGCAATTGTGTTGCTACGCATTACTACTACATGTTGTTTGGAATCAATCTGTTGGTTCCCTCTAAACTTAATGTGATCCCTTTCTATTACCAGTCCCATTTTTTAAAAATATAAATTGATGGATATTAATGTCATCAATCATCATGGTGGAATTGCTTCCATGTGCAATGTATTCCCCTTCTATTAATAATCCCGGATTTTGTGGTAAGGTATGCAAGAAAACTGGTATGACAAAAATAACTTGTTGGTGTTAATGTATGTATCACAGACTCACAAGTTGTAGTACATGTTTTGAATGACCCAGTTGGTAGAGTGCTCAAGCTTAATGTTGAGACCATCTGCTGCACCCCAAACCCTTTTGGTTCCAAGTGCCTGGTACTTTCTTCTGATTGCTTCCACATATGCCTCCACTTCTTCATTGCAGRGGGATCTAATAATTATACATGGATGATGTTGCAATACAAAAAGAAGAACTTTCCTGGAATACTTCAATCATTTGTAGAGGGGAGTTAAAGTAAGGCCAAACACCATAGACAATGCCGCCCTAGCTGCTGATCTGTGTGTCCTGTACCAAGTCAAGACCAATGCAAGTCAAATGGTGGCAGTAATGTTCCTCCTGTTGCCCTTGGGTGTACCTTTCTTGGTTAAGAGTCAAGATCTGATTTGCTGAGTGTGTTTGTGCACAGTAAATCTATCAAACACTGGCTCAAAAATGGAGAGGAAKGCCCTAAAGACACCATGGTTGACACCACAGCATTTCAGAAGAGCCTGGCCATCACCAGACCCAAAGAGGTGGATGAATGGGGACCCTTTGATCCCCATGAGAGCAATCCTTGGCATCCTTCTGTCTCTTTGATGCCTGTCCTCRCAGGAGAGTATATGGCACATCTCCTGCTCCTTCTGCTCCTGTTCTTGTTGGAGGGAAGCTTCCCATGCAATTAAAACCAATATAGGAGGGGATATTTTGCTGTGAGAGAGGAATCAATAGCCAACAAATAGTGAAGATGGAGACTGTTTTGCAGACTGTTTTTATTGTTTCAGAGGAGGAATTAATGTGTTTTGTTGATTTGGAGGAGGGTGTTGTGAAGTGGGATTTCAATAGTTTTTGAGTCATGGCTGGTTTCCTGAAAATCTCAATCATGTTGAGGCCACTAGAATCTTGTCAAATTAGCATACAATTCCAAATACCAAAAATGGGGGGGGAATGTGTAATTTCAGCAAGCYTGCCATGTCTAAATTACCTGAAAGTCAGTTAAACGGATTGAGTCATTGTAGGGAAGAATGTATTTTGAAATGGGGCAGGTTACTATTGCACATCGCTAGTGTCTCAAAAACCAAAAACTCATTTTCCATCCTCAGCCAGGGCCCTCTGGAACCCACCCAAAATGCGCGCCATTTTTTAATTTTCTTCTGGTCTCTGCCAAATATTTTTTGTGCCCAAAAAACAAAACTTTCAGATTTCATGGAGCTTGTGGGCCCACTGAAACCAAAACTCCTCCTTTACACAAAAAAA
>CAACVS010000048.1:95700-147591 GCA_900660405.1 Pseudo-nitzschia multistriata | reverse complement strand
AGAGACTGAAGCTGCAGCAGCAACAAGAGCAGGAACAGCAACAGAAGCAGCAGATGAAAAACAAAAGCTTTTGTCGTCCATATTCTTTGCCTACAAAACAGGGAGCATCAACAAATGCCAACGATGCTAGCAACCCATCTCCTTAAAACAAACAAAAAGTCACAACAGAGAAAAACTTTGGTACTAAACAAAGGTCACAACATATTGACAAGTGCAAGCTCAGTGCAAAGAAGGCAGGTCATAGTAACCAAGACACAAGAATYGTGAGAGTGACCCAAAGTATGCTCCAAAGCCACCACCCTTTTATTCTCTAAAACCATCACCCTCTTATTCTCAGGAGAATAAAGTTGTTTCCAAGAAGAAAGCAGCACAGGATGAAAAGGAAAAGGCCCAGGAAGATGCCAAAAAGAAAGCAAAGGGTGGTGATAATTTTTATTAGTTGRGCTCATAACCTGTGGGAGTGACTGTCCTACTAATAGTGATGTAAAATGTATGCTAGAAGAAAAGTGAGTCGATGCTCTTATCGAGGATYGACGAACTAGTATGAAATCTAGAATYRATCACTGTGAGAATCAAGTGATGTATGAATCGAATGAGTCAAGTCACTCACGCAAGTGAATGAAATGAGTCATGTTGATTGTATGAATCCAATGGGATCAAGTGAGTCATATATGTATGGTGTGTACTATGAATCGTAGATGCGTGTCATATGTATGGGTTGTATATATGAGTCATACCCACGGTCTGATATCCTACAGACAGCACAATTCTGTAGGCAAAATCCAAACACCAGCCATCATGAGTTGTGAGGGTGATCCAAAGAATACTCTAAAGAAGCCACAATCATCTCATTCTCAGACTACTGAAGTTGCCAAGAAGAAACCAAAGCTTAGAACCATTGTTGAGGATGATGGATCTACTACTACTACTGATGAAGATGACAACCTGCTGGAAAGAAACTGTCTGCAAGAAGGACAAACAAAAAAAAGAACAAGCAGATACCGGCACTAGAGTTCTTTGTGATTGGCTAATTAGTCAGAAGCCTACTGATGATGTTGATGGCAAACAAGATTTTGGTTTACAGTTTGAAGAGATTGATGATAATACTGATGATTTTGATGCTGATGAAGATCAGATTGATAAATTGCTTTCCAAACTCAGTAAATGYACAAAAATTCTACATCTATGTTCCACAAATATGTTCCACAAATTAACTTAACAAAATTYAAGAGAAGAAAATCTGAAGGCTATTCTTTCATTTTATKACTATGATTTAATAGCTCTAGTCAAGAGAGCTCTTCCTAACAACAAACATTTATTTTGGAAAAAGAAGACTTATCATGTTATGTTTGATCTATTCAGATTGACACATCCTACAGAAAAAAAAGAAAACAAATGGTCAAAGAAAAGTAATCCAAAATTACATTGTGTGTTTCTCTCAGGCAGTCACTTGCAGCCAAGKCAAATGTCATGCATCAAGCAGAAAGTTAATGCTTTGTGCAGAGAACATTAATAAAATGTAGTATTGCTTACATTTCCAGATTATATCAGAGATGGAAAACCTCAAATGCAAACAATGATGGTAGTTTTTGATGAAATGATTGAGCAACCAAATATGATCAAAGGGAAGGCCAYCAACTCTTCAACTTTGTTGTCTGGCCCACCTAGTACTRAATCCTCCACAAGCACATCAAAAAAGGTTTGTCTGCCTCAATAGTATTGTATTCACAAATTACAGCAACACCAGACTCAAAGGGACTGGCAATCTTTTTTACTCCATGCCAAAACCTTCTGGATAGAATTTTGAAAGTCTTGCACATTCCATTAATCTTCTTGACTTTTTAGAACTCTGGATTTGAATTTTTGACACTGTAACTATCATAATAATTTGGATATGATATTGTACTTTTGTGACCACAGTATTGTATCGTTGGCGGCCTACTGAGTCATACATTATGAATGCTCAATATACATACATGTATATTGATCAATATTTATTGGACRCCGTACCCCCCCACTGCATTAGAAAGCTCTTTGAATTCTCTTTTAAATTATGTGCTTTCCTTACTTAAGCGTCTGTTGGGGAAAAAGCTATAACTGTTTGAGTGAGTTGAACCTCTCTTAATGTCCTACGTGTTGTTTGTACTGTGAGTCAATTTTGGGCTATCTTTTTACTTTGTAATGACTCGTGGGATCAAAAATTTGGATTTGTACTACAGATACAGCAATAGCACATGTTGAAGCAAAAATCAGCAGCAGTTGGAGCAYGTGCAGCAAAACTATTTGGTCGCACACTTGTGGGACTCAAACATTCAGCAYGTGCCCGGCTGTAAACTGCAGTACAAGCCCTTTTTTAGTCAAAGTAGTCATTACATGGAAATAAGTAGCCCAAAATGTACGACTGGTGCGTACATTTGGCTGCCAACTCTATACGATATTCCATCTCAAATTGCTTTCTGCCCAAGCACTTGCAGTCAGTTCTCCAATCCTTCTTCAACAAAGATTTGCAAATCATTTCTTACTTCTTCTTTGAATGTACCATTCATCCATATTACCTTTCTCACTGCAAGAGATATTCCAATTTTGTGATTGATACCAGATTTGCTGAATTTGTGACTGAAGTAATCAGAATCTTGCAAATATACTTCATGAGTAGGAGGCTCTTCAATCCAGACATGCTTCCCATCAGCAGTCATCACCCAGATGTTGCCAAAGCTCAAGTCATCAGGCCAAAATATTTTTCAAATTTTCAATGCCTGTATTTTTTCACTCATCTCCCATATTGGCACTCGCACGTAGCATGGACTTAAGTGAAAAATGTTTCAAAGTCATCTTCAATGGGATACCTTCAAAGGTATAAAATTGTGCATAGAAACCACTTAAGTTTGCCATTGGCCCCYCCAAATGGATAAACTTTTTGTTTGTCTCTTGTAGATCCTCATAAATTGTGCACAGCACTGCAGGGGAGGCACCAAAATTGGTGTTGAATCTTTGGCAATTCTTCTTTTTGCCAGATTGATTGATTTGCTGATCTCAATAACTAGCAAGGAGCATTTCATTAGCTAGCATTTCATCTGCAGTGACACCATGATTTAGAGTAGTGTTATCCATTTGGAAAGGTTTACACATGATGACTAATTTGTAGCTAGCTAGTCAACAAAACTTTGTTGTTCACGGAAAAYAAATGTCAACAACAATTGATTATCACATTCACAGAAAATGAATATGATGACTACTTTGTAGCTAGTCAACAAAGCTTGCAACTACTACTACTACTACTACTAGAGTTGACATCATGAAAAGAATAGCAGCGAGAAGGTTGTGTGAACTTTCTTACTACTTGTAGTAGCGCTAGAACTAATCCTATACAGCACAGATGAATAATAGTATTAGCGACCATGACGACGAAGAGTCGTTCATTCGTGAATGTCTGTGTAAGTTCCACTTTTAAATCAAGAAATTACATGTACATATCGACCGTGGGGTCCCCTCGAGACGACAAAATATCCATAGCGAGTTTTGCATACTCGTTGGCCATGTCAAACCCTTCAATTTTCATTATTTTGCCCAAAACATCGGCGCAATTCATATCACGTGAAGCTGCCAATCTTTTTCGAAGTTCGACTAGAACAATTTCGGCACCTTTTCTTGAGTTGGTAGCTATAGAAATGATGACCTTGTTTTTGATATCTTGAAGTCCTTTGCAGTGGCTGCTTGGAATGTCTTCTTGAAAAATAATACGGAAGAACTCTTTTGCAACAAATACTTTCGTTGGTGCGACAAGAAAGAGCTTAAGCCACAGAACCAGAATTTGGAGCGCGACCGACCCGCCACATACGGAACAATGGGATGGAGTGAAAGAGACACATTCACTCTTTGTGAAATCCAGAGGAGAAAATGGGACCAACGCCCCTGAATTTAAGTTTTTCCATGCAATAATCCTTCTTTGGAGTTCGTAACTCTCCCTCCAAGCCTCTCGCAATAAAATGAGCATTTTTTGGCAATCCGCCATCTCTGCCTTCAGTATTTTTTCACCATCCTTGGGGTCTTTGTCTTCAGAATCTTGGTTATTAGCCCGGATTGTCCCACTGCTTCCTCTTCGAAGAACTTCACGCAATCCACTTTCATCTTCCACGTTCTCGAGTGACATACCTCGTCCAAGATGCCGAATAATGATGTCTGTGGATCTTCGACCATCTGAAGAAGACGATGATCCAGAGCGAATCTGTTGAGCCAGTCTTAGTAATGATCGGGCACGTTCCGAGCGATCAGTTGACGAGTTAGATCGGCCATTACTTCTCACATTGTTTTCAGTATGAGCGACGTACTTGACTATGCTGCCCGGTTTATCGAATCGATCAAGCATACTAGGAATTTGAGCATTGTCTCCGATCTTATCTGCATCACCGATAGGAAGTAATCCGAAGAGTGCTCTTTCTAAAGAAGCGTCAATAAATGAGTCAAATTCCGTGTGATTCTTATGCTTCTTTTGATTCAGTGACCGCATCTTCTCTCCAAGATTCTCCCTCAATTCGTCTTCGATGGAGGACGCTATCCCGTACATTGCAATAGACTTATCGAAAACGTTGTCATCTGTAATGGCTATCGCATTGGATGCCACTGCCGCATTGAGTTCTATCGAAAAGGATCCGCAACAGGTATAACCGCATTCCACACACAAGAATGCATCAAGTCTATCATAGTTTATGTGACGACATTTCCTACACTGGAAAGCAACCTCCCCGCAAGTGACACAAACACCGTGGGCGTTCGTCACGGGACGTGTGCAACGCGGGCAATGGAGAACCATGGACCCATCGGTCCCTCTTTCTTTGTTACCAGGCCGTTCGTAAAACTCTGTGAACTCAACACGGATGTTAGTAGCAACAATCGGTTGCGAGAGGCTTGCGCTGACGCGAGAACCTCCTCTCGCAAGATTGAGTGTAGCAATCTTTTGCCATTTTGAAGAGTAATTATCGCTCTTCAAGGCTTCAGATGTAGGCCTTGAAACAAAAAAGATACTTATTGTCTTCACATAGCGGCCTCGAGGATCGGAAACTGTCAGGTGAATGTCCGAAATTGAAACTCGGTTTTTCAATTTATAGAACAGGTTAAACTCGTTGCTGCTACATGTTTCCTTCAGTGAGTCAAGTCGACAACGAGAAAACTCAGAAACCTGTTCAGAGTGCCACTTTTGGCGACTGATAGTCGCTCCTGTTCTACCAACACCGGATGTTGATCCAGTTCTATTAGATACTYTGCCAGAGTTTGAAAGAAATTTTCGCTCTGACGATCTGCTGGTTGATTCTCTCCCTCCGGAGTGGTGCTGTAATTTGAGGCAAAATATGCATCTAGAAAGATCGAATCTCTTCCTTGTTMTCGTGCTTCCGACATTAGTTTCAACCATTGTCCATTCATGATTTGACTTGTCGTATTTGATGGCCTCCATCTGTTGAATAAATGAATCCGCAACATAATCAGCCAATCTGCCAATAGAGTCACTTGGTTTTAAAAAATGGGTGAGCATTTGTAACAGATTCAAATATTCGATACTCGCTTTACCCAACAAACCGACATCTCTTGTGGCTGCTAAAAGATTTTCAAACAGAACCAACTGATCGCCGTCCGACATATCTCGAGAGAGTTTCAAAACAATCTGAAACGCAGACCTTCGAAGTTCGGTTGTTTTACCACTCTGAACCATATTGAGAGACATAGCAATGATGTCACCTACTACCAACTTAGTATTTCCTGAGTTCAGTAAGAGCTCCTCGGGTTTAGATATCGCAGACCCTATGCCACGAACTTGGTCATCTTCTGAATCTTCATTGCTTCCCATCTCAGAGTGACCCATTGAAGTCTTCAATTGTGTTTTTCGCTCTTTCCAATCAAAAAGAGCAAAATCAATCATTCTTAAAATTTTGACTTGGTTTATTCCTGTCAGACAACTGGCAATCCAAAAGAGAACTTTAATCGGAGCAGCTTCAAATAGTTGCTGCTCCTTATTACGCTCTTTCAGTTTTGAACCAGAAGTTTTCCTATGCCGCTGCGAAAGAGGAAGTGATCGAAATCCGCAAAACTGCCTCCAGCTGCCCCCTCTACTTTTAAGGACGGTCCACATATCATCGAGCGCTTTCCCACAGCCTTTCAGGTTCAATTCACTTATACTATCCTCTGATATTAAGTCCTGTGTTCCAATCAGCCCACCAACGCCAAGGGTAGCCCACTCAACGGCTGGACCTTTCCATTGAGCACTACACTGTCTAGTTTTCTCCTTCACAATCAGGGCTGCCTCCAAGATAGCATATGAGAAATGGTAAAGTTTCTTCAACTGAAAGCAGAAAGTGAAGTGGTCGCGAATATAATGATATTTTTTTCGATTTCCACCACACAGTGTTTTCAACACTTTTGTTGCTAGCGATCTGAGGGCTGAGTGTTTGTTCGTTGCCATGGTTATTTCGCATAGAATTGAAAACCATCTTGATATTCCTTCCGTCTTGTCGTCGGCTATAATTGTTAATAGATCGAGCGAGGCCTCGAGTAACAAAGCACCACGATCACCAGGGGTTCCAACTGGAATGTCAAGTTGACGTGTACCGGACAGTTTGCTCTTTACCAACGCCTCGCTAGATACTACATCCAACAGTTTTTCCTTGCTACAGAAAACCCCATCGTTAAAGTCCCTTTGAATGTTTTGAGCACTGTAAAAACTCTTAAGAAGCGAATCATCGGTTTTCTTTTCTTTTTGATTAGACGCCAGCACGCTAACTTCATAAAAGCCTCCTTCTTCTCCGAACAGTTCCTCCTCGAGTAGCCCACAAAGTCTGTCATACAACGCTTTGCCAGATGGTGATTGGTGGTCTAGCATAGCCGATTGGACAATTTGGTTAAATTGTGATTTCGGATTATTATGCTCCTTTTTCTTTTGTCCATCATCTGCCCATTTGAAAAAGTTACAACGCTGCCCTTTTTCTTTGCCACAAACATAAAACCGACGATCTTTATTTGCACCTGGCTTGTCACATCTTCTTCGAACGGCTAGAATTCCGTGCACATCGCACGTTAACTTAGGTGTCATTGATTCAATTGATAGTGATTGGTGACGACGGCCAGTATCAGATTTTGCTACAGGGAAATGATAATCGAAATCAGAATCGGGTTTCACGAGACTCGAGAGGCCTCGTAGACACGCCACCAAACAAGACATCTCAAAATTAGTCAATTGTTCCCTTTGCGAAGACGAGTCCACGATTTTTTCAATTCCTCTCGATACATCTTTTACGAACCACTCAGCTCTTTCGCGCTTGAGAGAATCAAGTCTTGAATGCTTTACTAAATCCAGTGCCAGTTTAATCAAGGATTCCATAGAGCTATCGCATCTTTCTTTTTTAAAGGCATAAGAAAGCTGCTCCATGACAAAGGAATATAACTCTCCGAGAAAATAATCATACCCCCTGTGGTCAGCAGACAGSTCTTGCTGACTACAATGGCTCGCACTCTCTCCCAAATTGCATTTTAACCCCTTCCGTAATGCTTCGTCTTCGTCAGCTGTCCCTTTTAGATCTTGCAGATGCCTTGTTTCGATATCTAATTGCTCAACATCCATTTCCATCTTTTCAAGCGAAACAGGTTCCATTTTTTTCATATGAGCGCACGTCAAATCCCTACCCATAGATTTTCCATTGATAATCACTTCTGCTGAAGATTTATTTCTTTTATTGGATGCAAATTTTTTACCCACGTCGTAGCATTCGTTGCAAAGACTAACGGTAAAATCAAAGTGAGCAAAACAATATTACAAGGTCTTCAAACTCTGGCGAAGATGGCATACTTACTCGATACCATAGTCGTCTTTAAGGATTGTGTACCTAACTTCTTTCATTGGACACACCCCACAACTATCACACTGATAGGCCACCCGACGAGCTGCTTCCATTTGTACAAACAAATCAGGGATGCTCCTTTTCTTTTGTTCACTTTCATGATCTTGAAAAAAAGTCGAGATTGCTTCACAAGTGGAAAGATTTTCAACGTCAATGAATTCTCGAATGCGACTGAGTTGTACAAAATCTTTGGTAGATTTTGAATCATCCATGTAGACAACAATAGCCATCTCTGTCAGTGATAATGTGATAATACCCCGTGACCCTCCTATTAGCTCTTCAAACCCCGCCGACCTTCTCAATCCCTGTAAAATCAACTTGGATGCTTCAATAGCTATTGATCCAGATTTTAAATCGTTTTCTTGTATATTCCCCATACTTTGCAGGTAATTATTTGGACGCTCCCTGGCAATCAAGGAGGCTACGTTCAAACAATCTTGAAGAATAATTCTGATCGCTTTCCACTTCATATCTTCGCTTATATTATTCTTACCTTCGCTACGCATCGCAGGATTATTCAACATGGCATTGCACTCCACGAGGGATTGTGAACAACCAACCAACATGTTTTCGTCTTGAAATGACCACCTCGATCTACTGTCAGAAACCAAACTACCAGATAGTACCTCCACGCTTTCCCTGAGCTGTTTATYTGGGTGCACAGCAGTTATCTGTATAAGTTGCCTCATTAGGTCCTTCCCTTCCTCTAATGCATCAACAGCGGGGCTGATGAATTCACACAAAGTGGTAGTTGCACGAACACCAAGAATAAGACCAGTAGAAGTCGTCCTATGGTCTTSCAACGGGATGTCATTTTCATYATTCGACATAGACGTCTTAAATGGTCCGTCAAAAAGCGTCCGATAAKTTTTTGAGCTTGGCGTCGACGCCGGAGCGAAGTAGCTCGTAGACAACACCATATCCAATGAATTCCTTTCACTAGCAAATACTTCTACCGAATCAATCACGGGTGCATTCGTAGGATCGAACGATTGCCCGATCCAAATAGAAACGAATCCCGATCTCATCCCACGTGCAATTTCCTCCTCGGTGAGCGGAATATTGTACCACCTCTTCAGCCTCGGGGTTACATCAATAGATCTACCCTGAACTGAAATTCTTGATGGTATGTAGTCGCAAGTTGATCCCACAAGAACACGAATAGCAGATATGATTAAATCTGGCGATTTTGCACCACTTCTCGACCGCGAAGCTGTGTCAGTATTTTGCGAAAGTGAAACTATGAAGCAACATCCTTGTCGTCGAGGACATACAAAGGACGAAGAGTTTTCACGTGAAAGTCGACTTTTCAATTCTTTTGAGTCAAAACCCAACTTTTCACCAGAAAATATAAGGTTTTCGCTTTTACTAACGTTGATGAGTTGTTCGAAAATAGTGAGTGGGAACTTTTTCATCGGAGATGATTGAATCAGCGAAATGTCAGTCAATTTTAATGCATTCGTTGACTCGGCAACACTATTTTGACCGGGACTCGTAGGGATCATATCTATCAAATCTTCACCGAAGATTTGGAGGTTGCCTTCAGAAGTCAGAGCACACAAAAAAGTTCTTTCACCCGTCATACGTTGTTTGTTGAGAGTATCGGTATGTACAACTGGAGCCGTAAATGCTGCCAACCCTTCGAAAGAATCTAGGCTTAATCCCATTCCTGAAGAACAACTGATTTCTCTAATTTTGGTCTTCTTTTCGTTGAAGTCGATACAGAGTAGTTTCGAATGACCGCTTCTTGTTGCTCTTCCAAGACAAACAACCCGGAAAAAAGTTTCACCCTTTCGATAGACCATCCCTAGCTCTGTCCACAAGGTATATGGACCAGAAATGGAATACATGTCATCATTTTCATCTGCACCAAGGACGCCAATCGGTATTGTATGAGGTATTAGTTCGAAACTACCCTCGACATTTCCATCATTGCCGATCATCAGAGCAACTACGGCAGCTGCTTTGCATTTGTATAGTAGACAACGACTTTGTTTCAGATACACTAGTTTTGATCCCTCCCCAAGCGTTCTAGTCGAAGCTCCAGGTAGACCAACAGATGACGTTGACCTGGGACGGATGCCTTCGGTTGAAATCGAGACACACTCGCTAGGTTCGAAGTGCAGCTCTGAAGGCGATTCGATTTTGCCATTTGATATCTTAATTTCCAACGAATGCAATCGTCCGTTTTCAAGCAAAAGGAACATCTTCGACGTGTGTTCCGCTCGATAATTACTGGAAGATTCAGTGCTATCATTTTCACTCGTAGCGACCTCTTTTTGTGGCACAATCGACAGATCACGAAGGCTCGCTTCGAATCCCAAATTGTATCCAATTACAGGTTGCGCGCGCTTACTACCATCCTTTTTCTCGGATCGACAAACATCAAATAGGCGCACATATCGAGAAACTCCAACGGCAACATGCGTCTGAGACCCAGGTAGCCATTCGCAATTAACCAAAACGTCTCCGTCACTATCCTGCTCATCGACTTCAAACGTCAGGTTTATTGTGTCCTCTGACCCACTGTAGTCTGCCTTGAGTATCAACACGCATGCTTCAGATGTACCCCATACTACAAGATGACGTTCATTTACTGCACAAAGACGGACGCCAACAACATTGAACGACAACGGTAAGGTACCTAGAATGCACATCTGTGATCGTGTAATTCGCTCGTCGTCAGATCTTTTTGGATTTCTTGCATTCACAATAGCCATAGGGCTACACAACAAGAGAGAAGAAGGCTCGGCAAGAATCATTCTTCCCCTGCTATCAATGGCCAAAATCGATCTTGAGACATCGTTTCTAGATAGCCTTGCTAGTGTTAACGCATCATGTGTTGAGCTATCAGACGAAAATTTTGCAACAAAACCCGTTGCCACGCAAACAGACACTAATGCCTCCTCTTCTATTTTTCGAAGTTCTAGAAGTTTTGCACGTCGCCRTCTCATTTGTTTCTGCTCCGACAGGTGCGAAGACCTGAAGATTGACTCCGAATTGAGACTTGATTCCGCAGACTCTTTCAGAAGCAAACAGATTGGGTCACCATATTTCGTTTTCCAACGCTTGAACTCTTTTTTTATAAGCCTAAAAAGAGAACTGAGCCAATGTGAATTTTTGACGTCGAGGAGAAACCTAATGGCTGATTCCAGTGCTTCATCAGGAAAGGAATAATTTGCAACTTCTGCAGAGATAGTGCCTTCAAACCTGGAATATGTCTCTACCAATTTACTTCCATCGTTCACATTACTGTTTGATCCATGTCCCTCAATATGCTCGTTTTTATAAATTGCATCCAATTGACTATTAGGAGTAGATTTGATGCACTTGCAGGATACACGGCCTTGTTCTACTGAGTTGTCATCTTCTGCGGCACAATCACAAAAGAACGACGAATGTCGAGAGTACGAAACATCGTGGTCTCGGTGACATACAAGGGCACACAGGGTGCAGCAACCTTTGTCAGCGACAAGGTTGCATGTGTAACCTGATTTGGTAGAAAACAAATTTAGATAAACTGTTCACTTCCTTTGAACTCATCGATTCAAAAATGACTTGGAAACAAAAAAAGAAACGGTCAATAAAATCGTGCAAACTTACAATGATACCAGTGCTGCTCGTGGAATCCACTTCTTTTGATAAAGGAGCACCATCTTGGAAATTCAGAAGGAATAGTGGTGTATTCAGTGCCCACATCTTTCGATGATCCTTTTTTTACAACAATCTTTGAAGCCTTTGGCAAAACTTCAGCTTTCTTTGACGCGACTGACTTTAGGCTCTTGATAAAATCAAAATACTTGTAAAACAAACAAGCTTCTCCGACGGATTCATCATCACTTTCACTTTTTTCTTTATGCTTTACAAGTTTCGATCCAATTTCGAAGAGACTATTGAAACACGTTCCGTACGTCAAAAGTACGCTTAGTGTTAAATCTCTGTTTGATTCGTCGATCTTTTTCCAGGAATCAAACACTCCCATCAACATGTCATGTACAAATTTGGCTTTTTCAAATTTAGGTGTCGATTGAGGAAATAGAAGTAGAGTAAAAATTGATGCCATATCTCTCCTAAAAGTTTGTGATGGTGATTTGTTGCCTCGAATACCACAAAGATCCTTGAGCACGACGGACTTGAGATGCTTTTTATCAACTTTTGTGAAAGCTTTGACAATTGCGGATATAACAAAAGGCTGCCTTATACCCGTCGAGTTGATGATTGAGTGGGACTCCATGATCCCAAGGCGACTCAACATGAACGCTATGCGAGACCGCGTTTTACTATTTACCCGTAGAGAATCTTCGCAAAGTATCGAAACWAAATCATTCACAGCCTTTTCCTTGGATAAGCCACATGACCACTTGTATATCTCGGCCTGACTATCGCAAATTTCCTTCAACTGACCAAAACTGAGAATTTCGAAGATATCAATTGACTTCGTAGCAACGGTGTCCACTGAAGATTTTGGCGGGTCTCCTAAGAAGTAATGCAGTCTCCGATGCTTTGTCAAAGCATCCGTGTCGCTCCTTGCCATCACATCGTCAACTGTCCCAGAATCTTCGATCATAGTTATTAGTCGTTCCACTACAAACGGAATCGAGGCCTTGGCATCTTTATTTGGTAAAGRCTCAGCGATGTCGCGGATAAGATTCAGACCCATGAAGGCACATCGCATTGACTGCATGGCCTCTAGATCCAGAAAAGTATTCGAATCAACGACGAGGTGCGAAGCGACAGAGTGGCACATAGTTGAAAGCGGATCTTCCGCTTCAATTGACAACCTCGCCAGAAGAGATAGTGTCTCAAACACTGATTCCTGTAATGAAGTAGGAATAGAAGTAGACGGCTCAATGCCATTCAGACGCTCGCAAAAATGAAGTGGTGATGCATCGTATGGATCCTGATCGTTCTCATGAAACGCAAAAGGATGGGGTTTTCTACCGACTTTGCCCAAGCCCAAACGTAACAAAGCAGCAGCGGGCACCAARTGGCTTATTGCTGACATGAGTACTGTACGCCATAACTGAGCCTTCGCCATTTCAGAACTGGTTTCTTGACCACTTGTTGAAGCAACTTCTATACAGTCCTTTGATTCCCGATGCCGAAGGTCGTCTTCACCTTCGTTAGTATTTAGACACGCGATAGAAAGCGCTTCGGCCAATAGTAATTCCCATTCACCACCTGCTCTGAGCACTGCGTCAGATAGTTCCCATCTTCCCATTAATTTATTTTCCTCTTGTAAGATTCCTCGTAACCTTTGCCCTGCATAYGGACACCAGCAAGCCTTCGTTTGGTCTATATCTACATCAGTTGTATCTTCCGATAAATAATCAGCGACTTTTGACGACAATTTGGTAATTGTAGCAACATTAGATGGCCATTCACGACAATTTGGATATTGGGAGGTGCGTGACCACATAATTATGGTTGAATAGAGATTTTCATTTCGTTTAGTGTCCTTCTTTTCCTTTTTGAGCGCTCGAACAGCCGACGATTGGTGCCTTTTATACTGAGTGAATGCAACTTTAGCAAGATGGGAGAGTGTATTTATTGCTTTTCCTGCTACTTCAGTAGCATACACDGGACGGATTCCGTCACGTAAGCTGCAGCTGACGTCTAACCAGTCGGGATGGACTGGGGCGGCTCCAAAAGCGTCACAACATTCTCTGAGACGGGACATGGCAGCGATCCGAGCTTCACTTTCGTAGTCGTCAATGTCTTCATCAGATTCACAGTCAGATGGAGAGTGGTCGCTGTCGGAGTAGTAACCACGATGACTTTTTTGCTTTTTGGTTGAGGATTTTGACAAAGTGGTCGAAAAATAGTCATTGCCAGGTTTTGTGTGACCAGAAACAGCTGCAGCAATGTATGCTGGCAAGGATGCCAACAGGACCATGGCTGGTAAAGGCATATCTTGTTTCATTTCTTCGTCATCTGGGATATGATTCTTGAGTAATGTATCAGTAAGTTCACTGGCACGCAATACCATTCCTTTCAAATCAACATTTTCACCATCGTTTATAGCCCTATAGATAGAGCAAACATCATCACGTAGCTGCAGAATGTTTTTCGAGTAATTTTCATTTAATGGTATCAACTCAGGAGAAAGTTCTCCACTACTTGATGGCTGGGGCATTTGATCCAATCCATTCCAAGCTGTAAACAACAGATGGCAGTGATCGTAAGGTGCAGCATCAAAGCCGATCTGAAATGCTTTTTCGAGTAGAGAACGAAATTCATTCGATGACTTCCTCGGTATTTGTGTCTGTTCATTGGCCTCCTTGACAACACCATCAGGTAATGAAGACGATTCCCAAGTACCAAATATGCCCATAAACGTTCTATCTTGACAATACCAGTCGGCCTGGGTGATAAATGATGGGATGCGTATTTGGGAACCACCCATGGTTGCAGAGAAATTTTGCCTAAGTTTTCTGCCCATAACGATACTGTTCATCAAAGAGTAGCAGACAACAAGAACGCGTGCAAAAAACCCAGAGACATCGGCATTTMGAAATAATTTTTCTTTTTCTGCTTTGTTTCTTTGTGTTGATTCAATCGCATCCCGTATTGACTTGACAAGACGTTCAAAACATGACTGTCTCTTCTGCCTAGATAGCCCGTTCAGAGCCAACATAAATGTACGGGCATCATTGTATGACAAAGGTATATCATCATTCAGTATGCGACCGTACCAGCCAAATTTCTCGGGCGTTAGCGTTTCCAAGTTATCGAAAACGTCTTTTATAAAATTGATGTATCTGTTCACGATGTAAATTTCCGCATCTTTTTTGTCTTCGTCTGACACACAACTCATGTTGGCAACTAATAGAGTGTGATTAGCGGCGGGTAACGTAAATGACTTTTTTTCTTCTATTCCCCTAGAACGAAATGCATCAAGAGGTGCAGTAAGAGCTTTGTAAATCTTCTTTCGTCTCTCTGAATCCCAAATAAGCGGATCAAGGCCGCTATTCTCCTCGTATCTTAGTTGGCCTCGTCCGAAAATCTGGCACATATTCATATGTGTCTCCCAAAGTCGTATTTCCGAAGCAGTAAAATCATCGCTTTGATAAGCATGTGCAAGAGAAGCCGAAGATGTTGTACCTGGGTCGAAATCATTCTCCAGGCCAATTGCTTTGCATCTACTTTTAATCATTATCTTGTCAAGCATTTCTCCCAACTCAACGAGATTCAGCATGTGGTCAAAAGTTACCATGCATCGTATAATCTTTCGGATTGTACATGAACCATATCCTTTCGTGTTGATCAAGCAAGTTTTGATAGCAGTCAAAGCTAGTATTGCTACAGAACTCATTTCGGGACTAATTTTGAGCCATACGAAAGTCTCCTGCTCGGTTGCGCTTTCCGCATATCCCGATTCCGTCTTTCGACGACGACTGGTACGTCGATTGGTCGAACTCTCCTTTCCAGGACGTTTTCGTTTGCCTGAGGGCGTTGCATTTATAGTCTTCTCAACATAAGATTTCGCGGTTGATGTTGTTTTTGGTTTGCGAGTATCGTACGCTCGTCTTACTAAGTCCACCAAAAATGTCAAGAGTTTTCCTGCAGCGGGACTTGTATCTCCCGGGTGCCTCTGTATCTGGAACGCTCGAATTGCCAGAGCAACCGCATGCTCATCTGTGAAWGAGTCGCCACTTGATACTATACCAGCAAAGGTGCAATTTCCGGTTGCCATAAGGTCCATACTGTCAGTCGTTAATGATGATGAGGTTGGGACGATTGGAGTAGGTAGCCTCGTTTGAAGCAAGAATCTGGTCTCAAAATCTCGTTTTTCCTTCTCCGACACAGAGGACGAATTATCTCCCTCCGACAGTCCACTGGATGGCATAGCACCTGTGGTAGAGTTTGGGTCTATCATTCGGAGGCTGTTCACTACTCGTGACAAAGCAAAACTGATCATTTTTGTGTCGAGCGGAAGAGACGGATCTGCCGCTAACTCTAAACAAAAAGCAGAAGCAATACTCTGCAATGCTTTGCTCAAGGAGCTATGTTCGTTGTAGCTAGAATTGTACACGCTCGACTCTGCGTTGCGACATAGACCCATAATAAGTTCTGAGAAATCAGTATTGCGAGAAACTGTCGAATCATCAGGTACATCGTTTTCGCTATCCTCATCTTCTTGCGCCAACTCAACATTTTCTAGCAGACACTTTTTTCGGTTTTGTACGTAGTCGTAAATGACTACCGTTGTCCAATCTCGGATGTCAGCGCGTCGCATAGTGCTGATTCTACTCCGACTTGGAGAATCAGGAGAATTAGGCTCTTTGTTGCCACCCTTCTTTGTACGCTTGGATTTTCCTGCTTCCGGTGACCTCGGAATTGCAGTCCCAACCCCTGGAGAAATACTCCTTAGATATTGTTCGATGCCTCCTGTGGGAGCCCGCACTCCGCAGTTTTTTCCTGATTCGATAACGATATACATCATAGTACTCATCAATCGTGACTTTTCATGAGGCGTGCAAAATTTGTCGTATTGTCTGTCTATCGCTAGTCTGTGTATTTCTCGCAAAATAAAGCGCTGGCCTTCTCCCCGATGGGACCACACGATGGCAATACTAGCCCATCGTTTAATAGCAACGCGACCATCGATACGGTTTCCAAAATCTTCTGAAGCTAATAGCTTTTCGAAAGCGGCAACAACTGGTGAAGGGTCAAAGGATTGATTTTTGGATAGTTCTGTTTTCGCTTCAGCCGAAGCTGGCGATTTTTTGGCAGAACCCTTTCGTTTGCTTGTCGTTGCGATTGATTCTGCCCCTCTTCCACCGCGTGAGCGAGTGGATCGTTTCGTAGGTGGAGTTTTTTCTGCTTCCTCCTCTTTCGCTCTCTTTTCTTTATCGATTGTTTTCAACAAGACCTCGATACATCCGCGTTCCGGATTTGCATAGGATAATCCCAAATACTCTTCTATTTGGGTACATGTATCTACTAGGGCAGCTGTATTCCATTTCCCAATAGTCCCGAAGACATCATTGTTGGAGTTATTTTTCCTTTCCTTCTCTTCACTTTTACCGGCACAATTCTTTCCAAGCCCTGCGCATCCTGCTCTCAAATGCACCAATCGATCTAAAGTGGCTACAGCGGCCTCATACGTGCCATAAGTTCGCTGCGCTTCTTTTTGTGGATCATAGCTCTGCATCCCATACAATGCGGCTAGAGAGGTCGTCAAAATTGCCCGGCAAAGCGTAGAGCGACTAGCATTCGCCGTTTGGTGTGCGGTCAATTTAGACTTGTCCGAGAGTAAAATTGTCGCTAGGGCATCCGCCAATGCTGTTACATAGTTTGCAATCACAGGATTATWTTCGGTTGCTTCTTTTTCCAGGATCAATAAACGATTCATAATATTTGTGGCCAGGATAATCCAATAACAATCAAAGTTGGAGCCGGCAGYTTTCACAGGAATTGTAACGTCCGCCGGAACTTTCTTGGTATCAGTCCAACATTTTCCATCGTAAAAAGTTTGTACTACATGCTCTGAACGAATCCTCGAAGACGCAATATCCAATARATGACGAAGGATGGGCATGCAGACATGGATCATTGGAGCTTCCGCGGGTATC
Organism: Pseudo-nitzschia multistriata; assembly: GCA_900660405.1. Classification (NCBI taxonomy): domain Eukaryota; phylum Bacillariophyta; class Bacillariophyceae; order Bacillariales; family Bacillariaceae; genus Pseudo-nitzschia; species Pseudo-nitzschia multistriata. The sequence continues at coordinate 130,130 of CAACVS010000048.1, read as the reverse complement.
GAAGTCCCTGTTTTTCTGCAAAGAACAGACAGCAATAAGCGGTGACAGGTGACGTTAGAATGGACACGGAGAAAAAAGATTAATTAGTGAAAGAATCAGGAGTAATGAAGAATTCAATACCGGAATGAATTTCGAACCCAGAAATACATTGCGCTTTCAATTGCGATAGTTATATCGGCAGCTATATCGGCAGATGAGCCGCAATCCAGACTTCAATGCACATCACGCCACTCCACTCACCTCTTCGCGGTTGCCTTTCCAATCGCAGAAGAGGCCTTGCGGCGCTTCTTTCCGGCCATTTTTTTTATACTCTGAACAATCCACCCACAATGGCTTCGGCGATAAARTATTTCGTGTCCAACGGATATTGTTGGGGCTGCCCTCTTCGCCGCAGTCAATCAAGGGTTATCGTAATTGAATCGTGAAACTCTGTCAGTGCAAAAGAAGCGTGCTGCTTGCTAGGTGAAGAGACAATCAACGAAACAAGCTGCAACGACATCTCTTGATGTACTACGGTATGTCGTACGATACCATCGAATAGATTTTTTTATTCGATGGAGCTCTGGGCCCTGAACCCCACTTTTGTAGTTGCGCGTTCTGTTTCGCGCGGTCAAAAAATAGCCATCCATGGCCTACAAATAACAAATAAGATTACATTTCGACTTCCACTTGCATCGAACTACTAAAGACCTACGTACTGTAATTACAAATTACTTCATCGTAAGTACTGGTACGTACTAATACGTACCTACCGTACTTGACTGATAGTATTGCATCGGTTATCGGTTCGTGACTGATGACGCTTCTGCATAAGGCGCGCGTCTTCGGTTGTTAATACTACGGTGCCTCTACGGTACACGTCATCGTGAGACGGAGATGGACCTCACTTCATGTTTCTCTCATTGACATCACAAGCAAAGGTGTAACAAATGAAAGGTCTCGTCTTGGAACTCAGCAAAATGGGCTCGGGTTTCGATACCAATCGTGCTAAAAAGTTCATCTCGGCGCTGAAACAATTTCGAAGTAATTTGCCACGCTTCAAGGCACAAGAGGAATGAGAGTTTTTTGGCAGACGCTTTCCTTGATTGCAACGAACAACAAAACCCCTTTTTCGGCGAGGAGCAGTACGATGTCRAGCGACACTACTTCTATAGCTGCCGTCAGCAAGAAGAAAATCTTGTGTCTTCATGGGAGATCCCAATCGGGTGACATAATGTCAAACAAAATTGCCGGTGCTCGAAAGAAACTCCAGCGTKTTTATGACTTGGATTTCTTGGATGCTCCTTTTGAGATTAAAGTAGTCGTAGAAAATAGTGGTGACGAAAACAATCAGCAACTTCCACCTCCACGCCAACTCGAATGGTGGATACGAGACGAATCTACGGGTAAACCTCAATCAAATGTGAGAGAGGCATTTGACTACGTGATTGAATCTACAAAGGGCAAAGATTATGATGCTGTGATTGGATTTTCCCAAGGCGGATTGTTGGGAACTGCAATGGTATTGATGGGGGCCTTTCCTACTGTTCGTGCTGTTGTGACAGCGGGCTCACCATTTCGAGAGGAACCMTTCGATGYAGCGAATCAATTTATAATGGAACTAGAAGAGGGRGACAATTCATCACTACTCGTTCGACAAAGAGGAAAGGGCATTCCAAAACTTCATTTTGCTGGTGAGACCGACAAAATGGTACCAGTCGAATCTGTCCAGCAGCTATGCGAGATTGGAGGGAATGGCCAAATAATAATTCACGAAAAGGGTCACATGTTCCCCACAAAAGCAGTGTACGTCAGGGAGATGCTGGAYTTCTTAGAAATGACGCTGGTTGACGATAGTGACCACAATAACAAGTCTGRCAATGAGGTTTAACATTTGTTTATTTGCACTCTTCAAGAAACTCCTYTTTGGATCTTTGTTTTGGCCTAWTCACGTCGGCGATGAAATTTCWTGGTGGAAGTTGCTTGGTGGAATTTGCTTGGTCTTAGGAATGATGAAGAGAAACACTAATGTTGTTTTTTCTTTGATTGCTGCGTCATCATGGCTTCWAAAATTCCCGGAACATCGCAGTTCTTAGTCATTAATTTTGATACTGCAACGTCCAATGAGTCCGCCAGAGAAGCCATTTTCTTGCTTGAAATATTTGAACAATCTAGGGCTTGATCCATACTTTGAACATCATGGAAGAAGGTCGGCGAGCACCAAACGTTTATTTCTGCTTGATCTAGAAATTTTGGAATATGTATTCCAGACGCATGCAACATGGTTCTTGTAGCAGCAAGCTCTATATCTTCGCCAGTGTTATTTTTGTCWMCGCCGCCATCCTTGTATATGGGATCTCCTARTAAAGGTATTCCCATTGCTTTTGCTGCTACCCTCAGTTGATGCGTCCTGCCTGTATAGGGACGAAACATGGCAACCGTCTTGACTTTTGACATCGCATTGATTACATCTCCTCCTTGATCAATTATTTGATTCGCTTGAATGCCGGTAGTAAAGAAACGTGTTTTCGCAAAGTTCCTTTGTGGCTTTTCGCCATGTTTTGGTTTCCGTAGAAGTTTCCAGCTCTTGTTGCGAGATCGTGTCATTCCGCCCTGGACCAGGCCCTGCTTTTTCTTTTGTGGTTTCTTTGCCGACATACCAAAATAAACCTTCTGAATTTTCCCCTTMGTGAAGTATTCAGATAGTGTGGATGCCGTCAAAGTATCCTTGGCMAACACCAGAATCCCCGACGTCACCTTGTCGAGACGATGGACGCCGTACAATCGTTCTCCTTCTTCATCTCTTTGACGCTGCCTTTCGCTTCTCAGTAGTCGAAGAACTCCTGGTGTGCTCAAGGCTTCATGACGTTGATCTTTGTTATCCAATGCAGCGAAGGAAGATGATTCGTCGTGATGGCCGATTCCGTGCGGTTTTCGAACCACAAGCACGCGGTTTGATTCGAACAAGACAGGGAACAAAGTTTCTGGTTCAGCATATTTCAGGGGTTGAAGCATCCCCTCAACCCCTCCAATCAAGTTCAAGGCAATGACAATGATAAGAACAAAAGTGGAGGCATTAGCTTTATCATCATTCCCGAACTTGTTCAATCCCTTCATTCTTTTCCGTTTTGTCCGACGCTTAAAAAAATCTCTTGCCTCGCGTCCACGCACAGCTTCCCTTGATTCAATTTGTTTGTACGTACAGTACCTCACTGTACCTGTACGACTGCATTTGCAAATTGCAAACTTGTTCAAAATCCGGAATTAAAAAGTACCAGTAGTTTGACAACATTTTCAATTAATGCTCATGTACTATGAATGAATCTCATACGGTAGCAATTGAATATGGTAACGACTGGTTGGCTGCCAACACTTAATTTAATTAATTTTAACTTATTTACTACTTCGTAGTCTTTCTGCGACTTGTTTTCGCACCTGAAATTACGCAAGCATAAATCATGTGCTTCTTCTCAATACGGAGAGGTCCCCCTCCAGATATGTTATATGCGGTGCCGTAATAAGTAATGCAATCAATGCAATACACATGGGCATTTATTTTAAAATGGCGGGTGACTTTTTCTGGCACCGTCTGCTGTGCAATTCAAGCATTCGAAATCTTCGTAACCATCCAACATGGTATTAGTGAAGCACGGACATTCTTCATCTATCCATTCTTTTTGATCAGAAGTCAAGCAATTCTTTTCAAAAGTTTTAATGTACGTGTAGTTTCCCACCTGACCATAGATTGGTGACGAAGTGCCCCATCCCGGGTGAAAGCACTCAAAGTTGTTGGGATCGCAGCACATACAACAATCGCATTCGACACCGGAACTATTCAACCCGCTGAATTTTCCGCAATAATCTGCGGCAAGAAAAGCAATCCTTTCATCCTTATAGCTCGTGCCGTTGCAAAAACCATTGAACGATCCTTTTAGTCCAATGTTACCATATATGCTAAGAATAGAGAGAGTTGGAATACGTGACAACGCTTCTGAAACGGTTCCAGTTAGACAATGATCGTTGAGGTTCACAGCGTCCAGCTTTTCAAAATCGTCGAAAAAGAGTGGAAAGCTACCACTAATTGAACCACCTCCTATGTTCAGCTCCACAAGCGACTCTTTAAAGTACGATAACTCAGAGGGCAACGTTCCTGACAAATTGTTCCAATCTGAATGTATAATTTCATAGCCAATAACAATATGTTTGTGTGCAATATCACCAACGTAAATTCAGAATGCAGATGGTCACGTTATTATATGTAAAGGATTTGTAAGGCAATAAGTTGAGATAWGTAGAAATTTGCTGACAAAATATGCAAYACGAACACATTGAAYYGGCCCGCRAAGCAAACCTACTTACACATTGTGATGCGAGAGACCCGCCCCTCCGTATCGCAAATTAYCCCTCTAGCATCGATCCCATCAGGGATGAAAAAGTMKTTCWYTTCTGTTGCAGTGGAACGAAATGTGTTCCAAAAGCATGCATCGATGTCCGATAGGAACAAGTACTGATTTTCCCAGTTTGATCCATTTGTAGCGAAGAAGAAGAGAGCTAAGACAAAATGCTGGCGGAGCTTTTTTACCGCAGYTTCAGTCGTTTTTTCTGGAAAGTCTTCCAAACTCAGGTCGCYATTGGTGTTGCTGGTACGCTGTTCGAGAACCGGGATAGAGAGGCGGGCCAGGTTCGTTGTAACAAGCCATTGGAGAGCGTCAATTCGATCAGGAGAGGCCTGGGAACTCTCCGGGTCAAATACTTGTGGATCAGAAACAATGGGTTCAAGAATATCAATAAGYGATGAGCGGCGTTCCGAATACTCGAAGGCGCTTAGGTTATTTTCCTCTGAAGTAGTGGTGATGTTCTCGGAGTCTCCAGTGAGAGAGTCTTTCGTCTGCTTCTTCTCGAAGGTAAAGAATACGACGAGAAAAATGGCAATGGYAACCATAATCACCACCAAAATGCAAGTGARAGCTTTAACATTATACTTGTACTTCCTCTCGTTGTCATCACTAGACATGGAATTGTCCCCATACTTTACAGCCRTGGCCACTGCGACGGGCTCGCTTTCGACTCGTAGCACATTGCTGTTGGATGACAAGGTAACAAGTGCTTCGGGGRCTGACGACGATGATCTAGACTCGGGAGGGGWTGAGCCGAGTTTGTTTCCAACCGCAACGGCATCTGGAATCGAGGTAGAATGATTGGAAGCAGCAWTGTGTTGTTTGTTAGTKAAAGGTTCTTCTATGRCTAAGAGGCTCCCAGACGCTTCGACATCTTTGTTTCTTTCTGTTGCGGGAGACTTTCTTGCATCGGACATGCTGTGATTTTAGTTCGATTCTCTCGGGTAGTCAAAGCTTGCGAGCAAATGAAGACTTTGTCATCAAGGTATGATATGTTTTTTCATAGCGGACGGTACGATCGATGGAACTTCAAGAAGGTGCTGTCGTCTGTGCGTAAGATTTGCACCATAATACAAATAACGAAATCCAGTCTTCGAGTCTGAAGCAACCGCTAAAGAAAAAATACCGCATTCACTAGTTCGGGTTCTATTTTTTACACCCTCATGCCACAATACAAATGACGAACCCCAGTCTTTGAAGTTTGTCTTTAAGTCTGAAGCAACTGCAGTAAGGATTAATGAAATACTGCATTCAGTAGTTCGGGTTCGTATTTTTACACCCTCATGATTAAGGCGCTGTTTCTTGTTCCTTATCTTTTAGAGCTACTAAGTACGGGCCCCATAATGGCAAGTTATTGGCAATCCCCGTACAAATACTAATAGAAATTTTTAGCTCATTTTTACAGTTAAAACCAGTTAAAAAAGGCATCCAACGGACAAAAATAAAAATATTTCCATTGTTTAATTTCTCGCTGGTCCTAAAATATTTCTATTAGTGCTCCTTACTACTGGGGATATAAAATCAGTGCTCTCGCAGCACCAACAGAACCCCCTTACCCAGCAGTTTGAAGTTTTCACTACTATGCCATCCCAACTAGTAAGTAGTAATGGAGGGGATCCAGTAGTAAGCAGTAATATTAATTCTCAAGTAGTAAGCACTGATTTTATATCCCAAGTAGTAGCAGTACTAAGGAGCACTAATAGAAATATTTTAGTAGGACTTGGTAGTTTTTTGTGTGGAGGGGGGGGGAGAGGGGAAATAAAGACGGGAAAATGGGAAAAAATTGACACCTGGGGGATTGCCAATAACTTGCCATTATGGGGCCCGTACTTAGTAGCTCTATTATCTTTGGGCTTCATATAATTTTCAAATCGAATTTTTTCAAACGCACGAAATTACACCTCGCTTATGAAAATTATCACCTAGAATTCCTACTGATTCCTACGTACATTCCTACCTGACAAACTCCTTCTGGCTTCTGAATACAGTACCCCACCATGGTGACATCCCCTTCGGAAGGGGAAAATCCTCCTCCCTGGCCCTATTCAAGCAGCAACCAAGCAATGTAATCAAGACTATTCCAAATACATCGATCCCCCAGCTGGTGGTGTTTGCCCCAGTTGGATCCATCCCCTGTTCCTCCGGAAGTGCTGTATCTTCCGGTATTGAAGTTGTTTCCGGCTTTCGTGCCGGAATGCGACAACACCAACCCCAGCCCCCAGTATTCAACCAAGACCTAGTGCAGAGGACCAAACCTGGAGTATATGCTGTCTCATAGTACATCATACTCAGTTTAAAGAAGATTTCCCAGCATCTCCATGCAGCAGTTCCTATTCCAGCATTTTAAGGACCGGACGAAGATTCCGGTCACGACGTTGTTGTTGTTGTTTCCGGCATTCGTGTCGGGATGCAATAACACCAACCCCAGCCCCCAGTATTCAACCAAGACCTAGTGACGAACAAGCCTGGAGTATATCATACATCATACTCAGTTTAAAGAAGATTCCCCAGCATCTCCATGCAGTTCCAGTAATTTAAGGACCGGAAGCAGATNAACAAGCCTGGAGTATATCATACATCATACTCAGTTTAAAGAAGATTCCCCAGCATCTCCATGCAGTTCCAGTAATTTAAGGACCGGAAGCAGATTCCGGTCACGACGTGGTTGTTGTTGTTTCCGACATTTGTGCTGGAATGCAACAACACCAACCCCAGTTATTCCAGCTGAGTGATTTACCTCAGCTGGACCCATCCCCGGTTCTCAAGGACCAGAAGCACCAGCAGTGTTTTCTGGTCACGATTGTTGTTGGTTCCGACACTCAAGTCGGAATGCAATAACACCAACCCCAGCCCCCAGTATTCAACCACGACCTCGTGAAGAACAAGCCTGGAGTATATGCTACATCATACTCAGTTTTAAAGAAGATCCCCCAGCATCTCCATGCAGTTCCAGTATCCGTTACAGTATTCTACGGACCGGAAGAAGATTCCGGTCACGACGTTGTTGTTGTTCCCGGCATTTGTGTCGGAAAGCAATAACACCAACCCCATCCCCCAGTATTCAACCAAGATCTATCCTTTGAAGAACAACGCCTGGAGTATATGCTACATGATCATACATCATACTCAGTTTAAACGAAGATTCCCAGCAGCATCTCCATGCAGTTCCAGTATCAGTTCCAGTATCAGTTCCAGTATTTTACGGACCGGAAGAAGATTCCGGTCACGACGTCGTTGTTGTTGTTTCCGGCATCTGTGCCGGAAAGCAATAACCGGTCCCAATCAAACCCAGTTGAGTGCAATTGGCTCACCAGCTGGATCCATCCCCAGTTCTCAAGGACTGGAAGCCCCAGCAGTGCTTCCGGTCACGATTGTTGTTGGTTCCGACACTCCTGCCGGAAAGCAACAACACCAACCCCAGCCCCCAGTATTCAATCCCGACCTATTTTGAAGAACAATGCTTGGAGTATATGCTATATACTCAGTTTCAAAGAAGATTCCCCAGTAACTCCGTGCCGTTCCAGTATTTTACGGACCGGAAGAAGATTCCGGTCACGACGTTGTTGTCGTTGTTTCCGGAATCCATGCCAGAAAGCAATAACACCGTCCCCAGTTCCTCCAGCTGAGTCCCTCAGCTGGATCCATCCCCAGTTCTCAAGGACCGGAAGCCCCAGTGCTTTCCGGTCACGATTGCTGTTGTTTTCCGACCTCCGTGCCGGAAAGCAACAGCAACACCCTCACGATTGTTGCTGTTCCTGTCTTTTGTTAGGGANGTGAAGTATTCAGATAGTGTGGATGCCGTCAAAGTATCCTTGGCCAACACCAGAATCCCCGACGTCACCTTGTCGAGACGATGGACGCCGTACAATCGTTCTCCTTCTTCATCTCTTTGGCGCTGCCTTTCGCTTCTCAGTAGTCGCAGAACTCCTGGTGTGCTCAAGGCTTCATGACGTTGATCTTTGTTATCGAATGCAGCGAAGGAAGATGATTCGTCGTGATGGCCGATTCCATGCGGTTTTCGAACCACAAGCACGCGTTTTGATTCGAACAAGACAGGGAACAAAGTTTCTGGTTCAGCATATTTCAGGGGATGAAGCATCCCCTCAACCCCTCCAATCAAGTTCAAGGCAATGACAATGATAAGCACAAAAGTGGAGGCATTAGCTTTATCATCATTCCCGAACTTGTTCAATCCCTTCATTCTTTTCCGTTTTGTGCGACGCTTAGATTAAGAAAGAAGATGCTCGATAGTCACCTTTTCAACAGAATCAAAAACTGACACCGATTACTACGCGTAAAACAACAATTGAAACTAAGTTAATGGAAAACATTGGGAACGTTAATTTAAACATTCCGAATGTTACCAGCATAGGCTTCGTAGAAATTAGTACTGTGTTTTTTGCTTCAATTTAACGTCCTGAATCCTGAATGCTTTGCTTAACAGTCTGAATATTTGTGGAACAGTCTGAATATTAGGAGGGGAGGCATCCTCTTCTTCCTCTTTTTAACATCCCTTCTTCCTTTTTTAGGCATGTGGAAGACTGAATGAAGAATGTGGATAATACTAGGATCTACGTAAGTCTACGTGAAAAATTAACATTCGGTACATTAAATTAACATTCCGTACGTTAAATCAAACATTCAGAATGTTAAATTAATGTTCCCAATGCCTCCACTAACGTAGTTTCAATTGTCGTTTTATGCGTAGTACCAATTTGGAATTTGGAATACTAGTTTGTGTATTGTAATCAACCAGTTGCTCGCTTTTCACGTGTAATCACACGCGCTGGATTACAAAAATATTACATGTAACCTCACTCTAACAAATATAAGTTAATTTTTTGTGTAAATCTCACACCTTGATGGATTACAAACCTGCAAAATGGATTTCATGTAATCCAAAATTGTATTCAGTGCTCTACAGAGCAAGAGCCTTATTTTTCCCACAGTAGCGCTAGTTGTCTGGCTGCATCGGATTACTACTCTGAAAACAAAATTTTCACCACCATGGATTACTTTTTTTGAGGTCAATCACGTCACACAAACGGGATCCATGGTATTGCGCATTTCACATGGTCAATACCCTTAAATTTTCTGGTCCTACCGTTAGTTTATGAATTACAAATTAATTTATTGAACATCTAATTTTATTCCTTGTTCTGGGAACATGTTTTCTCAATCACGCTCTCATCTATCCCCTTATCCATTGAACTTCATGGTCTAGTATGCCAATCCACAGACAATGTCAATAATCTCCATCATGGTTTACGAGCTGCTTTTGCTTCTTTCAAAGAAGTATGTGAGTCCTCCCATGGTATTGAATGGAAGAATTGTCCATGGAACGGGAAGCTTTTCAATGTGAAAATGAAGTTTGTGATGGCATTTTTCATTGGGGACACAGAGCAGCAGGACAAGCTCTGTGGTCATTACACCTCCGCAAACACTAGAATGATATGCAGACACTGTAGCTGTCCCCGTGCCCTTGGAATCAATGCCAAAGTTAAGGTGCTGAATGCATCTGTTGTTGAAGAGTTCGCGGCACTGGGAGCCCCTACAGGGAACGATTGCGACACTGACGTGTGGGAAGAAGAGACAGAAGAATGTTCTTGGTAAAAGAGGTTAAAAATAACTCCTAAAGGAGATTTCACAATCTATTTGCCTTCCCTTTGTTTAAAGACTCATCTGTTCCTGATGGTGTATCCCTTGGTCAACATTGTTGGAACATCTCTCATCACAATATCCTACATGGCAATGCTTTTCACAAACTCAACTTTGGTGCAAATCTGCATAGCATACACCTGGCTTCTCCTGGGGAGAGACTTCATATGCACCAGTTAGGCTGTGCAAAAAGAGCTGCTGAAACCTTCCGTGATGTATTTCTTGGAACTTCAAAGAAACTTCTTGACAGTATGGACTCACAAGCTAACTTCTATGGATCCTCACTACAGAGGCAGTCTGATCTTGACTTTCCTTGTACCAATTCTTCGGACTATACATACCGCAAAGAAGGAGGGTAACCATTTTAGTGGAATGCTGTTACTGCAGATCCTCTGTTTGTTATCAGATGAAGGTTGCAGGCTACTAATTAACCATCATACCAAAGACATGATAGACAGTCACATTTATGCATTGGAACTGATATTGGGCATGGAAGAGTTCTTAAAGTGGTCCAGCACCACGCAGGATATATTTGGAATTGTTTCTCCTGATAGCAAAGGGTTATTCAATGACAATTCCGGCCCTCCAGTTTTGGAAGATGTCTTTAAGTACCCCAAAGGGACGTCTGGAGCAACCAACCTGGTGGACAAGATGGTTGTTCATTTCCTTGACATCATCAACAAATACTTGATGCAAACGGATGGGATGGGCAACAACCTTATAAAGAACCACATGTACTTTCATCTTTCCCAAACAAAGAAGTTGATCGGTTTCACCAAACACAAAAGAATTGACTTGGCAACAAATGAAACACTGCTATTCCATGTACACCCCTCCTTCAAATCCAATTCTGGACAAGAATGCAATGTGTGGTACAACTGAGCGTATTTTCTTGTCCATCTCCCTAACAAAAGGGGTGTTTACCCGTTGACAATGATGGCAATCCTGTTCTGAAGGGCTATCCATGCCAGATACTATGCTTTCTAGACATCGACTGACCAACTAGTACTCACTCAGTAAGGGGCTTTGATGTCCATGATACAGGTTTCTACACAGTTGTTTGATGTTTTTTGGAAGAACAAGAATTTTGTAGCTGCCAAAAGTATCCCAATGGGAAACCTCATTCATTTGTGAAGAAGGGAATGTTGCGCTCTGGGTTGTATGTGTTTCCTTGCTCAAGCATTTACTCAGAAGCTGCTGTCGTTTGTGATGTTGGATCAAAGGACAAATTTTTTGTTGTTCATAGCAGGGACCAATGGCTTACTAACTTCAACCACGTCACAAGTTCCATGAAATCAGTTAGCGTAACAGATATTATAGCAGAGAATTGCAACAAGAGTGTCTGACAATGGGCTAGATTTTTCCTAGGACCGAGTAAAGCAGGGAACATGAGAACGCTGTTCTCAGTTTTTGTGTTGGTTCCGTTTCTTGCAACAAGGGCGTAGATATTGATATGATGTTTATATTTGTATGAAATATAAATATTAGATATCAATATTATTAAATAGTACACCACATAGTACATATAAGTGTGAAAACTTGAATATCTTAGGTCATATTTTTGTGTAGGTATTCCTTGGCAAACTGAACAAAGAATCTATGGGAGCAAAAGTCCAGTGTAGTCCTCTCCTGTTGTACTGCTGTCATACAAACAGTGTAATCTGCTCTCATCTCCTTGGATGCCGCCCCTAATGAACTCCCATCCTGGAACACTGCTGCAGTAACTACTTCCACATTGCCCTTCAGCTCATCTGATGCATACTGTAGGGCTGTTCCATTTTGTTGAACAGCCGCAGTCACTACTTGCAGGTTGCCCTTCAGCTCATCAGATGCGTAACCAAGTGCATCCCCATCCTGGGACACAGCTGCAGTCACTACTTCCAGGTTGTCCTTCAGCTCATCTGGTGCATACCATAGTGCCTCTCCATATTGTTTCACCCCCGTCGTCAGAACTTGCAGGTTGTTCTGCGGCTCATCAGATGCGCACCCGAGTGCATTTCCATTGTTGGACACTGAAGCTAGTACTACATTGAGGTTATTTTGCAGGTCCTTAGATGCCAATTTCAAACAATAACTATCTAGGGACACTGCTGCAGTCACTACTTGCAGGTTGCCCTTCAGCTCATCCAATGCAACCTGAAATAGTGACTGCAAACAAGATCTACGCTGGGACACTGCACGATGCCATACCTTGCCTTTCAGCTCATCTGATGCATACTATATTGCTTGGCTGTTCTGTCTCACTGCAGTATTTACTAAGAGAATGTTGTTTTGTATGTCCTGAGAAGCATATTCCAAAGAAGTACCATCCTGGGACACTGCCAAAAACACTACTTGAAAGCTGCCTTTCAGCTCATCTGATGCATACTGTAGTGCTTGTCCAGAACTGCAGCAATAACTAAGTCAATGTTGTTTTGTAGTAGCTCCTGAGATGCAAATTCCAATAAAGTACCATCCTGTGACACCGCCGCATACACTACTTGATAACTGGTGTCCTTAATCTCCTATGATGCATACCATAGTAGTGCTCGTCCACCCACTACCGCAATTGCAGCAATCACAACTTGTTTGTTGTGCTTGAACTGCTCTACAAAGTCAGAGAATGGATTGCTGGAACGCCAATGACTTTCCATGGACAAATCGAATGCCTTAAAAATAGGAGGGTAACAGCTTTCAGACCAGATGTACAAGGACACAACTTTTTGCTCAAATACCAGAAAAATAGGAGTGTAAAAAAGCAAAGACTGGATGTACAAGGAGACAACTGTTTGCTCTGATGAACTAGTAGTTGCCAATTCAATTAGACACCTCATCTGGGTGCCGTTTGTGTTGGCCATCCCATACAGTATGAATGAAAAATCACTGATGGTCCTCAATGCTGTAATTATATCTTTTTTGTTGCTTTTTGGTCCTTGAAGTAGCAATTACATCTCATTTGTTGCTTACTATTGGTCCTTGAAGTAGCGATTACATTTCATTTGTCGCTTGTTGGTCCTTGAAGAAGCGCTGTGGACTCTTGCATGCTGCACAAGAACTGCAGAGGCAAGATAAAACAACTCAGTAGTGTTCTTCAAGCTATGCTTGAAAGCCTGTTCAATTTTGGGTCCCTGTCGTTACCCTGGTTGCTCAGTTAACACTAGAAACAACATGGCTGGGAAAAACTTAGAATGCTGTTCTCAGTTTTTGTGTATTTTTGGTTTTTGCAGTTTTAGCGCAAAACTGAACACAATTTGCCATTTATACATGGAGCACGAATCTTGAGAACGGTGTTCTCAAAATTGGTATACAACCAATTTTGGTACTGCTAGCATGAAGCTTTACACAATCCAATGGGTACAATAACTTGTTTTCCAACTAATCCTGAGTTGTCTCAAATTTTTAGGAAGTTATTTAACTCTCATACACTATTTTTGTAATCAATTGGTGTAAACACTACTTAAGTTAGGTGATTTTCTGGTTGCTCACTAGTCATTATCAACTAACAGCACTAACACGGTTGAGTTACCTTTTCTTGCTGTGTCGGTTTTTTGCTGTCGGATGTCCTCAGAGATACCACAGCTTCCTGGATGACATGATCGTTGTCGTAATCCTCTGTTGTTTCCTCCCACTTTTCATCTATTGCAAACCTTCCATAGTACAATTTAATCCGCTTCCTTTTCTTTTCGCCAAACACAAAGCTTTTGTCATGAAAGCTTCCCATATGAGACTGTTGTGTTTGCTGTTCAAACTCTGTTGATTTTCCCTTTTGTTCCTTGCTTGTTTTTTTAGTTGGTATCAATCAAACTCTCCCTCCCAATACAAGTTGGAATTCTCACAGAAATTGTCTTTGTAGAGACATTCCTTTCCTTTCATTACTGTCCACAGTTGATCATCTGACATTGCGTTCCATCCAATCACGTCCCACAGGATATAAGATCCCTTATGCACTCCACTCCTCAACTCAAAGAAGCTGGGCCTATACCCTGGACCACCGCTATGTGTACATTGCTTAACAACAGTCCTACTAGCAAGGGGAGTTTTGAATTCCAACTTTTTGGTGGATATGTTTGCACGCTTGCATCCAACATTCTTCTATGTTTGGAGCTAGATACTGGTCCAATTCTGATATTGTCGTAGCATTGCTTGTCTTCTTTGTTTCTCAACCCAGGATAACCACACAGTAGGTAACACAGAATGATACCCAAGGCCCAAACGTAAATGTCCCTGTCTTTGGGATATTTGTTGTTGTCGTACTCCATGCATATGTAGTCCCCCACGTAGTCAACCGCCTTGCGGAAGATTTCCCTTGATTCAATCTTGTCAAAATAACCTTCTCTACTACTGTTTAGTTGTTTCCTGACAATTTCTGTGTTGTTGGAACCATCAAGAAATTCCATGATCTTTGGACCGTGTTCTCTACATAAATCATGACAAAGAACAGTCCTGAAATGGTACGGTTGTGGGTCAATGTCAATGAGCTCTGTGACGTAAAATTGTTCTCTGGCACTCACCCTTTTCTTGTAGTCTTGCTGTCTTTTCAGCAAACCCTTTAGGTGTCTCACGACTCTAGTTTTCTCTTCATCATGTCGGACCGGCCCCATGGTGGAAAAAATGTTTACCACAACAGAATGCTGTTTTCCCAATTTGTGGGAAGACTGCGCTTTTGCCAGGTTTGAAATCAAATTTTAAAAAGGGGCGCCTGATGGATTAGCTTAGATTTTTAGTATAATTTTTAGTATAGAGTACCAAAATTGTTGTACTAGTAGTACTACACCACAAACAAACTGTAAGTAGGTTTTGTATTACAGAGACTGGAACTGTGCACTGGAAACCAGCACCACAGACAAGACGAATGCACTTTGACTCAGACTGTAGCCTTTTTTTTGGCAATGCAATAATTTTTTATGTGACCTCACATTTCTTTTTATAGTTCCAAACGACAGAGAGGCAAGGTTGACAGCCAATTACTCTACAGAATGAGAGCTAGAGCATTCAATATAGCATTACATAACTACCCTTACTGAAAAAATCTCTTGCCTCGCTCGCGTCGCGTTCCTTGATTCATTTTTTTTGTACCGGTACGTACAGTAGTACCAGTACGACTGCATTTGCAAATTTGTAAATTGCAAACTTTTTCAAAATCAGGAATTAAAAAGTAGTTTGACAACATTTTCAATATATGCTTATGTACTATGAATGACTCTCATACGGTAGCAATTGGATATGGTAACGACTGGTTGGCTGCCAACGCTAATTTAATTAATTTTAACTTCTTATTTACTAAACTTCGTAGTCTTTCTGCGACTTGTTTTCGCACTTGAAATTACGCAAGCATAAATCATGTGCTTCTTCTCAATACGGAGAGGTCCCCCTCCAGATATGTTATATACGGTGCCGTAATAAGTAATGCAATCAACGCAATACACATGGATATTTATTTTAAAATGGCGGGTGACTTTTTCTGGCACCGTCTGCTGTGCAATTCAAGCATTCGAAATCTTCGTAACCATCCAACATGGTGGTAGTGAAGCATGGACATTTTTCATCTATCCATTCTTTTTGATCAGAAGTCAAGCAATTCTTTTCAAAAGTTTTAACGTACGTGTAGTTTCCCACCTGACCATAGATTGGTGACGAAGTGCCCCATCCCGGGTGAAAGCACTCAAAGTTGTTGGGATCGCAGCACAAACAACAATCGCATTCGACACCGGAACTATTCAACCCGCTGAATTTTCCGCAATAATCTGCGGTAAGAAAAGCAATCCTTTCATTCTTATAGCTCGTGCCGTTGCAAAAACCATTGAACGATCCTTTTAGTCCAATGTTACCATATGTGCTAAGAATAGAGAGAGTTGGAATACGTGACAACGCTTCTGAAACGGTTCCAGTTAGACAATGGTCGTTGAGGCTCAAAGCGTCCAGCTTTTCAAAATCGTCAAAAAAGAGTGGAAAGCTACCACTAATTGAACCACCTCCTATGTTCAGCTCCACAAGCGACTCTTTAAAGTACGATAACTCAGAGGGCAACGTTCCNTTTGAAATGATATTGGCATGGTTCTCATCCATCCAAACTGTGAACCACCTGCTTTTATGTCCTCTGAGTTCAGCCTTCTTGGGCCTTTGGCCTATCAGTGTGCATAAAACTTGGTCGCGCCTCCACAAAACCTCCTCGGAGGGAGGCGCCGCCCCTCGGAGCAGCTGGAAGCATTCTTTCTAACCAAAGCTATGGTTCTGGCCATATAGTGCCTCTTCTAGTTCACGAGGTTAAATATAATATTAAGATTTTTTTTTTATCTTTGGGCTTCATGTTTGTTCATAGAACGTGGCGTTGTCTACGCGAGGGAGAAAATGCAAATTTGCATTGAAGTACAAATTTAGTCCCTTAAGTGTTAAATGCATGCAATAAACTGCCCAATCTACCCCAACCCCAACTTAACATCAGAATAAGACGTCTACGTAGTTTTTGGCAGAAAGTTGCAATTTCATCCAGTTGCATTTTCTACCTTGCATAGTTGTGCGGAAGGATCATCGGGTGAATCTTTTCGAATATTGGACCGACGGACAGATAGAGAAACGCGAACCAGACAAAACAGCTACTAGTAGTACTACTTCCTCCAGTCCCCTACTATATGTCATTGCGACCCTAGTATTTTGCTGTCCCAAAGTGTCCTGTCGATACCAAAGCAGAATTGGAATTGGTATCCAATTCTGCAAACTCCTCCTCATACTCCTTTGATACCACTAGTAGTGCACCTGTTGGTGGTGGGGAGTCTCACAGTATCACATCCACAGCAGCAGTGGATGTGTAGTACTTGGCAGAAGCATTGGTGATGCGCTTGTTCTTCACCCATCTCAGGTCCATTGCCACCTCGCATTCTGTCACTGAGTCCTGTGTTAATGGGTCAGCAGCCCTGGGCTTCTCCATGTTGTCAGTGTTGGTGCTGGTGGTGTTGTCAACGTCGGCAGTCTCCTTGGGAGCAACAATCCCCTTGGTGTTGGTGCAGAAGGCTGGAGGTTACAAGGCTTCCCCCAACCACTGGCAAAGTTCACTTCAACAAGTTGCTGGAAAGTGGTCATTTTTCCCACTTGCTGGCTTTTTTTGCTCCTGGAGGATTCCTACTCAGCCCTACACAGTGAGAATGTTGGAAACCTGCTGCAAAAGTGGTTGAAAACTCAACAGATACCAAAAAAAAACAGCAACAACAAGCGGCACAAACCCCTTCCTTGTAGTGAATGTACTAAATTCAGCACTTGCTCACAGATTCCAGCAGGCAAGGTGTCTGGATGCAGCTGTTTGGGGTCAGGAAGGAGCTGTATGAGCTGTGCATACATTAATCAGTGCAAGAACAGATACAAGCCAATATTGACTAAACTGGTGAAGGCCTACAGCAACCCTGGCAGAATCGATTCCTTCTTCCAGCAACCCTTCCCCCTCCCCGTCATTGCTCTAGTAGATCTAAAGGACCCATTTCAGAGGGTGCTGATCCAGCCACCTTTGCCCCCCCCCCCCCCCACCTCAGGGGCTCCAGGACAAGCTGACACCAATGGTGAGGACACTGCAGACAACAACACCAAAAACAACGTCACGACCACCAACAAGGTTGCTAAGCCCAGGAATGAGCCATTACTAACACAGGATTCCAATACACAATTCCTTGCAGGCATTGCTCAGGTGAAGCACCTTGGACGGGGGACCACCATCAGGGGGCCCAAGTACAGATCCACTTTTGCTGTGGACAAGGCAAAGGCCCAAAAAGGTGCCTTAAAGGAGGATCCTTTGGTTCTGTCAGATTCACCTTCATCCAAGGACATGGATTCACATGATACAGATCACAATGCCGCATTCTGAGACTACTGCGGAGGCTACTAGTACTGCGGAGGCTACTAGTACTGCGGAGGCTACTACTGTTGCTGATGGGGAGGCCTTGGAGGCAGCTTTTTTGTGTGAGTCAAATAATGCTGCATCAACCACTCTCCCGGCGCCAAATTTGGAGGCTAGTTCCTTGCCTTCCGCACCTCCATTACGGTGATTTGACTTAAGGGCTCATGCAAGGCAACAAGGCCAACAATGGCTACTACGGAAGAAAAGAAATGAGGCACCTTTTCATCCCAAGGCCAAAAGCAGGACAGTGGCAGAGGCAGCAACACCCCATATCCTCAATGGGACCGTTCAGTTCACCAAAGAATTTTGAGACAACCTACAACTGTGATTTGGCCTCCATCCTCTACACCTCCCCAAGGGGTGTGATGGATGCAGTGTCATCTTCACTGTCAAACACACCATGCCCTGTAGAAAGTGCAGGCTTGTTTTCCACCGTCACAACAACATTGCAGGAGAATGGCACCAGTTCTGTGTCAAGGCCTTGACACCAAGCAGTGTTACTGATGATCCACGAATACCCATCTACCACCCTCCACCAGCTCAAAAGCAACGCCAATGCAACACCCCACCACCACCAAGAGAGCTCAGAGTTGATCTCTATGTGCATGGATTTGGAAGCAGGGCACCACCACAGTGTTTGATATCAGAATCACCACAGATACTGATTCATCCTCCTATGAAAAGAAGAAGGCTCCACTGCATGTGCTCGTCCATTTACAAGAACAGGAGAAGAAGGACAAGTATGAGGACCATTGTCACCAAGCACACCAGCACTTCACACCTCTTGTTTACTCCATTGATGGCATGGAGGGCCCAGAGGCAATTGCAGCTCAAAAGCAGCTTGCCTCCAGGCTTGCTTCCAAATGGGGATGGAACTACTTGCAAGTATGCAGCCTTGTCAGATCCAGAATTGGATTTGCTTTGGCAAGAGCTGCTAGTAGCAGATGCTTGCGGGGCACTTGCAATGCCCGATTGAAATTCAATCAGCCGCTTGATTAGATCTTTTATTCTGGTGTCCAGGTGTATGCCTATCAACATAGCCAGATTCCATCTTGTCTAGTTTCTTGTGGGTGTTTTGAGTGTGGTTTCCTGCTGAGTTTCCGTGCTTGGACACTTCGTCTCAGAAATGTCGGAGCTAGGAAATGTCAGAGCAAGCTCCAAAAACATGGGAGCTTGGCCCAATTGATCAAAATCAAGCCAGATTTCATCACTCTGTGTTATTTGAATGTGTTTTGACTGTGATTTCTCACTCAATTGACTCAGGTTTTTCTCCATAACATACATATGATCTTCTTATGATCTTTAGTAGTACTAACTAACGCTTCGGTTTGACCCTTAACTCATACTAGTAATCAAAACCTACTACTACTACTGCTGCTGCTGCTGCTACTACTACTACTACTACTACTACTACTACTACTACTACTACTACTACTACTAGTCTAGTACTGTCATGGAAAATTATGTTCATTTTTCAATAGTAAAATAGTACCACAAATATCAATTTAATATCCAAGAAAATGGTATACTATTCAGAATCAGCATGAAAAACTGCTGGAGTAGACTGGCTAGTACTAGTACTCAAAGATCATGGAAGTCGACACATTAAAAACACTAAAATAGTTTCGACTGTAATTGGCTTGCTTCAGCGGAAGGGGGGGTCTGGGGGGGGGGGTGGATTTTAAAGAAAATTTCCAGAGCAATCCTCTTTTTAGTTGTAGAGCCAGCAGGAGGGTTTTAACTACTAGTACTAGTACTACTAGTAGTACTACTAGTACTACTAGTATGAAAGAACATTGTAAAACAATAAAGTTAGGGGAATGAGATGCCAGCTTAAATGCTGGTGGCATGCCACTAAATTGAAAATAAATTTGACTTCCACTGCCACTGAAGCAGACCAATTAAAATAGTAGTATTTTTGGTAACGTGGTAACTGCTGGTTAAAGGTTGGATAGTTCTACTAGTATTATGCAGTAAAAGTGAGAATTGAAAAAATCCTGGGGTGACTTGGAAATTTGGACCACACGTGGACTATGAGTTTCTTCTTTTTTCCCAGGAGTTTTCGATTCGATCCGCACCCCTCCTTATTTTATGACTCCTGCCCGGTACCATGTCGTACTTTACCCATCGAAGACGCGCTGCAACCAACACGGATGAAAATACGACGTTGATCGTGCGACTTACTTCGGAGCAATGATTGTTCGGGCTTCAAACGAGCGACTGCGGCTTGGTCTCATAGGTGCTCTCACGATAGCTGTTTTGTCGTTGTCGACGGCTTTAGTCGTTGATAATTGCATCCGGAGAAAACTTTCTGCAACAACTTGTCGGAGACAAAGTCTTTCATCTTCTTGTGTGTTGAAATCATTTGTAAATCATTATCCGGATGTTTCTAACAGCCGCAACGATAGAAATGGACCAGAAACACAAGCAGCTGCAACAAGAGGTGCGCATTCATCCGGTAGTGGCAGCAACAAGAGAATTGCCATTGTAGCTGGGAATTGGAAGCTCAATCCTTCCACGGCACAAGAGGCGTCGACCCTCTTGAATCTGCTGGCTTCGAATTTTGTCCNACCGCAGTTTCAGTCGTTTTTTCTGGAAAGTCTTCCAAACTCAGGTCGCTATTGGTGTTGCTGGTACGCTGTTCGAGAACCGGGATAGAGAGGCGGGCCAGGTTCGTTGTAACAAGCCATTGGAGAGCGTCAATTCGATCAGGAGAGGCCTGGGAACTCTCCGGGTCAAATACTTGTGGATCAGAAACAATGGGTTCAAGAATATCAATAAGCGATGAGCGGCGTTCCGAATACTCGAAGGCGCTTAGGTTATTTTCCTCTGAAGTAGTGGTGATGTTCTCGGAGTCTCCAGTGAGAGAGTCTTTCGTCTGCTTCTTCTCGAAGGTAAAGAATACGACGAGAAAAATGGCAATGGCAACCATAATCACCACCAAAATGCAAGTGAGAGCTTTAACATTATACTTGTACTTCCTCTCGTTGTCATCACTAGACATGGAATTGTCCCCATACTTTACAGCCATGGCCACTGCGACGGGCTCGCTTTCGACTCGTAGCACATTGCTGTTGGATGACAAGGTAACAAGTGCTTCGGGGACTGACGACGATGATCTAGACTCGGGAGGGGTTGAGCCGAGTTTGTTTCCAACCGCAACGGCATCTGGAATCGAGGTAGAATGATTGGAAGCAGCAATGTGTTGTTTGTTAGTGAAAGGTTCTTCTATGGCTAAGAGGCTCCCAGACGCTTCGACATCTTTGTTTCTTTCTGTTGCGGGAGACTTTCTTGCATCGGACATGCTGTGATTTTAGTTCGATTCTCTCGGGTAGTCAAAGCTTGCGAGCAAATGAAGACTTTGTCATCAAGGTATGATATGTTTTTTCATACCGGACGGTACGATCGATGGAACACCTTTCGTCTGTGCGTAAGATTTGCAGATTTGCACCATAATACAAATGACGAAATCCAGTCTTCGAGTCTGAAGCAACCGCAGTACGGTTTAATTAAAAAATACTGCATTCACTAGTTCGGTTTCCTATTTTTTACACCCTCATGCAACACTACAAATGACAATTCCCCGTCTTCTTAGTTTGTCTTTAAGTCTGAAGCAACTCCAGTGAGAATTAATGAAATACTGCATTCAGTAGTTCGGGTTCGTATTTTTACACCCTCATGCTTAAGGCGCTGTTTTTTGCTCCTTATCTTTGGGCTTCATGTTTGTTCATAGAACGTGGCGTTGTCTACGCGAGGGAGAGAATGCAAACTTGCATTTAAGTACAAATTTAGTCATTTAAGTGTTAAATACATGCAATAAACTGCCCAATCTACCGGGAGAGCCCCCGATCGCGCGTTTTGTAATATCCGCGCGTCGAGGGGGAACAGGGAAATCTGTTAAACAGAATGTTGTCTATTCGGGGGCTTTAAGAAATTTGATTATGGCGGAATGTCTGAAAATAAAATTAATTATCGGTGAATTAAAAGTTTATTAATCTCATTAAATAATGTTATCAACCTCATTGATTAACTTTATTAATCCCGGGAATGCGTCCATTAACTGTTTTTCGACCCCTTTTTTTTGTAAATTTCCGGGGTTTGTACCTATTCTCAACCCATGAATGAACATATTTTGTGAGTGAAAATAATACGTGGGTTGCGATTCCCGACCGGACTTACTACCTCACTTGTCAATTAATTTTAAAAAAAATATTCGATGAGTCGTGGGGGTTGAGAATTAATTTTGAAAGTCATGGGATGACCTGCTGTCAAAATGTCAAGTCACGTGGTGCCAATTTATTTTACTCACCTTTGCATAGTGGGATCGCAAATTGTATTGTTTTATTCCATGGTCTAAACATAGTCGAATAAATTTCCAATTTATTTCAATTCTATTTTGGTGTGGTTGAGTTCATGTTTTTGCGGTACATTAGAATCCCATGGTACAAGTTTTCGAATCACTTTTTGATTTTTTCAATTAAATTTGAAATGTTTGGTTCTCTCAACAGGTGCAGCTAGAATTGTATGGTACAAGTGTTCAAATCACATTTTTGATTATTTCAATTAAATTTTAAATGTTTGGTTGTTTCGAAAGGTCCAGCGNCCACTGGCGTAACAAGGAACCTCCACGATCTCATTGTTCTTGTTCACTGTGTACTTGTTCCATACTGGAGCAAACAGGTCAACAAGCTCCCTGAAGACCTTGTGGTCTACACCACAGCAGTTTAAGAGAGATTGGTCATCCCCTGAGTGAAACATGTACAGGAAAGGGGAAGTGGCGTACTTCCTGATTGCAATCCTTGGGGTTCTCTGGTCCCTCCTTCGGCGCTCCTCTGGAGACAGTTTGCTTTTGTAGCTCCGATGCTCTTCCTCAGACTGCAACYGGAGGTACCAGTACATGGTGATCACTTCCATTAATCCCATTGCCGATGGTCAATGTTGTCTTTCTTGTTGCTGGGAAGAAACTGTTGTCTTTTAGTGTGTTTCCGTACTTTAATGCATAAATTCATTTCAACTTATTTTCTAGGAAAATAAGTTGGAATGAGTTTATGTCTTACTCTAGTTGTTGAGTATCGGAAATTTCATGTTTTACTTAGTACCAAATACCAAAGGGCGCGCGTTTTGAGTCTTTTTAGTCTTTACGCTGGAGTATAGTTAAGATTCCAGATTCCAAAAAAGACTGCAGTAAAGTCCGGCTTGCTCTCAGTCTGTCCGTTGAATATTTCATTCCCGTTATTATAAAAGTAATATAAATGCCAGATTTACCAGCTTAGCACATCTATAATAACGGGAATCACCCATTATGCAGTAAAAGTGAGAATTAAAAAATCCTGGGGTGACTTGTTGGAAATGGACCACACGTGGAATATGAGTTTCTTCTTTTTTCCCAGGAGTTTTCGATTCGATCCGCACCCCTCCTTATTTTATGACTCCTGCCCGGTACCATGTCGTACCCATCGAAGACGCGCTGCAACCAACACGGATGAAAATACGACATTGATCGTGCGACTTACTTCGGAGCAATGATTGTTCGGGCTTTAAACGAGCGACTGCGGCTTGGTCTCATAGGTGCTCTCACGATAGCTGTTTTGTCGTTGTCGACGGCTTTAGTCGTTGATAATTGCATCCGGAGAAGACTTTCTGCAACAACTTGTCGGAGACAAAGTCTTTCATCTTCTTGTGTGTTGAAATCATTTGTAAATCATTATTCGGATGTTTCTAACAGCCGCAACGATAGAAATGGACCAGAAACACAAGCAGCTGCAACAAGAGGTGCGCATTCATCCGGTAGTGGCAGCAACAAGAGAATTGCCATTGTAGCTGGGAATTGGAAGCTCAATCCTTCCACGGCACAAGAGGCGTCGACCCTCTTGAATCTKCTGGCTTCGAATTTTGTCCACCATCGAAATGGTGAGACRCCCTTGGAAACTATCGTCTTTCCCCCCTTTCCTTACCTGGAACGTGCGGTATCTTTATTGGAAGGAACGGGGATAAAGGTCGGCGCACAAAATGTTGGAGTTGAAAMGAAGGGAGCCTTTACGGGTGAGGTGTCGCCGTCGATGGTCCGCTCACTAGGATGTGATTATGTAATGGTAGGGCATTCCGAACGCCGGACACTYTATGGAGAAACAGACGGAAGCATCAATGCGAAAATCAAGTTGTCACTACAAGAGCGAGGTCTCAAAGTCATTTTGTGTGTCGGCGAGACACTACAAGAGTACGAAAATAACTTATTGTCGAGCGTTGTGAATTCGCAACTCAAAGAAGCTCTGAACGGGGTCACGAAAGACGACATTGTGGCTTCTATTTCTGCTGCCGATAGCATCCGACTCGTCGTTGCTTATGAGCCAGTGTGGGCGATAGGGACCGGCAAGGTTGCCACGCCAGATCAAGCCCAGATCGCCCACCTTGTGGTTCGAAACACCCTGGAAGAATTGTACGGGTCAGATATTGCGGCACAAATTCAGATCCAGTACGGTGGCTCTGTGACGCCTGATTCGATATTGTCTCTGATTTCGATGCCGGATGTGGATGGAGCCCTGGTTGGAGGAGCGTCACTCACCGCAGATGGATTCACTCGCATTGTGGACGGAGCTGCAGCGTCGATGTCTGCGTACTAGTGTGATTCTTTCTAAATGATCATAATAAACATTATAATTGTGGGTCAACTAGAAGTCTATCTTACAACGAGTTCAACTGTTTTAACCGAATGAAAAAAWTCCGTAGAGAAAAGAAAAAAAGCATTTCGTCAATTTTTCAATTGGGGTTCTAAAATTCTACGGTAGGTACGGTAACGTGCTCTGTTCTTTATTTTTACAATTTGAGGGGAATCCTTTTGCCGTTTGCCCCCCCTGTTTCTGCCCTGTCATGAATYACGAAAGGAGTCGGCATCACACGCAGCTACGTACCCCGACCACTCCTGTTCCTACGCTACGACCGTTCGTATGACTGCGTACCTATTGTACGTACAGTACAATATTGTAAGCTGTTCCTGTACTGTAATATTAGTACTCGTACTCGTACGAGTACGAGTACTCATTCTGTGCTTCAATTCTTCATTATTTTTGGGACTCGAAGCGAAGACTACRTACATGTTGTTGTTCCTGTAGGATGTGTAAGGCACTCGTACGAGTACCTGGTACGGCGCGAACCACTCGAACTCCACCACAATCAACAAAACGAGTTGCGATGTTCTCCGCAACGCTGTGATCGAACTCCAACTTTCTTCTCTCATTTAATGCTTAGAGGGAGCAACTTGACAAACACCACTCTTGCACCGTGTTCGACGCCTTGTTGAAAATAAATCCATCACGGTATCTAGTATAAATTGGTTGTCGGAAAGTTTCCTTCGCAATTCGTTTTAGAATAAGTATAAGAGGAAACAATCCGGTCCTACAAGACGGAACTAAGCTAAGAAATAGTTGTCGACTCGTGTTCTCGACGTTGGTCACTGCTTTGAACAAATCTTTTCCGCTGTAGATGTGACTCGAACTTCAGCAGCTTTGAGATGCCAACGAAGCGTAGGATTGCAGCGTTGTCGGCCTCGGCTAGTGGGAATCCAAGCGCAGATCTCGCTTCCTGCTYKATGCTCTCGTCTTATTTGTCGGCGGGGAACCATCCCGTCGTCCCGCGGATTGGTAGCAGCAAGAGCGAGGGACCCGTTKCCCTGCCGTTATTGGAAGGACTGTGCGACCGACCAGGTGCGGCAGACAGGATAATGAAAGATGCACTTGATCGATGGAAAGCCAGCCGGCATATCGTTCGAAACCTCGAGTTKCTTTGGAACAAGCACAAATCAGGACTCCAACGAGGCAGCAGTGGCRGTAGACAGAAGAAGCGATCCGAAGCAAAGGYGGAGGGCCCACCCCCCTCAAAACGCCGTCGTCGAGATAGCGGAAGGAGATGCAACGAARCAAAGCAGCAGGAGGCAGTGGTCTCACGACAGCATCGCCAGCGACAAAGAGAGGTGGAGAAAACCTATGAAGCTCGATATTATCAACAACGGAAACGGCTGGGGGCATCGTCGCCATACTTTCACTGGTTGATACGATCCCTCGCTTCTCCTTCGATTCGAGAACGGAGGGTAGCCTTCAAAATCCTCGCTTTGGGCTGTCCTTTGGACGATGCATCTATTCGGAGCATGATCCAACTCGTGGTCCTTCTCATCAAAGAAGGCAATCCTTCCCGTGATACCGATGCCACCTGCATTGTCGGGTGGATGGCCCTGTTGAAGTTGCTAGTCATCAATGTTTTGTCTGGATCGGAGCGATTGGCCTACTGTGTTTGTCCTRAAATTGGTCTCGCATGGCTCTGCCGTGCTCTCTGGAAAATTTCGTCGTCTGTGGCATCATCATCCACGTATCAACAACAGCACAGCGGGACCGGGGCCACGCGCGTGTGTCTCTCGTTGATAGATCTCATCCATTCTCTCGTCCTGTCGGGCACCGACGACASTATCCATCTGATTCACAAAGTCATATGGAGCGAGGGGCGACAAAAAGAAGCGCTAAACTGTGGTTTTGATAGCGACCAACAAGTGCTTTCGCCCCTTGCATGTTTGATGGCGACGTATCATTTGTGGAATGAGACCCATCGAGGCAAGAAATCTATGGATGAAAAATATAAGACGATGATTTCACAACTGATTGATCCATCATTGTTGCCAAAGGTTGTTCCTCCTGCGAAGGGTACTGACTGTGCCAACTACAATGGGCACAAAAGTGACCAACGATTGGCAATTTTTCTGGGGAAGAGAAGAGAAACGGTTGGCACTAGCAACAATAAAGATGATGACTCACCTGAGRATGCGACAGAAACAGCGACGAAGGAAAGGTCATCCTCAGCAACTTCAAACGACAGTAGCAACAATCCAACTGCCTCTGCTGCTGCTAAAAGAAACAACGATAACAGTGACGACAGCAATAACATCGCTGCTGTAGCATCGCCCGGAGGTGATTCTTTGACATCATCGGCTCTCGGTTCTCCGCGAAATGGYACAGACAGATCAGCGATCACGACAGTCGCGAGGCTCTTTAGTTCTCTTTATGGATCAAACAACTCAGTGAATGTAGGTAGTGAAGATGCTGGGAATTCTGAGCAACCTAACGAAGAGCAAGAGCTTGTCGGTATGTATAGCGTTGACCATGATGTCGACGAAGAAGCTGATCAAATTTGTGAAACAGATCAAATGACTGACGACGAAGYGCAAGTGGATCCCGACGACGGTGACGGAAATCATCAACCAGAGGAGAGTAAGGAAGTGACCGTCACGAGCGAACGAGAGCCCCAAAAGAAAGACGACAAAAACGACGATGTCAGCAATCATACTGATAATGATTCATCGGATGACAATAATGAAATCAATTCGGAAGATGACGAAGAAATAGATTCGGATGAAGGGGAAGATTGCGTAGATTTGAATAGTATGATTGACATAGAAGATATGGAAGATGACGAAGATGATGATCATGAAGACGATGGAATAATGATCCACGAAGACGAACTTCCCTCCATTGAACAAGGATTGCTGGAGCTTCAGCGAGATTTTACCATCCGATCGACAAATCCAACATCATCAAGTGGAAATGTCTCTTCTACGAGTCCGTATCCAACCGCATCGGGTGGGCAAGGTGTAAGGGAGCGCTCTCAACTTTACATCAAAGCAGCAATGGAAGTCCTAGCAATACAGCATCCTCCTATTTCCAAACTGAAAACACCACTATTGCAACACAAACYCAAAGGTACGCCTCTAACTTTTGAGGGTGAAAAGGCGCTWATGGCTTCAATTATGCATATTGTGAAGCCCGAAAAGAAACCCTTGAACGGAAAAATCATTCTTAGAAGGGCACCGACACAAGAGGAGTTTTTCAGGGGCAATCTTTCTAAAAATCCCGTTTCATTTAGCATGCTCAAGCCTCCCAGTAGTGGTAATACCCAGGTTGAACCTACGGTTCGAGACCTCCGTCAATTTATCGCTAGTGACCTACAAATGGGAGATAGTGCTGAGCTATTGGAAGTTTTGGTGGCAAACAAAATTCTAGATGTTGGCTTGAAACTACGAGTCGTTCTCCAAACAGTTTGGAAAGAACACCTCATGCAGCACTCGGGMGGCCCGTCGTCGTCCAATTCTCTTTCGTCTCTTTTGGTTAGAGAGAGTCGTGGAGGAGCTCGATCCTTCCTCTCTTCGAGCTCAGGCCTGTCACTGATGCTGTACTCGAGTTTGGAACGGTCAACAGGATCTTCTGGAAGAGCTTCACTTTCGATTACTGAAGAAACCCCTGTTGATGCCTTACCACCCATGGTCATGACCTATCGTTTGACGGGAGTGGACGGGGAAGCAACAGAGGACACAGTATCAACCTTGAACGATCCTGAGGCACCGTTGGAGTCTTCGTCACARGAAGAAATTGAATTGCGCATGGAGAAAGAATATGGTATTACTCGAACGATCATGACCGGACGTGGGGTATTTTGTTTATTGCGATCCGTTCAGTCGAACATCCTTCATACCCTACAAAAAATTCGACGGGACGGGGAGGGAGGATCCGAAAATCACGCACGCAGAATTTTTAGGCAGTCATTTTATCCAGGACTGAGCCTCCTTGTATGCTGTGCCAAACTTCCGAGCAATMGAAAGCTGCTGTTGCGAGCTCGAGCACCAACAATACTGCTTCGATTACTCTTGGACGTACTTCATGCCTTGGAGGAGGACGGCAGTGATCAGTCGTCAGAGAGCAATTCTACCGCGACGGCATTACAAGAATTGATTACATCATTAGCATCGGATATTTTGTTGGTTAATGGGGATACCTCTTCAGACCATAATGAAGAAAGCGAAGCAGATGAAGATGCATCGACTCTGAGACTTTTGATACAGTCCATAGAAACTTCTTCGCTAAGTAGATCATTGAGAAACGTCATAGCAAGGCTGGTTCCGTACCTTACCTACGGGAAACCGACACTTTCGGAGGAATTAGCTCTAGAATTCATGTCTCACGTTGACTCGGATCAACTCGAGGAGTATGAAATGGATGGAGGTAGCAATAGAAGAAACAGCTGCAAGCCTCAAACTGTTCTGATGGACACATTCATCCACGCCTCGATCAGCTTACCAGCCAACGATGTTTGTAATTCACTTAGAATAGAGCTTACAAAATGTGGATTCGTCAAGAGAATTGCACGTCATATTTTGCATGGTTGTCCTGGCGAGCCACCTTTTTGGTCCCCATCTCTCTGGTCGAAAGGAAAAGAAGCTAGCAAACAAAAGCAATTGGTTCTTGAAAAGAAATGGAAAACATACTCCAAACGTACCGGACTGAAAACATGCTTTGAGATTCTCATTGGATTAAGCAAGGAACATGAGCCTACCCAAGCTCTTCTCGGAGAATTGAAGGAGGGTRATGTTTCTTTTCTTCAATTCTGTCACTGGTTGGAATCAACATCAGATAATTCTTCTGCGGCTATCACAATGAAGGGTTTTGGATTGCTTGCTGAAACTTTGCTCGATGATATGGCCGAATTTGGAAAGCCGACGTCGAAAGAAATAAAGATCATCAAAGCCCTAAGAAGGAGATCAAGAGATCGGAAAAAGGAAATCGCAATGGATCGTAGGAAGAAAAGTCTCATGAGTATGAATAAATTTGGAGCCATGTCGGGCTCCACTTCCTTGGCAGCTGCTACTTTAAACAGCAGTTCCAGTGCGGCAGGCGCTTCCCCGACTTGGACATCTGTACTGGATCTTTTCCGCGATTMGTCATCAGCACAGGATAATAACAACACAGAGGTTGCACCACTGCCTTCTTCAAAAAAGAAGAAAAAGAATTCGGCAAAAGTCACAGGAAAATGTGGTACGAAGGCATCAATTGTCAAGCCTGAATGGATGAAAGAGTTAGAGAATATGGAGGACGAAGCCGGTTTAACGTGTGCGGTGTGTCAGGAGGGAAGAAAATACAAATCCTCCGAAATGATGGGTCTCTATGCATACGTAAAAAAAGTGTCGATTGCAAATGGAGATATTTCGAGTCTAGATGGGACGAATGTATTGACGAATTTACCACCGAAATTACTTGCTTCGTTGCAGTCTAACAATATTGTCAGTGAATGGTATCGGAGTGGGAAAGCGGCAGGGGACGAACTCAAGGAATCAGCTCGATTATCTCGTGCTCCCACTGGCTCTTCAAGTAGACATCGGACGAACTATTACACCACTACTGTGACAGCGGGTAATGCCATTCATATTAGTTGCCATGCCAAAGCTCGAAAAGCGGATAATAATCACCCAAAAGCACCGAAAAGCGAATGGGAGGGTGCAGCGTTGCGAAATTCAAGAGTTAAGTGCAACATTATACTTCCTCTGGTGTCCTCTCGCAGCTCGTCGGTGTCATTAGTTTCGGTGGAACAGGCTCTTGCGGAACATCAAACCGCAGTCGCAAATCTTGTCGGAGTTCGACCGAAATCAAATTTGTGGACAGTTCTTCATGACGTTCGACTCCTATTACTGCGAATATCATACGGAGAAGCATTGAATGCGGATTGTGGTGGAGGCAGTCTTGGATCTAACACTCAGCTTATCTATCATCAACTTTCGATGGCAAAAATGTTTGAAAGTGAAGCCCAAGTTGACGCTCCAGCTACAGCGCAACATGCCCGAAATTTGAGTGCTGGATTCTTAGCGGCTTCAGAGATCATATCTGCAGAAGACTATGATTCGTTAGGGAAGTCATCCCTTATTCGAGGGATTGCTGATTCTTCGCTGATGGCAGCTTTGACTTCTATTCTATTCCACAATACAAAGGAAGATGATAGTTCTTGTGCTGAAACTTCTGAAGAAGCACCCCATCCGAGAAGACGTTGGGTGATTGGTAAAGAGCTCTTTCTGCGTGGTCTGTTGAATTGCGCTGGCCGTCGTCATACCCTGGCGATTCATAGTAGTGGATGTGTTTCTGCAAGGAATGTTGGTAACAAAAGAACTCGATCCCGGTCGTTTGCAGAATGGGATAATATTAATGAAGATGCTGATGACACCCAGGAATCGTCCCCAGGCACGTCCACAACAATTTGTCAAACTTCCACTAGGAAAAGCACGTGTCCGAAAACCAAAAGTTCTAGAGCTAGCATAGATGATTTTGGAAGTGCTATGCGTCCCATGGTTGTTTATTACGCCATTATGGACCAACTATCGACTGACTTCGCACCCGATCACGACGATGAAAATATCGAAGAGTGCGCAAATCGTCTAGTTGAAGTTATTGAATCATGCCTCGGGTCAAAGAGTATCCATGAGTTGCTCGAAAAAGCAAAAATCGACTTGTCGCATGAAGAGATTATCAACGAATTTCAGCGCGGAATGATTTCAGCTTAATTACCATGCATCATCATACTGACTTCACTTCGCAGAGTTGCGACTCTCACAATGGAATCGCCTTCGAGTATGAGATAATTAAAAAATTTCCTAGCTTGACGATAAATCTGCTCAGTTTGCTATCTGCTGTTCACAGTTCAATAAACGATTCTTTTGAGATAGGTATTGAGAGAAGTCAGTAGTGGTTGAGTTTGTTTTATGAAATAGTTAAATTTTACGGGTTGTGCTAGGGCACATACTGTCAGAACATTACTTTGAGATCAAACACATAAATCATTGAACAGTACGGAGTTCCAGTACGCATCAAAGGGAACCACTGGCTACAATGCCGTCGAATAYCTCTTTTCGTCCTTTGTGAATAATCTTATTMATCATCATTTTCTTGTTCGAGAAATGCGACATCGACAAGGAGGGTAGAGCCGATCAAAACAGCTTTCTCTTCGGCACTAATKCCTGATGGAAAGGTGACGTGGTAAGCATKTCTCTGAGAGCAACATKCATTTTTCCATCCAGACCACAACACGTCGACCATAGCATCGATGGGCTTTCCATCTAGAGTTGCGCTACTCTGAATCGGCTCGAGGGTAGACGGATCGCGAAGAATATAAGGTACGCGGCAGCATTTACCCTTCTCTCCACCGCAACGGCACATGACACAAAGCCCACAGACGCAAGTGTCAGGTCGCAAGCGGAACTTTTGGGTGCCTGMGGAGTCAAGAATGTCGAACTTGGGAACGAAGCAGCAGATGTCGCAAATGTATTGAGTTCTTCCCAACACCTTACCAGAAGCGTCTTTGGTTTCCAAGTAAGGAAGACCACATGGGTTACAAACACATGGTATSCAGCAACAACTAACACCGCAASTTTTGTTCTTCTCGTGGGTCAGAATGACGTTTGACGCCAGTTCTTCCTCGCTGAGGAGAGCAGGCTTTTCGTCGCATTGACATGTGCACCAGTCTTTGTTTTCGGCTGTCAAGCTTTTAGGAGGCGTACCGGAGTGCTGAACATATTTAATTGCGCGGAAGCCGGGTGCACAACMACTACAGAGGCGACCAAAGAAGCTACTCTCTTCATGGACCCAGCCGATGTTTTCTAGACTGAAAGGGTYGGAACCAGGGTGGAAGTTATTGCCTTCTGCGATCTGTTCAAGCAAGAGAATGGAAGGGAGAGCAAACAGCGGTGAGGATCGGCGGATTAAGGATCGAGTCAATCCTTGTKTTTCGCCRTCGACTACACTGAAAAATTCATAAACGGCGATAATGGTGCAAGTAGTGTGCGACTTACTACCCAATTGATGCTTTGGAGGAGAAGAGGACAAAGTTGATGAGGATTATACCATAATTTCAAGCCCAGCCATGTCAACATCATCTCGAAACATCTGACTCACCTAGGTTGGAGACAAGCCRTACGGCAGCATTGAGACGTGGATTGTGCGATGATGAATTCATCTCTGTCTCCGAGACGATCCATGGTCAATGCAGGTGGGGCCTTACTTGTCATGGTGATGTTTGTTTTGAGTTGGCGTGAAACTACTACGATTGGAAATATTGTGATGATATTGGTTGATGATAACAGAAAAAAATCTTAGCGAAAATGCGAACAGARTATGGTATGGGTGTTCTTTCTACCTGTACAGATCCGAAACATCATTCTGACTGTCTTCGAAATAAACAACCGTACCGTGCTGGTACGGTAGCAGCTCTTCCAGCAAGCAAGCTGAGAACGTTAAGTAATCCTCCAGCGAATGATAAATCCAAAGTGAGCATTTAGAATGAAGCTGCTGTCCCCGCTGATAGATCCGAACGCACGTTTTTCAGCATCAGGATGAAAAACAATCCATTCCATCCGTGGTATGGAGGAGCTCGCGTGTACCTTCTCTTGACAAAAGAATAAGTAAGAGTTTTTAACGATTCGCGCGTACGTACCCTTTTTCGGGCAGCTCCATCTCAGCAACCAGTCGTTGTCTGACAGTGTTCTCGACATATCCAAAGATGCAGAAAAAAGAGTACAATGACTACGTACCGTATAGTAGCAAAACAGAAAAAAATCTGGTACCCGGTACTACGCGTTTCGTAACAATTGAAAGCGGAGTACAATAAGTAATAATTTCAAGTTCTAAACTTCGATTTGAAGTTATTAACTTCAAAATGTTCCTGTAGAAAGTCTACCAAGTTCTACTGAGCTAGTTTTTGGATGGCATTCATKATTGAAAGGCCAGGATTCATAATTGAATCACCTCGAACCATTTTGTTTTGTTTTGAGGGGAATCGATTCGGTCATTCAGTCATTTTCAAAACAAGCTCAGTAAAACCTGTTACATGATGTACGAGCAAAAGTTCATAACTTCAAATCGAAGTTARGAACTCGAAATTATTACTTTTTGCTCTCTTTCAAGGCCGATTTCAATTGTTACGAAGCGCGTAGTATGTACGGGATTTCGAACATCTGCTTGCTACGGTAAGAATGTCAAGGCGCCGGAGCACAGCTGTTCAGAATGCTCATTTTAGGTTTATACCAAAATTCTTTAGTAATCAAGCAATATGATTGGCTAATTAAATTGATCAAAATATCGAAAACTGTACTCCCCTGACACAGCTGTTCAAAATGCTCATTTTGGCGTTTTTCGTTGGACTTAGATTGCTTGATTTTAGTATTATCCCTAACTCCAAATTAACGCCAAAGTCCAATGAAAATCTCCGGTTGAACAGCAGCTGTGGGAGAGCCCCCGATAGATCGCGCGTCTTATACCAAAGCGCCCGTAATTTTTTTAAGACCTCAAAAACACGCGAAGTCAAGAATCATTTGTTTTGGGGGGTATTGTTCTGTACTTTAGGGGAAAGGCATACACAAAATCAATGAACTTACTACTAGTAATTACAGTACTTCAGTAAATTAACTTAATTACTCGAGTAATTGACTCTGTCTATCAGGGTTATTAAACTTAATTACTTGAGTTATTAACTTGGGTAATTCAAATTCGTAATGAAAAATGCAATACTACTATTTCACTACTGCTACTAGTACTAGTACTAGTAGTAGTACTACTAGAAGTAAAATTGGCATTTGTTAATTGACTTCTTAATTAACAGGGTTAGTATTTACTAGTAGTAGTAGTAGTAGTAGTAGTAGTAGTAGTAGTAGTAGTAGTAGTAGTAGTAGTAGTAGTAGTAGTAGT
>CAACVS010000048.1:82287-95665 GCA_900660405.1 Pseudo-nitzschia multistriata | reverse complement strand
GTAGTAGTAGTAGTAGTAGTAGTAGTAGTAGTAGTAGTAGTAGTAGTAGTAGTAGTAGTAGTAGTAGTAGTAGTAGTAGTAGTAGTACTCACAGCAACTGAGTTAATTAATTTAAATACTCAAGTTAATTACTCACAGCAACTCAGTTAATTCACTTTCTTATTTTTTGACTCTATTCTGAATGGATATTATATCACTCCCAAAAAGGAGAACCCATTCCACTACTAGTATACTATATTTCAAGGTTTTATTTTCTTTTACCATTACAAAGCTTTGTGAATGTCACATGGTATTAAAAAATGTTTGATCAGGGGCTCTCCCACAGATTTGCAAACAACTATGCTGCGTGAGGAAAAACTGCAATTTTTTTAATATTTTACATGGAAAATGCCTGTACACAGTAGTAGTACTACTAAAAGTAACGTCCGAGAACTGTTTCTTGATCCACCTCAAGGTTGTATATTTCTGTATTCCGTACCTGTCTGTACCACCATTTTGTTAGTGAAAATAACACGGTATGATGGATTCCCAACCCGACTCACTACATTCATTTTATATTTTATTTTTTATAATTTTTTCTGTGTGTGGTCACTGGAAATAATTTCAATAAAAAATATTCAGTTTGCTTTTTCTTTTCATTTTTTGCTCAGTTTTGTTCATTCCAGGGTGTCGTGACTGGAATAAATTTTTTGGTTCAAAATCTTGAATGTGTCGTGACTGGAATAGATTGTTCCGTTTGAAATCTTGGAGGTGTGGTGACTGGAATAAAAAGTTTAGTTTTGAAATTCTTGAGGTGCATGAGTGGAATAAATAGTTTGCTTTTTAATTTTCAAAGTATGTGACTACTGGAATAAGTAGATTCAGTTTCAAAATCTTTTGTTGTTTGTCTGGAATAAATAGTTCCGCTTCAGATCCTCAAGGGTTTTGTAAGGGGGAAAACGGTTTTTTATTTTCTGTAATTAAAATCAAAGAATCCAATGCCAAACCAATGTGATTCTGTGTTTTTATATAGATTATGTTTACTTCACTATGATATTACTGCCACCAGTACTAGTGAAAGCCATTGTTACCACCACATATTCTAGGCACCTTCAAAGGAAGGTTCCCCTTTTGATACTGCTCCAACTTTTCTCCAATAGAAGGACAAATGAAATCATCATCATCATCATCATCATCCAATACACCTCCCTTGCTGTCATTTGGATTTCCCACTGATATGCCTGCTTCAAGAAGTAAAAAGAGTTTATTTTTGAAGTCCTTTCCTGTTTCTGGGCAACTGCGTAGTAATTCAACCTTTCGACACAAATAGCTGTATACTAGTAGTTTTCTTCCTTGCTTATGCCACCCTTCCTTTTCCAACTTGACGGATCACAATATTTCTTTGTTGTAATTTTTGGAATGTCCTTGTCTAGCACCTTTATGTCAATTAAAAAAAAAAAACTTAATATTATATTTAACCTCGTGAACTAGAAGAGGCACTATATGGCCAGAACCATAACTTTCGTTAGAAAGAATGCTTCCAGCTGCTCCAAGGGGCGGCACCTCCCTCCGAGGAGATTTTGTGGAGGCGCGACCAAGTTTTATGCACACTGATAGGCCAAAGGCCCAAGAAGGCTGAACTCAGAGGACATAAAAGCAGGTGGTTCACAGTTTGGATGGATGAGAACCATGCCAATATCATTTCAAAAGTCACTGCCAAGCCTGTGGATTAGGGGTGCTCAATCCCCAACCTGTAGGCCAGCACTGATGCAGTGATCAAGGAAATTTGTGCCAAGCACACTGTCAAGCCAATCAAGGCAAGACTTCCCACAGTGGGCGAGTACACATGGAGTCAAAAAGAAAAAATCAAAAAAAAGAAAAAGAAAAAAGGAAACGTCACACTTCTTTCACCAAATTGAAGCTGCTCCCACCCAAAGAAGCAGCTGTGTGAGTATCTTCTGGAAGAAGAAACTGATAATAATTCCAATAACCCTGATACCCTTGGTCAGGAGGTCAAATACTGGGGGTGTTGCTAGTTTGGTCCCTAACAAAGGACAGGAACAGCAACAATCGTGGGGGTGTTGCTGTTGCTTTCCGGCACAGAGGTCGGAAACAACAGCAATCGTGACCGGAAAGCACTGGGGCTTCCGGTCAAAGGTCTTGTTGGTTATATACTGGGTTTGGTGCTGTTGGCTTCCGGCATGAATGTCGGAAACAACAGCAATCGTGACTGGAAACACAAGGGCTTCCAGTCCTTGAGAACTGAGGATGGATCCAGCTGAGGAAAAGCACTCAGCTGGAGTAACTGGGGGTGGTGTTATTGTATTCCGGCACGAGTGTCGGAACCAACAACAACTTGACCGGAAAGCTCTTCCGGTCCGTAAAATACTGGAACTGCATGGAGATGTTGAGGAATCTTCTTTGAAACTGAGTATGATGTACTAGCATATACTCCACGCTTTGTTCTTCACTATGTCTTGGTTGAATACTCCACGCTTTGTTCTTTGCAAGGTCTTGGTTGAATACTGGGGGATGGGGTTGGCGTTATTTCTTTCCAGCACGGATGCCGGAAACAATAACGACTTGACCGGAATCTTCTTCCGGTCCGTAAACTACTGGAACTGCATGGAGATGCTGGGGAATCTTCGAAATTGAGTAGGATATTTGATATAGCATATACTCCAGGCTTGTTCTTCACTAGGTCTTGAATACTGGGGGATGGGGTGGTGTTATTCTATTCGGACACGAATGCCGGAAACAATAACAATCGTGACCGGAATCTTCTTCCGGTCCGTAAATTACTGGAACTGCATGGAGATGCTGGAGAATCTTCTTAGAACTGGCTGCGTATGATGTATGATCTAGCATATACTCCAGGCTTGTGCTGCACAAGGTCGTGATTGAATACTGGGCTGGGGTTGGTGTTATTGCATTCCGACAGGAGTGTCAGAAACAACAGCAATCGTGACCGGAAAGCGCCGGGTTTTCCAGTCCTTGACAACTGGGGATGGATCCAGCGGAGGCAAAGCGCTCAGCTGGAGTAACTGTGGTTGGTTGAATACTGTGGCTGGGGTTGGTGTTATTGCACTCCGGCACAAATGCTGGAATCAACAACAATCGTGACCGGAATCTTCTTTTGGGCCGTAAAATACTGGAACTGCATAAAGATGCTGGGGAATCTTCTTTAGACTGAATATGATGTATGATGTAGCATACTAGTACACTCCAGGCGTTGTTCTTCAAAGGAAAGGTCTTGGTTGAATACTGGGGCTGGGGTTGGTGTCATTGCATTCCGGCACGAATGTCGGAACCAACTACAACCTGACCGGAAAGCTCTTCCGGTCTGTAAAATACTGGAAAAGGAACTGCATGGAGATGCTGGTGGGGAATCTTCGTGAAACTGAGTATGATGTATGATATAGCATATACTCCAGCAGGCTTGGTCTTCACTAGGTCGTGGTTGAATACTGGGGGCTGGGGTTGGTGTGATTGCAGTCCGGCACGAATGTCGGAAAACAAGAACTTCAATACCAAAAGAGTACTTCCGAGGAACAGGGGAGATCCAGCTGGGGCAAACTAGCACCACCAGCTGGTAGATATCGATATACTTGGAATAGGCTTGGTTACATTGCTTGGATCCTTGTTGAATGAAGCCAGGGAGGAGGATTCTCCCCTTCGGAAGGGGATGTCACCATGGTGGATTCAGAAGCCAGAAGGAACGTGTCAGGTAGGAATGTACGTAGGAATCAGTAGGAAATCTAGGGGATAATTTTCATAAGCGAAGTGTAATTTCGTGCGTTTGAAAAATTCGTTTTGAAAATTATAGCACCTTTATGTCAATATTGTTCTCCCAAAGATGAAATTTATTGTGAAGGAATAGTACTAGTAGAGTGAAAGCCTCATCTGTCACCGTGAATATTTCACTAAGCAAATTCTTTGCCTGCCTTTTCTTGAAGTCAGTTCTGCCAGGGCTGACGGATGCCATTATTCAGGTCGCAAAATAATTAAACTCCAGTGCCACCAATCCATCATTACTAAGCCGCCTGTACCCACTGGGAATGCTCCAACCTCCTGGGCCCATTTCTATGCTGGTACCATCATTATCTTTAACCATTGCGATTGTCTGTGGAAAACCATCTGGTATAATACCACCCTTGGTGTAATCATCTACTATAAATAGGTTTTGGAAAAGTCAAGCAGAAGAACACAAACAAGCAGTTAGGGGGAGTGCTTCATTGGTTGCTGAGATTGCCCACCAGCATTACGTCATAGCATTCTTGATCTTACTTATATACTTCTTCCTTGCATAGTTTTGGATATTTCCAAGGAGTGTTGTTAAGGATCTTGGAATTTGACCTTCCAACCACCATCTAAAATCAGTTTTCGACATCTCCTTTGGCTGGGCAACAGAATTTTGATCTATGATATCCTGGACAATCATTGCAATGACTTTGACATTTGGAAACTTGAGGCTTCTTGCATACCAAATATTCCTCACATGTGCCAACACCTGTGTAGACACCTCACCCTTCAGTGCTTCAGTGAGTTCTGTGCTAAACCTCTTTCTGGATTGGTGCCTGTTGGCTGTGACATGGCTGGTAGTGCCAGTATGTGGAGATACAGTACTGATGCTGTCCATTGGAGGTCCAGAAGGATTTTTATCTCTTATGTACTGATGATACCCTTTCATTTCCTCTGGATCAGTTATGACTATACTAGTATTATCCAGGGATTCATAATTGGAATCTTCTTTGTTGTCATAGTCCATGTCCATGTTGTTGTTGTTGCATTGTCCTCTTCATCATTAGACTTATCTGTTGTAGCACTGCTGGAAAGTTTTTCTTTGTTGTTCCTGTTCTTCTCCTTCCCACCTGTGCTGCTGGTTGTACCTCCTAATCTTGGGACTTGTTGTTTCTTCATCCGCTTAGTGGCTCTACCACTTTTTGTAGAATTTTACCATATTTGTTTCTTTCCTCCCACCTTTTTGTTCTTGCTATGACTAGTATCACCAACACTGGTAGTAGCAGCAGCATCAGTATTAGTAGTCTTTGTGGTTGTGCCAATTTTGTTAGCACTCTGTCTGGTAGGGCCATTCATACTATTGAGACTGTTTGGCACTTGTTGTTTTGTTTTGATTTGATTTTTGTTTTGACAGGAAAAGAAAATTATGTCACAAAAGAAAATGGTGTCAAGCAGTGGCTGATTACATATGATTTCTCTATGAGAAGATCTGGTTGTTGACAAAATGTCAACTATCAGGTTTTATTTTTAGTCAATGATATGATGTAAGAAACAAACAGGCAAACCCGTGCCAATTTTTTTCATCCTTGTTGTCCATATCCTACTACCACTGCTAGAACTACCGGTACTGCTGTTGGTTTTTTGTTGGAGCAGCTCCTCATCCTCCCACAGTGTACTAGTACTTTGTAATACTATGACACCAAACTACCACAACTATTAGTATTTAGTACTAGTACTAGTTCCATTGGTATCACAACTCGTATACTACTAGTAGCAGCATTATTGATAATACTAGTAACATGTAACATACCTATGTTGGCATCAACCAAACCTTTTTCAGAAAAACAATGAGATCAAGAGACCAGATGGTGGGTAGATGAGAAG
This sequence comes from Pseudo-nitzschia multistriata, assembly GCA_900660405.1. Taxonomy (NCBI): domain Eukaryota; phylum Bacillariophyta; class Bacillariophyceae; order Bacillariales; family Bacillariaceae; genus Pseudo-nitzschia; species Pseudo-nitzschia multistriata. Next base: position 90,061 of record CAACVS010000048.1, on the reverse strand, counting down.
ACATAATTTTTTCCTGACTATTTGGCAAGGGACATACTCAGATGGCATCATTGATGATACCTGCATGACCATGCACCAAACGAAATTGATGATTGATGCCAACCATTACTTCCCGCATTTTGACATCAGCAAGATGAAACCATCAAACAACATCAATTTACTTCCCGCCTTTTGCTGACATGTACTTGAAAACATTGAACAAAATCAACCTTCCCAAACAAAAACAATTTTGACAATCCATACCATTACTTCCCGCATTTTGACATCAAGATGAAATCATCAAACAACTTCATCAAGTGGCATCAAATGTTTCTTCTGCCTGGATTAACGGCACTTCTTGACATGATAGATGAGACCAATCTTGTTTTGTTTACGTTTGACGATGTTGACATCCTCAGATGACATCCTCAGATGACATCCTCAGACGACATCCTCAGATGACATCCTCAGACGACATCCTCAGACAACATCCTCAGACGACATCCTCAGACGACATCCTCAGACAACATCCTCAGACAATGTCCCCTACCTGAAAAAGCAATCCTTGACACCAGATCAACTTCCAAAGGCAAAAACAACAATTGAAAATGACATCAACAATCCATATTAGTTCCCACATTTTCAACCCATCAAATGATGTCAAATGTTGCTTCCATTCCGGAAGAAGTCACTCCTTGTTGACACCAGAAAACGACAATCAAAAACAACCTCGATAATCCATACCGCATAACGACAACAAAAAATGACAACGGTTACTTTCCCGGAATACTGATTTGTCGCTCCTTGTTGTACTTCCAATCCCTTTCCCCCCCTGGGGGAATAAGTTCAGCAGTTTACTGGGTTGGATCATATCAACGGTTATTTTCCAGAATACTAGTATGTCATATGTTGAACTTTACACACTTCAAGGTGACAGGCTTGGATCATTTTGACAGTTATTATTCCAGAATACTAGTTCATTGCTCCTTGTTGTACTTCCAATCCCTTCCCCCCCCCTGGGGGAAGCGGTTCAGTTTACTGGGTTGGGTCATTACAATGTTTATTTTCCCAGAATTCTGGTTCCTATCACTTCAAATTTCAGCTCAGTTCCATAATCTTTTGATTAGCAACACCACATAAAGCACAAACATCACAAAAAAGTCATTCCCCTCCATCGGAAGCTGACTGCCATATTATTTTCCTGGAATACTTTGTGTGTATATGATCTTCCACAAACACAAAACAACACTGTAGTAGTCAAGGCAAGCTTGGACAACACTAAGCACGTTTCCCCTTTATCAAAACCGGGGATTATTGTTTTCCTGGAATACTTTCCTCATAAACAATCTTCCACGAGCAAAAAGCAACACCAGATTCAAGGCATTGACAACAAAGCATCAACAACAGGCTCTACTTTTTTCCCGGAATGTTTTGTTCTATACAATCTTCCGCAAGATAGAAAGCAGTGGTGGCACTAATTCAATGTTTTGATGTTTGTTTGGGTTGGGTTTGGTGTCAGAATTGGCAAAATAGTACTAAATCTAGTATCAGGACCACATATCATTGAATTTCTCACCAACCCCACAACCAGTTGTCACACAAAGTTCAATAGTTTTAGGAGGGTGGATGAGGGATAGAAAAATGTGCAGTGGTGGAACTAATTCAATGCTTTGATGGTTGTTTGGGTTGGGTTTGGTGTCAGAATTGGCAAAATAGTACTACTAGTAAATCTAGTAGTATCAGGACCACATATCATTGAATTTCTCAACAACCCCACAACCAGTTGTCACACAAAGTTCAATAGTTTTAGGAGGATGGATGAGGGATACAAAAATGGGCAGTGGTCGGTCTTGTATTATGCCAACCATAATGAGCTTGGGTGTTTTCTTTCCATTAGTGATCACAACTCTCACAAGAAAAAAACAGAAAAATTTCTTGCGAAATTTGAGGGAGAGACAATTTTCAATTTTTTATTTTTTTCACCGTCCATCTCAATCCCGCATGGTGCATGTGTGTGTACACGATTGCAACGGCATCTTTCTAGACGAAATTTCCGCGAAACGACAATATTTTCCGGTGACCGATGTCGATACAAAAATTGAAAATTTGACTAGGTWGTAGCTGTACGAGAATTTACGTGCTACAGTACTTCATGGTGCTCTTCAACATTCCTTCGAATACTGTAAAACATGAGGATTGAAATCGAGCGATGAAAGTGCCTTCCGGCTTCAATTTCAATCTTTGTCCGTCGCAAACCGCCTGGAAAACCAAGAAGTGGCTTCTTGACGCCGGGTACTCATTGAGGAAACTACCTGTGGAAACTACCATGTATGAATTGACATGCGAAATTTAGGAAAGAGTACCTACATCCGATACTACAGTTAGTAAAGTGCTAGACGGCTTTCAACAGGCTCACTTTAGTTGCGTTCTGTCATGAATGGACTGCGTCGAAAAGGTAGTGCCAAGATGACGCGGCGAACGTCCCCATTAGGAAGTAAAAGCGTCCTATTGCTACTACAGATTCTATCTCTCGCCGCAGCTGGGAAGAATCTCTTTGCCACTGAAAAGAACCAAAATCGAAGAATCACGAGAGGATCCGAATTGAAGAAAACGATTCCCGATGGCATGAATCATCGTGAGTTACCTGAGGGCTCACCCAAGCACAATAAACAAAAGAATGTTTCATTCAAGGACAAGCGGTCGTCAGGGCCTGGCGCCTTAACGGATGATAAACAAAACAGCGCATGGTTTGGAGTCGACAAAATCGACAAACAAATTGAAMMACCACCTCCTCAAGAAAACGTGAGCGCTGAATTTCATTCAGGTCGCGATGATATTGATCCAGGTGTTGTTTCCTCGGGTTCCCTTTCGTCAGTCACAAGTACTTTAGATCTTGCGGAGTTGCCGCAACCATCCTTACCTCCCTCGATTAAAACAATGCAACCGGATTCCAACCCAAATGAAACGAAAGTCATCGCCGAAGAAAGATTGCGACCAATCAAATTTGATATAACAGCTGACACACTCGTTCCTATTATAAATACCAGTGAGCTAGAACCATTGTTCCGAGGGTTCATAGAAGACATCTTAGACATGAATAGCAATGATAATTGGTATCCATTGCATTCAAAATCAGTGTCGAACATGACAATCGAAATGTTTTCAAGTAATGAATATCCTACGCACACAAATAATGACGAAGAACTTAGCAGTCCCGTGAAGAAAATGGCATTTCAATTGGTTGTCAACGGGCTTGTTTCTGTGCATGTAGCGGAACAAAAAGCTGGCGCTATCTCATTGTCGAAGAGAACGACAGAAGGTAAAGAAAAGAAGGAAGGCGTAAACAATGAAACTGTATCCGAAACCGAAACCGAATCTCCTTTTCACGATTCGTTTGATCACAGTATGTTACTTTATCTTACATTCTGGGGCACKAAAAGTCTTCGAGAAGCTCTGCAGAAATTTGATCTTAAGAACCCCATTATCACGGCGGTCACTGTAGGAAAAAAAAAGGTGATCTCTTTTGGTATTGACAAAGACGACAATTATTTGTACAACGGTCACCACGAATCTGTGAAACCCAAACATCTACTTGCACAAACCACCAATGGAAATGTCAGCGGGGGGCCAAAATCATCTGCGCCAGTTGGATTGAAATGTGGTTTGTTGACGACTGTCATGGTGTCATTTGGGATATTGTTTAGCATAGAAAGATTACTATTTTGACAAAGGTTTGTTAGTGATTCTGTATCTAAAGCTTGAGTTATTTGACTGGAAAGTGAAAGTATGATAGAAGTGCATATTCAAATTAATCATTTGCAGTAGCAATACTGAATTGGTGACAAAATTCATTAGATGGAAGCTTGAAATCCTTAACTAAACAACTTTATGTTTGCAGGAAGGATTCATTTTGATTGATAAATGTTGTATGTTCACTCTACCATTGTCATGAAAAGACAAAGGAGGGAAAATTAGTTCATTGGTAATAGAGTAAAATAGAATTTTTGTCAACAACATTGCAAGAATTAGCATTGAATGAGAAGGGAAAAATACTCAATGAAGGCAATTGATCTTTGCTAAGTTAATGCATGAGTTGGGTTGGATGTCTTGCATTTCTGTCTATTATTTAATAACAACACTGCAGGAAGTAACAAAGAATGATGCAAATGACACAAGTGTGACCATCCTCCTTCTAGTCCTGGTCATTTTTGTTAGCCTGGAACAGTCAAGCAGCACAGTACTGCTGATAACCAAATGATAACCAAATAACCCATTTCTGTATACCTACCAGTAAGAAAATGGATTCTTGTCTAGTTTTTTAATATATTGATGACATATTTCCCCCTGGTATTGTTCATTGATCAGAGGATTGTGGTAGAGCATTTGCTGGATGGCGTTGTTGTGGGCAGTATTGCATTTGCTTACCCTATGTACTTTTCAATAGTATGAAGCCTCCTGGTATTTTTGTTGTTGACAGCAAGAGCATTTCAATTTGACAATAATCATGTCATRMTGTTCACTTACTGCACCGATAAAGTATCTGCACTTCTTAGTGCTATTACTAGTACAAAGACTACTAGAACTACTATGGGCTTGCCCTTCCATAATTTTTCAGTCACTGGTGAAGTACTTCAGTTATTCAAGGGTACTACTAGTAGAAATTGTTGGTTCTGACTCCTGACTTCAATCTTTCCAAGCCTGGTTGTTGAGTAGAGCCTTTGCTTAGACCAGTATGCTGCATTTGGCTTTACTATGTCAYGTTGTTCTTGTTACTGTCCTGACTTCTCCTACTGTTKAGAAAGATGTGAGGCTCAGAGTGCTTCAATTTACAGCAGCATTATCATAAATCTCCATGTCTATCAAAGAAATTGCTGATAATGTTATCCAASWCATGCCCCTGTTGTTTTTTCAATATTTTTGTTGTGTATGGTTGAAKCATGATCCAATTGTGGATTTCAAATGTGATATTCAGACAAAGTTTATCAATATCTTCCACTATCTGGACCCCTGACTCTTCCATACAACTAGAATCCTCTCATACTATCACCATACTTAAGGAKTGTCCATTGGGGACCAAGATACAGCACTAAAAAAGTTTACTGTGAAATAACATGGTGCATAGATAATGGGCCACCATTTCATTGTGTAATGACTCATGGGATTAAAAAAATTTCCTTGTACTACAGGTTGTATAGTGGGCCACATGCTCAAATTTTATTCCCACCGGTCTTGCAACCAAATAGTTTTGCACGCACATCGTTTCATGTGCACGTTTTCTTGCTGTGTCACAAAAAGTGATCACAACCAGAAGCAACCTGCTGTTGATACCATTTTTTTAAAATGTGCACCCTCATTTTTTTTGCATCTATTAAACCTCACATCTCTCAGTTTTGGTCATATTTTAACCTAAATGTAGTTGTTGCAAAGTGTTGTGTTGGGTTGTTACAGAAAGCCAGTGCAACTTTTGTCCCACAGGAAGAAGCAATTACTAGTCCTGCCACTGCTGGCTGTACCACCGTTATCAATCACATAATTAATCACAATTAAAAAATCATTGAAATACGATAGTCCTTTGCTTTATACTACCTCCGTCCCACAATAATAGGACAATATGCACCTCTTGGGTTGGAATAAGCTCAATTTTTGGGCGATTGGAATGCTTGTTTTTGCATTAAACAGATCTATTGTACTGGTATACAGTTGTGTTAATTGCAATTTATTAATAGCATTGGTGCACTCTTTATAGCTATTCAAAGAGGCCCTATTTTGGCATATAAATGTGATTTTACCGTCAGTTGGGTTATACTGGTCCCTTAATGACCGGACCGGTTTATTTAAAAAGCCCAGACTGTGAGCTTTATCATGGTATACTTATCGTACTCATTGAGAATGTTCCTGTGCAGTCATTGTTGGTCAAAAGAGAACCCAAATATTGCTCGGGCACTTGTTCGGGCCTGTGCAGTTTCTTTTCAATTTTGAGCCAGAGAACCGATGCGAAGAGAAAAAAAAGTGCTTCGCGCATGGTGAAAAATGCTCCCCGTGTTATTTTCACGTGATAATTTTCACTCTTGATTCACTCACACCTCCCAATTTTCTCTTTTCGACTCCTTTCTGTCACTTCGCTCTTTCCATTCAACTGACTAAGACCAGCTTCTTTGCTATTCAAGCCTTCTCCTTCTTTGCACCTCAAGTGACTCATTGACGTTGAGCCTACGCGCCTCCACTACTACGCGCCTCCACTGAGCACCTCCACTAAGAGGGGATCCGTCGACTCGCGCCTCCGTTGCTTCCACTAACTCGCGGGGGGGAGGGGGGGGAGCGCGTCTCCGTTGAGCCAACGCATCTCCGGTGCTTCCACTAATAGGGGGGAGCGCGTCTCCGTTGAGCCAACGCGTCTCCGTTGCTTCCACTAATAGGGGATCCATCGACCGGTCCGCGCCTCCGTTCATTCCACTAAGAGGGGGAACTTGCGTCTCCCGCCTCCTTGCGTCTACTACGTTGCTTCCACTCCCTGGCTCGCGTCTCCGTTGCTTCCACTAAGAGGGAATCGCGCCTCCACTAAGAGGGGGGAAATCGACCGGTCTGCGTCTCTGTTCAGCCAACACGCCTCCACTAAGAGGGGGAAGACCGACACTTGCGTCTCCAGCATGCGCCTCCGTTGCTTTCACCGACGCAGGACCCTCGCACCTCCGTTGCTTTCACTGCGGACGCCTCCACTAAAGAGGGGGGGAGACCAACTCGCGTCTCCAGCATTGCTTCCACTACTAAGAGGGAATCGCGCCTCCGTTGTTTTCACCAACGCCTTCTTTGCACCTCAAGTGACTCATCGACGTCAAGCCTACGCGCCTCCACGGTGCTATGGCGTTGCTTCCTTGCCTCGCGTCTCTGTTGCTTCCACTACGACAATCAACCTGGAAGAAGGAGTCTCTTTGTTGCTTGTTGCTGTGTTGCTTTTTCCCCTATACTTTCATCCACTCACTTTATTGAATGCTGCTCTTTTCTAAAGCAAGATGACCACACCAGGAATAAACGCAATAGACCTCCTCCTTGGACCAAGTGAGCTGCCGCCTCCTCCTGTGACTGTTACTCCTCCTCCAACACGATGGCGCAATGTAAACTTGACCAACAATCAAAGACAAGCTGTTTTGCATGAACTGCTTCCGCATCACAAGGGGAATGGCAAACTTGCAAAGGGTGCATTCAAGGCGGCAGCGGAGGCCTTTAAAGTTTCCCCTCGAACTTGTGCAAAAATCTGGAAGCGCTATTTGGAAACTAAGGATGATGAAACATGCCCTGCAGGTGATGTGTCAAACAACAGGTCCAAGTGTGGTAGGAAGGCTAGGCCTACCTCTGATCTTGAGGGAATGAGGGACATACCATACAAACAAAGAGGAGATCTCAGGACCCTATCAGCAGCAATGAACATCCCCTGTTCTTCCTTGCACCGTCTTGTTAAACGTGGAGCAATCAAGAGATACAGCTGTACCTTGAAGCCTTTCCTGAAAGAAGTCAACAAAATGGAAAGGATTCGATTTGCTCTGTCTCATATTGATCACAACGGCGTCTTTGACCCAATGTACGACAAAGTACATGTCGATGAGAAATGGTTCTTMATGAAGGAAGTTACAAGCAACACATATTTACTTGATGAAGAGCTTCTTGAACCAGTTGGCAAGACACCTTCAAAGCAGCATATCAAGAAGGTGATGTTTCTATGTGCAACAGCAAGGCCCAGATTTGATCATGGTAGAAATGCTTGGTTCGATGGTAAGCTTGGTATCTGGCCTATTGTTGA
>CAACVS010000048.1:43261-75565 GCA_900660405.1 Pseudo-nitzschia multistriata | reverse complement strand
AAATTCAAAACTTTCAATAGTGGGAAAAAGAATGAACAAGAACCATACTAGTGAGTAGTAAGGATTGAGTATTGTTGAATCCTCACCACCAACAATAGTGGTAGTACTACTAGTAGGTAGTAAAAAAAAAGGTTATCTGACGAGTAAGAAGAATCTATAATACAAAGAAGTCTTAGTAAAGAGTAGTAATATCCCTGTTTACTACATGAAAKGAACAAGAATGAGAGGCTGGCATGATCAGATGAATGATAGGAATTCATTTGTTATTGCTATGAGGATGTGTTTGTTCTTTGAAATGCATTTCCATCACGTGGGACATAAACCGGGACTCTGGCCGGTATCGGATTACGGGACTCGACTAGACTCGTGCTCGTGTTGAAAAAGTCATACTGTACTACCACTTCATTTAAAAGAACTTAAAACACATAACGTGCGCATGCCTTCGATATTTTGGGTTGGCTGAATAATCTTGCAACCGAAATAAGGATTTCTAGATGTGATGGCACAATTTCCTAGTTTACTATGAGGAAAATGAGGACATCCGAGGATGGCGATCCTACCAGACATTTTCATCACAAATATCCATGAATCAATTCGAACGCGCCAAAAAACATCCCTGATTAGATAAAAACACATGCGACGTGCAACTTTTAGGCGACACTTTTTCCTTGGTTTCGAAGACCAYTGAACCGTACGCAGTACTGTGACGACGAAGTAATGCTCATCTTCAGCCACCTGACGCATTCAATAACCTCTCCTTTAATAATACTGTATCACTTCAAGCGGAACCATGAGGAAGACCGCCCTTCTGTCATTCGCAGTGATCGCTTTTATTTCACACAAGCACGTGACCTATGTCAACGCATTGAACTACGATGTTTTGCGGGGTTCAATATCAACGACAAAAATACACGATAGTGGCCATCGTCGGCAGTTGCCAGAAGCGTATGAAGGGGAACCAAGCCACAAAGAAAAAAGCGACGGAAGCGACAAACAGGATAAAACGGATCGCAACAAGGTAGAATATCCAAGTAGCTCACCTTCTGCGTTGCCTGACAAGGAAGATAAACTGGATCGAAAAAAAGTAGAATTTCCAACTAGCTCGCCCTCTGTACCACCGCCGCCAGATTGGGCACGGCCTTGGAATACAGCGTCCCCGACCTCCTTGCCTCCAAAGTGGGCACGGCCCTGGAATACAGCGTCCCCAACCGCGATGAAAACGACGAATGCTCCCATTTCAACGGGAACACCGAGCTCTAATCGAGAAGTGGCCTCAACGATAACGCCGTCTTTCAAATCATCTCCTTTGTTAGATCCGACTTCTCACGTTGAACCCGTTCTTATGATAAGTCCAACAGCTATCCCAACAACAATCTCATCAATGAAAGAACTTCCTACCCTCACGACGGTATCCAAAACACCAACTCCTACTTTGAAGCCATTTCCTGAACCTGCAGCAGAATCCCCAACAATGGATCCAACTTTGAAACCGATATCGATTTTTCTTAAGCCACCAACGATAGTGCCGTCGGTCATATCATCTCCTACGTTAGATCCGACTTCTCACATTGAACCTGTTCTTATGATAAGTCCAACAGCTATCCCAACAACAATCTCACCGATGAAAGAACTTCCTACCCTCACGACGGTATCCAAAACACCAACTCCTACTTTGAAGCCATTTCCTGAACCTGCAGCGGAATCCCCAACAATGGATCCAACTTTGAAACCGATATCGATTTTTCTTAAGACACCAACACTTTTTGTCGATACCACGACACCATCGCTTGCTTCTGAGCCTTCTTTTTCCAACAGTTTGAAGGAAGCTTCGCCCTTTCTCCTTCTTGCTGAAGAATTGAGCGAAAGGTATGTGACTGATGCGAAACAACCATCGTCTGAACCGACGAAAAATTTTCTTGTAGCAGAAAACTTRAAACAAATTGTGTCACCGTCATTCTTGAATAAAACTTCACAACCTTCGATCAAACCAAGTGAACATGCTACCAAGTYGCCTAGTTTCAGACCTTCYTCCGAGCCTACAACTGATACCACATCAGACCCGACGAGTTTTCCTTCATCCAAAATAACTAATACTCCCACCACAGGCCACTCCGATATTGTAAAACCTGATGAAGGTGAATCTTCCATCGTTGCTAGGSAAAAAATTCAACCAGTCACATTTGATATATTAGTCGACAGAGTCAGCCGGAATACCAATGTTACGAAACTCAATTCTCTTTTCACAGGTTTGATTGACGACTTTTTGAACATGAGAAGCGATGCAACTTGGTATGCTTCTCATCCAAAATCATTTTCTAACATGACAATCGAATCAATTTTGGGTAGATCTGTTCGGGAAGTTCATATGAAAGATGGTGATCAGTCCGTTCTCATTCAATTTATTATAAATGGATTTGTCTCAGTTGAAACAAAAAATGGTGATTYGGACATTGTTACTGCCTCGGTAAGAACGACAAGCCACAACGAAAAGGAAGCGGACTTGAATGAAAATGGACGCGAAGCTTCTTTTACCGAGTTCTTTGATCACAATGTACTACTTTACTTCTCCCTCTGGGGGGCTGATAGTCTTCAAGTAGAGTTGGGAAAAGTTGGCCTTGAGAACCCAATTCTAAAATCAGTTAGTGTAGGAGAGAGGGAGTTGATTGCTTTTGGTGTCGATAAAGATGACAACTATCTGTACGAGGGAGAGCATTCGTTGCAGGATTCAACTACACAACCCATAGCTGGCAGCGTTGATGGTGGAATCGAGTCATCTGCTTCACCGTCAATTTTTGATTTGTTACCTGCAACGAGTATCATGATACTGAAGGGACTAATATTGCTGTTTTAATGGGATGTTCGATCTAAAAGCCGCTACGCAACTTGTGTTTTCATCGTATTAATAGCTGTTCGTTGTAAACTAAATACTTTGTAATCTTAGTGCATTGTGGCATKATTTGGTCTACTCTATCTTTTCTCCAACTCCTTATTTGCAAAATCAAAGCTCTTTTTCTTGCCGGGGTCAATATTAAAATYATTCATTTATCATCTTCATTCCGACCGAAAACAACGTTTCTCTTTGATTTACATTCTCTCTTCAGCAAGCCACAATCACCATCATACATAATTGTTGCTTGTCGGTTGTAATTTCTCTCATCGTGAGGTTCTGTCGCAAATGTCGCTATTCTTCATTTGTCAAAGGGAAACGAATCTACCGGAAAAAACCCAAACAACATGGATCGGTCTGGGAGACTTGGGCAACGATTACGGAAAACCAGAGCACTTATCTTTAAACTAAACAAGATGTTGGATGATAATTTTGTAGTTCATTGATGGCAAAACATGCAATTATGAAATTTTGTAGAATTTCATATTCTCTCAGTTTCTACAAGCTCCGTCCGATCTATCTTATGTTACACTTTCTCTTCTAACTGGATCGACTTCCCGAATCGTCCATATAACACCTTTTTCAATGCTTCTTGCTCTTCCACTATGGTGGCTTCTTCCTCTTCCATTTTTTCCAAGACCTCTAACATGCGTTCTACTTCCGCTTCGCAATATTCGGTGGCATCTTCTTCGGATGTATCGAAGAACGATTCGCCGACCAGAAGCATGACATCGTCTCCATCGGACGACATCATCAGTTCCGTTGAGGCATCTTCGAGTCGATCAAGCGATTGCTAGCATCGATTTTTTTCATTCGAGTTTTCGCAGTCACCCAGCATGTGATCGAGTGCAATAGTAATAAATTGAAAAGTTGAAACGAGAGATCATCATCGAGAATCAGGCGAGGTAAAAAGAGAAACTCGAAATGAGCAAGCGCAATTTCCAATCGTAAATATTTACCAGTAGGCAGTGTTTCATAGCATTGCTGCTCCGGACGATTGCCTATCGTWCTCTCTGAATGCGCAGTAATGCCTCCATCATATTTCGTAAACTAAAGCGATCTCCTTTTTTGATGGCTCACCTTGATGATTTTTCGTTCGTCTCGAAGTTCACGTACTCTTGCGTTGAGACGCGCAAACTTATTGATGTTGTTTTGGTCCTCCCTTCTGACTTCCATGGTATTTTCTTCTTCTGCCGKTGTGACCATCATCTTGGAAATTTCGTCGTGAGTTATTGTCTGTATTAAAAATCAGAATATGAGATATGATGAATTAAATGAGGCTCTGTGGTCTCAGAATTACAAAGATGTATTGTGTCACTTTAATTGGGATTTCTTGTTGCTCTTTCTCTCGTCGATGTCTTGTGTTTGGTCCGAATGTATCGTTTGTAGAGGTTGTTGTTACTTGTTCTGAGTACCTTCTTGTATGGGAAAGACGTTCAAATCGACTGAAAATGATAAATACTGTATCGTTTTCGTGTCTTCCGTCTGCCGTCTCCGATGGTCATCATTCATCATGCACTTACGGTATGATGGATATTGCTTTATCATATGTAAAGTACGTAGGAATGCCGCGTACGGTAAGCAGTACAGTCCTGTACCTCGGTACCAGTATGAACGCAAATGTGTGGGTGACAGGTCCGGAATCAGTACAAATTGTACACGGCTCTACGGAGAGAACAATACACTTCATTTGCGTTCCCAACTTGAACCTGTCACACCTTCCAAAGAAAAACTATTTCTGTCGAAGGTTCCGAGCTGTTTTTTTTTCTCACTTTTTGAGAATTCGAATCCGTGAAATGAAATCGACATCCGGACACTGCTTAATAACATGGAATAAAATCGAAATCGAAATCAATTCCAAGAACAGATTTCTTGAATCTTTTTGTCCTCGTCTTCGGCCTTCGTTTTCAGTTGAAAATGCGGCGGGAGTGGAAAACCTGCAGCGGTGCTTCCTGCAATAAAAGTCACTTGCACACTACTCTTGATTAGAAGAGCGGTATCTTGTAGAGGAACAGCCCCCAATCAAAGAATGATTGCCGTCCAGCGTCAAACCACTTTCGTCTAGGTTYAAAATCCGATTTAGTTGACCCTCAAAAAAGACGAGCTCTCCTTCAACCTCACCGTCATTTGCCGTGTTTCTCTGGCCCATCCTCCAGAAATCAACCTACTCTTCAGTGTGTTGAACCATAAGTTGATATTGTTATAGGTAGTAGTCCACTTTGCTCTTCTATCTTCAACTTTAGACGAACTAGTAACAATTTTGACGTGAGGTGCGAACAAAATCGACATGCGTTCATAAAGTCGCGCATAATTTTTTAATACAGTTGGTCCTCCTTGAAGACAGGATGCTAACATCTGTGTCACTGTTTTCTGATTCGGTTGTTCTGTCATCTCAGCACAACCAAGGTTTATGTACGAGGAAATGGCATCAACCAGAGCGGCCTCCACCACTGCAGGCAAAGTGGCGGGACGTCCCGAATGCCAACATGGGGGAACATTTTCCAGCCCTAAACACAGACGTCGCYGAACCGTTTCTGCACTGAGTTCAACATTATAAAGCTTGTTGACTTGAGCAACCATAGCTGATACGTTTGTCACATTGCCCAGGGCACGTTCCTGTTTGATTTTTTTAGMAACGGAAAGGTAAGCGGTATTTTTTAGTTTATTTTCATTGTGCTTCTCAAGYTTCTCCGCATGAAGATACTGAGCCGTCCTAGGAGGCTTACGCTTCTTCTTTGCGGAACCATTGGTGTGATCAGAACCATCGCCAACAGTACTGGTTGCATTCGTGTTGTCACCATCTTTATCACCGTCCTTGCTATTACTGCTGGAACTCCTGGAGGTACCAGCAGGGGGAGCAGCACAGGTACTGACCCCAACACTTCMAGTGAGGCCAGATAGGGGGTCTGGTGGTAAAGCATATTCAATGGTTGATAAGGGGACACCAGCAACTGCTTTTTCAAGCTCCAGCTTATCCCTGTACCTCATAACTCTTCTGCGAAGAGCTTTGCTTTCACATTCTGATTCACTTGCACTAGTACCCCCACCAATGAACCCCATCCTCTCCAATGTCCTTGCCATYGATTYGCGTARTGCTAGTGCTGGTGYGGCDGATTCCTGTAGCGTTCCTTCCCTTCCTTCCCCTCCAGGGGCCTGCTTGGTGTTGTTATTGCTCATTTCAGAGCCAAAAAACACTCAAAATACAGCAAAAACTGCTTTTTCTTTCAAAATAACCGGTCGATTGCAACGATACTTCGTGATCAAGTCTCCTTTGATGTATTAAGGACGTCCGACACACTGGTTGTGTGTTTTATCRATGGGAAGATGGTTTCTTTTTATTTACACTGGGGAGTTCGTCGTTGCTGTTTTTCGATGATATTTCCAYTGTAGCTTTGGTATCCTGTYGCTCCTAAACCACTCGGTCGATCGATCCGCTACTTCCGTATCCCCTTCCCCTTGTTATAATGAAGTTATTCCAGTGGGTGTGTGGACAGGAGAGTGTTGTTGGTGCTCAGTCTAATGGGGGTGACAGGTCCTATGTTGAGGTGGATTAAATGAGAGTTTTTTGGAAATTTCGGTGCGGAGAGAAATCAACAAGCCCGAATAGGTTTTCGAAAGCAAACACCCTGCAATGTGCACATCGTTGGAAAGAGGAAAGAAAGCCCTTTCCGACTGACAGATTCTCTAAATCTGATTGGTGCTTTGGTAGCACTAACAAGCAAGCAAAGTTAAGAGCTCACAGCTAAAAACTGGCGCGTCTTATTGTACTCATAACTTATTACGGATTTTGTCCACACATTTGCGTTCATACTGGTACTCTAGATACGTACATACTAGTTCCAGTACGAGTACGGAAACGAGCTACAACTATTTCATTGTCTACTCGTACGTACGTACTATTCTTACTCGTGTTCCTGCAGTATCTACCGTACTGCAAAAAATTAGGGTGCAATAGTACACGTAGTACGAGTACTGTACATTGAGTACGAGTACGAACCGGTACTACGAGTAATAGACGTAGCGGCACTTCTACTTTCAAAGAACAAAAAATTCTTGTCAAAACGACAACCCTTATGTGGTACATCTACTACGTACGAAGTGGCGCTTATCAGTCCAACKGCATCTATGCTATGAGTACGGTACGTACGAGTACTACCGTTGTGCTGCATTGTTCTGGGGAGGTACAGACCATCATTCAATTCTGAAGAGTCACGTGAACCCGCGAACCCCAAAAAGTAAGGGGGGAATTTTGACTCTCATCAGGGACAACAAAGACGCGAACGACAGAAAAGGTTCTCGACCTGTCTCTCGCTCTGCGCCCCGCCATCTCTCATTCAAAAGTGTCGTATCRGTATTATTACATGCCCATCGTCGTATTGATTCTTTCCGACACTCCATCGGACCGAAGAGAAGTCATCTTTCTTCCCAATTCAACAAAAGAATCAATTGAGATCTGATTGATATACCTCCGCCTTGCGGAAAGGTAAGAACAATCCTGCCGCTTTATGTTCCTCGATCTCGGTTTCTGCGCCCATCTCGTTCGTTCGCAGACATCGAGATCTCTGGCCTCGTTTCTTTTCTCCCGCGGGTCGCAACGGGATCTTCTTTTCAGGAGACCTCCGCCTCCATATTTATGATCGACTTCCGGAAAGATGTGTTTAGCGTCGATGTTTTCAACTCCTCTTTCGCTTGCTACGGGCATGGACAGCGGCAACACGATGCGTCGTTGCATGCTCTCAGACAGCATTTACAACTTTTAGTGTACTTCACTACTTTTTCACGTTCAAGCGCTGATTGCCCATCCCGGGACTCATTCGTTAATTCGTGATTGAACCGACCAATAAAATCAAATCACGAGCCAGTCCGACGTGTTGGCTTGTGTCATTCAACCAATGTTTTTCCAATTTTGGTCGTCCAACGAAAATCACACACATTCATCGGCGCGACATTTTCCGCACGCTTTCTTCGCGTTTTGACTTCAACAAATAATAACAGCAATAATTTTTGAAGTGTTTCGCGTGGTGGACTGTTTGTTTCGTACGAGAAAGAGTGCCATGTACAAATCGTACTTGCACTCGTACCAGGAACTGTYGCAGGTTCTTTTTCGGTGTTTGATGTCCCCTCAATGCTATTCTACGTCGTACAGTAAAACAAAGATTACCGACACCGACAAAACTCATCGACCCTTGCAAACATCTTCGCTTACCCTCACTTCGCATTTCTCACATCGTTCCATTCTATGCAACTTGGCCGATGCATTGCTTTCGACGTCGACATTTTGCAGTGAAGATAGATACCAGTTGCTGACTMGAGGATGTTGCCTCCGTCTCTCAGCAACAAGCTTCCTTCCAACGGTGGTCCCATCAACAATGAGATACAAGAGGGATCGGTGGGGTCTAATGATGGACCTGTAGATGGATCGTCTACAGGAGGCACCGCTCCCGGAACCTCCGGAATGGCTGTGACAAATTCTACAAGCATTAATGCRAACGCTGGTGGAGACGGTGATGTGGTCATGTCGGATGCCCAAAGTTCGAAACCCATTGGTGCCACCAGCAACGGCAGTGACTCGAACGGGGCCAAGAAGGAACAGCCGGAAAAACCACCGCAAACTCAGGATGATCCATCGGCTGACTCACAGATGAAGGATGTTACCAAGGAAATGGCGGTAGATCCTCCCGTGATCAAGACTATTGTGAATGCAGCGAAGCAAGAAAATGGAAATGCTGGATATCCCCCCGCCGCTGGCGCTGGTTTTACGATGCCGCTTTCTGCATTGCCTTCGGATGCTAGCAAGGAAGCACAATCGGCGACAAACCCAGCAGCTGCCATGGACAGCCTTCGGGCGGAGTCGAAGGACGCCAAAGTCCCCCCACCTCTTGCTGCGGTCACCGCTATCGAAGAGAAAAAACCGTCACCCGTTTTGGCTCAACAACTTCAACCTCCCACACCCGCTTATGCAAGCGCTGCCGCTCAGTTCCTCGGTGTGAGCTCGGCAGCATCTCTCACCGCAGGTGCCTCTATTCCAACGATGGTCGAGCCMGATGGAACCGAGAAAAAGAAAGCAACGCCCGTTACGACAGCTCCGCCTTTACAAGGGCCGGTTTTGCAACTGGGTGCAAGGCCAGGAGCTATTCAACCATTATCGGGTGCGGTTAAGGAAAATCCTTCTACTGATGCGTCTGATCTGGCAAGACGCGATCGGGAGGCCGCTGCAAGATTTGGCTATACTTCCATGAGAGCCGCCGCCCAGGCTCAAGGATATAAAGTGCTCCCACTCCCGGACCCGAATAGCAAGAGCGCCGAAACGAACGCAGCTGAAAAGCCTTCGACTGATCCGTCTGATGTGGCAAGACGCGATCGGGAGGCTGCTGCAAGATTTGGCTATACTTCCATGAGAGCCGCCGCCCAGGCGCAAGGATATAAAGTGCTCCCACTCCCGGAACCGAATAGCAAGAGCGCCGAAACGAACGCAGCTGGGTTGCCCACAACGGAGGGTCTTGTATCCACGCAGCAGAGTGCCAAGCTCGTCCAAGCCACTCAACAGCAGCCACGACTTTCAACAATTATCGCCAACAAATTCAAACAGATGGGCAAGTCGCCTCCTTCGAATATGACGGGCGAAGCTGCCGGCGGTTGGTCAATGCCTGGTGGTAGGGTCTACAAGCATGGAATAGGAATGGCGACAGTCAGCCACGCTCCGCCACCGCGACCGCCACCTGCGCCTGGTATGAGAGAACTTCGTGTTGAAGACGCCTTGCTTTATCTCGATGATGTGAAACGGGAATTTGGTGGTCGTCCTCGTGTTTACAATGAATTCCTTGCCATCATGAAAAATTTCAAGAGCCAAGAGGTTGATACCCCTGGTGTGATCGACCGAGTTTCGAAACTCTTCCGCGGAAACAATCATTTGATTTTGGGATTCAATAAATTTTTGCCGGACGGCTACAAAATCAGCATGGAAGATTTGCAACAGATGGATGCCGCTTATGAACGAGAGCAAGAGATGATACGACAGCAAGATGCTTCCACAACCGAAAAGAAACAGCAGCAGGTAGCGCACTTAGGAAAGGTTCAGATGCCTATTCAACAACAGAAAAYAGCAATTGAACAACAGCGTCAAATGCAACAGAAAAAACCAATGCCAGCGACCCATGTTGCTGTGCGCCCTCCACCTCCACAAATGTCAATGCAGCAAAAACAGAAGCAGCAAACAAAGGTTCAAGATGCACTGCATGCAGAACAGGCAGCACGGCAACGAATGAAAATTGCGTCAGATCTGAAAGAAAAACAACGTCAGCAACAATCTGTCCCCAAACAACCCAAAGGCAAAACTGGAAAGCTTTCCAAAAAGCAGCAGCAGCAGCAACAGGCTATTGCACAGCAGCAGCCGCCACCACAACAGCCGCAACAAATGCAACATCAAGCCGTGGAATTTGATCACGCAATTTCATACGTGACAACCATTAAGCGCCGCTTTGCAAACGACGAAAATACTTACCGTCAATTTCTGGAAATTCTTCACACGTACCAAAAGGAACAACGTGGAATCAAGGAAGTCTTGGAACAAGTTGCACATCTGTTTCAGGATCATCCAGATCTTCTGAAAGAATTTACATTCTTCCTCCCCGATGCTGTCCAGGAGCAAGCGAAAGAACGACTGCATCGTGCCGCGGCCGAATCGGAGAGCCGTCTTTCTGCACAAAACAATATCAAGTCTGCAGAAACAGGTTCTTCGAAGGAAGTAGTCGATATGACAAATCACAACAGGGCTATGATAGGTGATCAGAGCAAAGTGACCGGGCAGAAGAGGTACAAGGAGACGCAGCAAACCCCAATGTTGGTCACATACCCTCAGTCACCGGAGACTTTTGTGTATAACTCGGCAGTAGAACGTCAATTCTTCGACGGAGTAAAAGATAGCCTCACTGCGTCCACTCGTGATGGTGGACAGGCATGGGCAGAATTCATGAAATGTCTGGACATGTACGCACAAGAAATTCTTTCGCAGAGTGAAATGCTCAATTTTGTTGAGCCACTCCTTGGTAAGGCAAACAAGTATCGCTTCAAAGAATTTAAACGAATTTTGGCTGCAGCTGGGGGACAAGGAGGTAGTACAGTTTCTTCGATGGAAGACTCTTGGTACTCGGTCCCTCTATCAGAGATTGATTTCAGTCGATGTCGTAAATGCTCTCCTTCGTATCGTGCATTACCGAGGGATTATCCTGCACCTCCATGTAGCCAACGGAGTGACGAAGAGGCTAAGGTGTTGAACAATATCTGGGTATCTCTTCCCGTTGGAAACGAAGAGACCTTTCGTCACATGAGAAGGAATACTCACGAAGAAGCTCTATTTCGTATCGAAGACGAACGGTTCGAGATTGATATGACAATCGATAGCAATCTTTGCACTCTCGCTCTTCTAGAGCCGTTCGCACAGGAAATGGCACAACTATCTGCAGAAGACTCGAAGATGCAACCCGGTAAGGAAAGTGACTCCAGGAGAAGCACTGAACGAAAGGGACTCGGTGGTAAGCGCTTTCGATACACCTTTGACCCAAACATTCTTGGTGTCATTCACCGAAACTCAATCACTCGTATCTATGGTGACAATGGTCAAGAAATGATTGAGTTGCTAAAAACGAACCCTTCAGTTGCTATTCCTATTGTAGTAAGTCGTTTGAGACAAAAGGACGCTGAATGGAAAGCCGTCAGAGATCGTCTCAATCGTCACTGGAGAGACTTGGCACAAGCCAGCTATTACAAGAGTCTTGATCATCGTGGTCTTACGTGGAGAACGACAGATAAGAAAGCAATTAGTAATCGAACGCTTCTAGCCGATATTAAAGACAGAGCAGCTAACAATGGGAATGAAAGTGAATCAGCGTACGAAGCTCGCCTCCAGAAGGCAAAGGAGGAACACGGGTCATTCTTCTTGACAACAATGGGTAATGATTTCAAGAGAATTGTGGATCTTTCGAAGCTTCCAAAGCCAGATCGAAAACTCTTTACACCAGATATGAGTTTGATGTACGAGAATAGCAGTTGCATCCAGAAAGATGTTTACCGAATATTGTCTTTTGCATTGGAGAGGGGATCGATCTCCCCTACTGACAAAGAAAGGTGTCACCGCCTTTGGACTGAATTTCTCGGCCCATGGTTCAACTTGAAACTAAATTGGATGTTGGAACCAGCAGTTTCTTTTCAAGAAACATCGTCGTCGACCACGAGGCTTCCTCGTGTTGTGAGCAAAGACGACAATAGTCATGATGACGAAAGCGCTGAAGAGGACGGTGAAATCGACTCTAGAATTGTGACTGAAGAGCTCCGAGATGACGGAAGCAACGATAAGGACGATACCCCTTTGACCGTGGACCATCATCCTCTTCCTGCTGGCACAACCGTTTCCACAATTTACGGGGATGGACGCATAATTTCTTGCCGCAAGCAGGACAGCATGTACATCGTAAAACTGGCTTTTGGCACTGCCTTTGTGCGACCAAGTGCTGTTCTTGTCTCTGTTCTCGAAGCCGAGAAGTCCGCATACACAACGCATCGGATGGTTGATGACCACACAAWATTGGATCGGTCAGATGACAAGCTCGTCATTGGAACGCAGAGTTTGTATTTGTTCTTCCGCTTGCATCAACTTCTTTGCCGTCGTATTGGCATTGCCAGGAGACTTGCTTACGWAGTAAAGGACGACCCTTCATTGCAAACCTTGGTGGAACAAATGCCCGATCATCACGGTGCATCTGCGGGAAAAAGACGTTACGATGCATTTTTGTCGTTGGTGTATGCATTGCTGGATKGTGGGACCGGGAGTTCGGAAGGGGCTAAATTTGAAGATCGTGTGCGAACATTGCTGGGACACTGGGGGTACGAACTTGCCACTCTAGACAAGTTGATTTCTCACATTCTAAAGAATATCCAGAACATGGCAAACGACGATACCATGTGGAGCCTGGTGCAGCTCTTCCGTCGTCACATTGATGCAGGAGGATTCAAACCCGAAGCCCTCCGACAAGAAGCAGCATACCTATCAGATGGGGAACCCATGTATGCATTTCAATACTGCCCGATCCAAAAAGACAGAGGGGAAAAAGCTGTCTTGTATGTGGAGAGTTTGGGCGTAATTGTTGGTTCCGAAGAAGAGGATTCACTATCGGATCGGGCTCTTGAACCTAGTTCCAAGAGACAGAGGCGATAGAATCGAGAATGTACGTGTAAAAATAACAATAGGAATAATTGAATGTTTTAGCAGAGGAAAATAAATGCATCGTGACTGTAGTCATAGTGGATGTCCATGGAATGAATAGAGTATTTCATAACTTTTTTTCTATGTTTTCATTTGAATAAGTACTTGAACTTCGTTTATTCAAACCGCAAGAAACGTCAGGTGCTCGAACCCAAGAACGAGTTTCTCGTTTAGTTGAGACCCAGYTTGGACTGCAGCGAGCCGTCCTTATGGGCGGCCTGTGTTTCGGAGTTTCCACCCAGAAAGGTTCCTCCGATCCACACAGATGGCACCGTTCGCTGACCACTCATGGCCAAGAGTTCTGCTTGGATGGCTGGACCGTCACCCATCTTGTCGAGTTCGTGTACAACGGGATTGAGTGCTTTGTATTCGGGCTGAGCGAAGAGCTGTTTCGTTTTCGTGCAGTAGGGGCAGTAGGACTTGCTGAAGACCACGATCTTGTTTGCGCTGATTTGTCCGTTGATAAAATCTTTCATGTTTGCCGACGACGATGATGTTGCTGATGACTGCGATGATCCCATTATTATTAAACTACCTGAAATGATGTAGAAGAAGACAAAAGGCCTCTTCTTGAAATGATTGTGAGATCATTTGGTTCGTGCTTAACAGTGCATTACTCACATCTACGGTACATACCGTGATAACGGTACGAACCAGGAAAAATACCGTTGGACAGGATGATTCAAAAAGACGTCAGCGAATCTGTACATAATTCGGAATTTCTACGGAGCTGCTACGAGTACCAGGTACTCCTACGGAAASACTGATAAAAAATGAAAAATAATGATCATGCCGATGACTTATTCTTTACGTTGACATACGGTAAGTACCGTACGGCAAKTACGAGGTTGTGGTTCTACCGTGTTGATTTTCTAAATGATTATGAGTCATAATTTTGCAAGCTGTTTTTACTTAACAAGCACAACTGTAATCAGCAGCAAGAAGCTTTGCTTGCTTGCTGCGGCTACCAAAGCACTAATCAGAGTCTGAAAATCTGTTAGTTTGATATAGTTTTCTTTCTTCTTTCTGTACAGAAAGGTGCATGTTAATTGAGTACTTTTGACTGCGCTGAGATAGGAATTACGTCCTCCTCCTCCTCTATCCCCAAAAGACTGTAGTAGTACTACTCCAGCACTACACACATTGTTCTTTACTAGTACTAGTAGTGAAATAAGCTCAATATTTGGGTGATTGGAATGGATCTTTTTTATTTTATTGCTCTTAAGAAATACTAATTGAATATTCTCTGCCTTTCAACAACAATGTTGTGCAGTGTCAGCACAAGAAATAAAGTTATAGGCATTCAAACAGAGCTATTTTTGGCATACTAGTAGTATGAATGTGTTTTTACCATCATTTGGTGGCTTCTGGTAGAAGTCATTTTGACATGCCACCAATAGTACTTGTGCACAATGGCAAAGAGTAGACAATTTATGAGGCCATCATACTTCTTCTCTTCTTTATACAAGACAGCATTCTTTTATTGTTGGTCATGCTTGTCCAACAAAAGAGCAGCAGGTGGTGCACTGCCGGGCGGTAGTACCACCATTGCCAACATTTTGTTTTGCTTTTTGCTTCTTCTTGTTGTAGTAGTAAAAACGCTATCATAGGATACTACTAGTAGTACTAGTACTAGTGGTGGTGTAGTACTAGTAGTAGGAGTAGTAACTTCATATGAATAAATAATCAATGAGCATGCACACATGCTCATTTTTATCTTTAATACTGATTCTACCTGTTGTACACAGCCATATTTTATTGGGGGCTTGATAAATTATTTGATGAGTGTTACGTAAACAGGGGACAGTCTTTGTGTGGACAGCAAAAAAGGTCACAGGGTAGTCTTTTTTGGACGAGTACTAAGATAGGCCTATTTTTTAAATTGAAAAAATATCATCCCGATGTGAATTTGTAAATTTGTTAATCCAACGTCTCTTTTTTGTTCGAAAAACTCGAAGACCGGAAACAGTGGATCTCTGCGTGATGGTCGGTCATCCGTAAATAAATAAATGACACTACGAGTACGAGTCTCGTTGTCTACCACAGTACTACGTACGGTACCATACGATACCTTACAACGAGGTACAGTAGAAACTACGGTACGACGGAGTCGATTTCCGCTCTCACCCAAACAAATCCAATCGGGATTGTCCCAGGGGCGACCGGCACCGGCGACAGCACAGCACAGCACAGCACAGCACAGAACAGCACAGAACAGCACCACACCACAACGCAATACCGCAGAATCACGAACAGCTGCATTCGAACTCTCTTAGCGATTGATCGAGGTGAACAAGATGGCGACGGGGGGCATCAATCTCTCGAAGGAGTTCTTCGAACTTCTCAAGGCGGTCGGCGAGTCGAAATCGAAACAGGAGGAGGATCGCATCATGGCCAAGGAAGTAATGTGCCTGAAAAAGAAGCTCTCCCCCGTTCCAGCGGGAGCTAGCAACCCGCTCCAGAGCAAGAAAAAATCCAGGGAATTCCTGGTCCGCTTGCTGTACGTGGAAATGCTGGGGCACGACGCCTCCTTTGGGTACATCAAGGCGGTGGAAATGGCCGCGTCGGCGTCTCTCTACCACAAGCGGACGGGATACCTGGTGTGCAGCGCGTGCCTGAGCCCGGACCACGAGTTCCGATTCATGCTGGTCAACCAGATGCAGCGGGACATGCAATCGGCGAACGTGCTGGAAATCTGCGGCGGTTTGCTGGCTGCCACGTCCCTGATTACCTCGGACA
Source organism: Pseudo-nitzschia multistriata (assembly GCA_900660405.1). Taxonomy (NCBI): domain Eukaryota; phylum Bacillariophyta; class Bacillariophyceae; order Bacillariales; family Bacillariaceae; genus Pseudo-nitzschia; species Pseudo-nitzschia multistriata. Next base: position 59,681 of record CAACVS010000048.1, on the reverse strand, counting down.
TGGTCCCCGCCATGTCKGGAGAGGTGACCAAGCTGATTTCCCACGACAGCGAAACCGTCCGGAAAAAGGCCATCATCACCCTGCACCGGCTCTTCCAGCTGGCCCCGGACGTGGTGTCTTCCGAAGAACTCCTGGAGAAGGCCAAGAAGGTTCTGTGCGACCGCGATCCCGCYGTAATGGGAAGCTGTCTCAACGTCATCGAGGACATGGCCAAGCGCAATCCCGTGGACATCAAGCCCCTCATTCCCTCGCTGGTCAGCATTCTCAAGCAAATCTCCGAGCGACGGCTCCCGGACGAGTTCAACTACCACCGCGTACCGGCCCCCTGGATGCAAATCCGGGTCGTTCGCATCCTCTGCTTGCTCGGACAGGCCGATGCCGAGGCCAGCAGCGGCATGTACGAGGTTCTMAACGAAACGATGAAGCACGCCGACATTGGCATCAACGCCGGGTACGCAATCGTCTACGAATGCATCAAGTGCATCACTAAGATATACCCCAACCCAAAGCTACTGGATGCGGCGGGTGACGCCATTGCGAGGTTCATCGAGTCTCGGTCGAACAATCTCAGGTATCTRGGAGTGACCGGGTTGGCGATGATCGTCGAAACGCACCCCCAGTACGCCGCCCAGCACCAAATGTCCGTGATGGACTGCCTGGAAGAYCCGGACGAGACGCTCCAGCGAAAAACGCTCGATCTGCTCTATCGAATGACCAATCCTGTCAACGTTGAATTCATCACCGACAAGCTCTTGGTCTTTTTGGATGGGACCACCGACCTCTTCCTGAAACAGCAGCTCACGACACGCATTTGCAGCGTCGCGGAACGATACGCTCCCAGCAATGCGTGGTACATTACCACCATCACTCATCTCTTCGAGGTGTCCGGTGACATGGTCGATCAACAGGTCGCCCAGAACCTCATGAGCCTGATTGCCGAGGGAACGGGGGAGTCGGAAGAGGCCGACATGATGCTGCGCCAAACCGCCATCGAGCTCTACGTCAACCTGCTGCAAGACAAACCCCCCGCCAAGCTTCCTAGAATATTGCTGGAAACGATGGCCTGGTGCTTGGGTGAATACGCCTACCTGAGCGCGGCGGTGTCTCTGGAAGAAATCCTCACCAAGTTGTGCCAGTGGAACAAGTCCATCTTGCATCCGTCCACGAGACGATTCCTGACGTCTGCCATCTTCAAACTGGTGGCCCAGCTGGGAACCTGCCCGCCCCAGGCAGCGGTGGTCGTGGACGAATACACGCGCAGCAAGGACCTCGATTTGCAGCAACGGTGTCTGGAGTTCCAGTCCTTGTTGATGAACGCTCCGCAGTACCTGGGAGAAATTCTTCCGGTGGATGCTTCTGCCGAAGACATGGAGGTGGATCCCAACCTGAGCTTCCTGGACGGCTACTGCCAGCAGGCCCTCGCAAACGGCGCGCGTCCGTACGAAAAGCCCGAAGACGACGACGACGACGACTACGATTACGGTACGTCTGGTTCCGGAAGCGGAGCCAGTGCCTTCAACATGACTCCCTATGCCAAACCGGAAACCAACGTCAGTCGGTCCACCATGATGGCCCGAGGAGTCGGCGGTGGTCCGCAGGGGGCTATAGCAAGTCCCGCCGGAGTTGCTCTGCCTCCTGGAAGCTCTTCGGGAAGCCAGGCACAGGTTTCGACCAACCTAGACGTCGTTGGTGACGGCTTGAGCTTGAACACCCGAGGTGCCGCCAACGTGTGGGGAAAGAAACCCGCAGCACCCCCCGCCCCGGCCGCACCCGCTCCAGCTGCCCCAGCGGCCGTGGCGGATCCCACCCCGAGCCAACCTGCCAACACGTTTGGAAGTGGGCACACCGCGTATGGCGGGATGGGAGGATTCGGACAAACGTCCGCTCCGGCACCGGTTGTTCCAGAAAAGACCCCGGAACAGCTCGAGAAGGAACGCCAAGCGGCAGCGCTGTTTGGTGGCATGATCCCGGGACAACCCCCACCGCCGCCACGAGCTGCTGCTCCGCCACCACCAAGGGCCGTGCCTGCTTCGGCACCGCCCGTCGCAGCAMCCCCCGTTGCAGCGGCACCCCCCGTCGCTGCCGCGCCGCCACCGGCRGAAGCACCCATTTTCGACCTGCTCGACTTTGGGGCTCCCGCACCGGCTGCCCCTGCACCGGCTGCCCCCGCGGGTGACCTGGTGGACATTTTTGGTYMCGCGACGCTCGAACCCACCCCGATGGCACCCCCTCCCGCAGCACCTCCCGCTCCCGCACCGATTGTGGAGACCGTCAGCGAGGAGGAACCGGAACCCGCCGCACCCCCTCCTGCTCCCGCTCCCGTAGATCCATTCGCGGCCGAGGGACTCTTGGGAGACCTACAAACGCCTACACTGCAAGGGTTTGGTGCTTCCACTTCCAAATTCGAGTTCAATGGTGCGCCCATGGCACCCCTGAAGATCACAACCCCCCAGTTTGGACAAAACTGGGGCAGTTGCCCGGCAACGTCCCCGATCGCCCTGACCTCTCGAAAGGTGGTTTCCCTAGATCAGTTCATGAAGGAATGCGAAAGCTCCGGGCTGCACCCCATCGAGGCAATTGGTGCCACGAACGAGGGCATCTGCGGAGGGATGTTCGACGGTGGGTCCAAGATYGTCTTGGTGCACGGCAAGGTTTCGCCGCTCCCCAGCGGCGAAAGCAGCCTGGCCATCACGGTCAAGTCCGGGGACGCAACCCTGTCGGGATCGCTGGCGCTCTATCTGCAAAACATGATGAAGTAATAGTAATGAAGAAGGACAACGGATCCGCTTTCTTCGATGGAACGAAAGAAATGGATTGGGAAGGAAGGCACACCCAGTTTCAAAATCGATTCACGTAATCAAAAGCACATTATTATTACTGTATTCTACCAACTACGTACTTAACTAAGAATATCATTATTGTCATTAATCGCTACTATCTCACATAATGAGAGCATTTTCTAAAGACCTGTACGTTACCGTATGCCGAAGTAGATARGCATTGTTGAGGCCCAGCCGCCGCGTAGGAAGATCTGTCTGCAAAAAGCAAACTACTGTTTGTACTGTACTATTGTTCGTACTCTAGACTCCAGCATTTCTAGTTCTAATTTCAAGGTAAGTTCTTCGTAATTCGTACTTCTACTTGGTATTGCGGGTAGGTAGGTTGGTACGGTAGGTACGTACGTTACGTGATCAAAGATCGCATATCGCACACCGGTACGAGTACGAGTACGAGTACGAGTACGTACGCTACTAACTAGCGCATACACATTCAGCATCAAGGAATTGAAATAGGATTCGCTGTTTCACTTCGTATCCTATTTTCGACGGTCGTGCCATATTCCCACACCCCGCGACAAACATACAGGAATCATTGAACCGACCCACGGTCTCAAAAGAAAACCACTCCGTTCACCCGTCGAAGACACTACTATGGTTCGAGCGGCGAACGAAAAGTCGGCGGGCTTCTACTTCGTGCTCTTCCTGTGCTTTTTGCTGGGTGCTGTCTGTATCTACCACGACCTCGGCGTGATCGCGTTCGTCCTGGCGGTCTTTGTCGGGATCTTTGGCTTTGGGCTGCGGGAAAAGTTCTCAAATGAGACCACGGCGAGCGCCTACAGCGTTTTCAACGAGGACGGGAGGGCCATCGTCGGGGGSTTCACGTCGAGCCAGTTCGAACGCCAGCTCCGCGGATCGGTGGCGAGCCAAATGGCGTCCGGCGCAGGCGGAAACCCGGACGCAAGCGCCGCATCCGGACCGATCGCGAGAGCCCGAACGGAGGGGCCGGCGAGGAGGACAAACGTCGCTCTCTCGGATGCAGAACGAACAGCGAGACGAAGGGCCGCGGCCGAGGCAGCAGAGCGACGATTCCAAGCCGCGAAAGAAGAATAGAATGAAATGGAATGGAACCAAACTAGACCAAACCAAACCAAACCGAAGATTAAATTCGCACGGAATATCTTGGTTTTGTTGTTCTTGGAAACCATGGTCACTTTCATGGAATTTCCGAGTGATCGTCTGAGACCCTTCTCTGCGTGAGCGATAATATTGGGATGCTATGCTATGCAATACCAGGTGCCTTGCCTTCTCCCTGCTGTCAAGACACGATTTACCCATGCCGAGATCGAAAACAAGGCTTTAGCTCCTCTTTCATCAAACCAAAAGCAGACAGAACTTGATTGCGATCTCAAGTCAATGTACTATCAAGTTTCATATGGCTGCAGCGACATATAATTGACTCTCTCGGTGCTAAAACAATCTAAACGCCTTTCTTGTTTGATTGATTGCTGTTGTTGAATCATTACTGGCTATCGTAATGTAGGTTTCTGCGTTATTAAGCATTAATATTTTTGGTACAGGTATAMGGGTGTACATTCTTTTTTAGGGCTCTTTACAACTTGGAATTCTYTTACCCTGCATTGCATCATTTGGCTGCTCCATGAAGAAACAAGGAAGAGTTAAAGGTCCTTGGACGTCGGCTGGAGAGAACCCCATGTTGGTTTTCGCTTGGTCAAAAAAGCATCGATTCCTTCCCTGGCTTCCTCGTCGTGGTTCATGCAGTCGGCCATGGCATCCGATGCTAGCCGGTAAGCGGCGTCCAACGGCAGTTCGAGCTGCTCGTAAAACAGCGCCTTTCCCGTTGCCATTGCCCTCGGTGATTTGGAGGCGATCCTGGAGGCTATTTCGATGACCGTCTTTTCGAGGTTTTCGTCGTTGTCAATGACAGCGTTGACAAGGCCGATCCGCTCGGCCTCCTCCGCCGAGATTGCGTCCCCCGTAAGCAGCATCTGCATCGCGTGTTTGCGGTGAATGCTCCGACCGAGGGCCACAGCGGGGGTCGAGCAAAACAAGCCGAGGTCGACGCCCGGTGTGGCAAAGGTTGCGGAGGAAGAGGCGTACGCTAGATCACACGAGGCGACCAGCTGGCAGCCGGCAGCGGTGGCCACCCCATTGACCTGCGCAATGACGGGTTTGTCGAGACGGACAATGGTCTGCATAACGGAGGCGCACAGTTCCATCAGGGAAGCATTTTTGTTGTTTTCGTTCTTTAAATTGTTTGCAGCATTGGCTCGAATCTCCTTCAAGTCGTGTCCGGAACTGAACACCGGACCACTCGCATTGAGAATGATCACGCGGATTTCCGGGTCGGCGTCTATGACACCCAGGGTCTCTTGGATCTGTTGCAACATTGCGCGAGAAAGAGCGTTCCTGTTTTTGGTATTGTTCAGCGTTACCCTCGCGATTGCCTCTTGGATCCTTGTCGTTTTCACGAGGGACGAGACAACGGCAGCAGCGGCTACCATACTGTGCTGTGCTAAGTTGTGCTATAGCTGATGGTATAGTGTGTTATTCTTTTTTCGGCGCATTCAAGAACATTCTCGGTCGAATCGGTTGATGGATGTTCGTTCTTCCCTTCTCTCGCAACTTGCAACCTCCTGTATCCAAACAATCCAGGCAATGAAATAGCGTTTGGTTCGTTTGAGTCGAGTAGAGGCAGGTATCTATCCAGGCCTGCTGCAACGATACAACACTGACAAAGACAGCTTGTTTGTGCTTGTTCACACGACGAAACGAAAACGGTGTCGACGCTTTCACCCGCGTAGCGACGAAAGCAGCCTTTCACTTCTAGTCGAACAGCATCGAACAGAACAGAACAAAACAGAACAGAATATTGTGGAATCTGTCTGTCGATCGATCCATCAATTCACTTGTGTGGCAATACACTTTCATTCACTCGTAAGCATCAATACAAAGCATCGGTATCTGGTATGCAGTCTCCGTCCCGTAACACTCCATCCAAGCAGCGTTCCGTCCGGTGAATACTAATCGATCTCAAAACAAGTCTGCCCCCACCCCTAGTTGTTACGGTTCATACCGTAGGCATGATACGATACACGATGTGCCGCAGTTTTACACCAGAGAGGTTTGGCGATGGGCTCGTTCATGGCTTCATTCGTGGATTTTCTCGTCGACCGTTGGGTTCAATCGTGAACAACAAAAACCTCATACCCGCTACTGTTACGGCCGAACACCTTGTGAACGAGAGAGTGCGGTGGAAGGAGTCGTACTATGCAGTAGACGCCGTTGCCAAGATCAACGGGGCTATTGTTGTTTGGTGGCGGGCCACCGGCAAGATTTTCTTTGGGATCGGAACCCATCGTTATCTCTGTCATTGTTTGCTCTCTCATAACTTTGAAACCCACACTTAACGATCCAACGACAAGAAGTACTGGTACCAAATCCCTTGTCTCACAAAACCGCCGCCTATCTATCACTCCCACAAACAATCCATACATTTTCGAAATACATCCACTCATACACAACCACTAACTAACTACAGTAGCGTCGATCAACGGCTCTATTCTTTTACGCAACACTTTACAACACACCTTACACAAGAATAAATTTTCATAATCATGTTGATGCAGCAACAAGAACAGTATTGTTACCACGAAAAGACTTTCCTTCACATCTCCTCTGTTATGAGCGGCGGCACTAGGACCACACCGACGCTATCGTCGGCGTCCTCGTGGCATCCGATCCAATCCTCCCCCAGCGAGGATATGTGGGAGCTCCCCGCAAGCTCGAGCTCGATGTCGGAGGACCATCGGGACGACTTTCCTACGGCAAACTCGGGATATCAAGAATTCTCCGTGTACCACGATCACGAGGAGTACGGCATCGGTCGCAACCACGAAGACCAAAACGCAATTCCCCCAACGGCGACGATCCGAGCCATTTACCACGGTTACCACAACGATCCCTATCGTCGGTATTCTTCTTCTTCTTCTTCTTCGTCGTCGTCGTCATCCTCCGCAACTATCCGCAACGCAAACAGAAACAGCACCGGTCTGTCGAGGAAGAAATGCGTTCTGGGGGATGCCACCAACACCCTTCGAAGACGAAGCAACAGCGAAACCGACAGAAGACGCATGCAGAGGAGCTACCAATATAGGAACGCATGAAAAGAATTCACTAGATCGATCGATCGGTCCCAAATGCTACCCGTTATGACCCATGGCAACGAACCAACAGGGACTGCAGCAACCATTTTGCAGCACTATCAGGTACAAACCCRGTGCTGTCCAAAAAAAGAAGAGAGGCCACGCCAAGACTTTAGTCTTTACTGGATGCCCTTCTGGCTCACTTAMTTACTCCCTTAAACCGTGGGCACTACTATCCATCCTGTTGTATTCTTACAGTGGAAACGACCAACTCCTTTAATGGCTATTCTTCCGGTGCACCATCACTGCCTTCATGCCACAAACGAAGGAATCCCACACCATTCAATTATTCGAACTGTTTATTGGAATTAATATACCTGGTGATAAGAAAAAAGTTGCCTATTTCCTTGAATTACTGTGCATTTCGTATCGTATGCACGCTTGAAACTACATATATGCTACATACAAGAACCATAACTTTAGTGATTCATTCAGGAGACACGAGCAAATATCTAAATCACGGTGTGGTATTTGTATGAGTACGGAATGTGTTCATATGTTGCTAACAAAGAGAAAAAAAAGAAAAAGAAATGCGTACTGAAACAATTGCAGTGTTTTTCGCATTTCTCTAAAAAATAATGCGCCGACAAGTATCATCCAAAAGAAACTAGTACTTTTTCTTTCTTTCTCAAAGGAGTTACCTATTGTAGTAGTTGTAGCTTTTTACATCATCTCTCGGCCACGGCCCTTCTCCAACATGAGGGATGGATACTAGCTACTACCACTAATTTGATGGTAGGCTAATCCGCATTGGTTCGGCCCCCCCACTAGAATCAAACTGCCCCGGTTTCGCTTCGCCTTTCAAGAGTATATTCGTCTTAATGCCATACTTCTACCGTAAACAAGCACTGCCTTTAGGTCTACAGGTGCTATGATGCAAGGTATGCAACTCGTCCGGAGGTACGGTCTGTACTACCGTACAGTGCTGGGACCCCTGGCTGGGATTACGTACGAGGTATGAGCAYTAATATGCACACAGTACGTACGTAATAGTAATACAGTATGACTAGGACTCCGAATTACAGATCGTTTTTGTACCGGCCGGTACGTTAACCGTACGTATGATTTCGTATCGTACCATTGATACACTGCAGAACGCATTCTGTGTACGGTAGTACGGTACGAACAGTCTCTGTTGCTATCCCATACGAGTACGAGTTACTTCAAATATTTGTGATAAGAATTCAAAATCCAGAAGCAAAGACTGTATGAACCATGAAAGTGATAGAAGGAGCCTCTCGGGTGGCGTTTCTGGCATTCTTTCTGTCCCATATTCCTATCACCCTGTTCGTTGACGCGCAGGGACTCTTTGGTCCGCWTTACCCGAAGCTCCTGACCGACTTGATCGCATGGTACTGCGGCCTCTTTGGCGATGTTCTAATGAAAAACGCCCCGTCCGGTGAATACGCCTGGTTCTCGTCTCTGATCGGTTGTGAGATTTTGTTCCAGCTTCCCTTCTTCATTGTTGCGGCAAGGACGATCATGACGGCGGGMAAATGCAACGGAAGCAGCACCACCAACCCAAGCGACGGCGGATCCACGCCACAGGAGAGCTACCCGGAATGGTTTCGCATCGCATGCATCGTGTACGGTTCTCATGTCAGCACCACACTGGTTCCAATCCTTTCGTGTTTTGTATGGAGCGAGGAAATGACGACAGGCCAGAAGTGCGCCACCACCGCCAGTAAGTACCGGATTGAGAGCACGCGAGGGAGGCGTTGCAACTCGACGCTTTGCGGCGTTTGCTGGCTTCATCGGAACAAATGGTTGTGTTCCCTCACCATTGGTTTGCCCTTCCTTTCTTTGTCATCGCAGTATACTCCCCGTATTTAATTTTTCCGTTGTGGCTATTGTGGCTTGCTGTGAAAGAAACTTTCGTGGATGCAATGGATGAGAAAAGGTCGAGTGGAAAGAGGGACTAATGCATACCGTGCGTTAGTGCAAATCGGATCGAACTGTAGGATCATTTATTTAGGTTACTGGCTGCTAGACAATATGACACTGAACTCTGACAGAGAAGGTATGAAAAGTTGCGATTACAAAGCGACTCCCCGTACCGAATTTTTGACGCGAGAGGGAAGCAAGACGAACGCATGGTGTAGGACCTTTCATGTTGTTCGTAATGTAAATACTTCCAGAAATGAAATCCAATTATTGTCAAATGATACTTTCCATTTCTCGAAGGGCCCAATAGCGAAACAAACAAAAAATTCTGATTCGATCCCAATGTCCGACAAATCATTCTGAAGCAATTGAGCTAAGCAATGCACCAMGGTAAACACCTCATCGGTACGGCCATCCTTCTTTTTAGATGGATTTGAAGCCGAACGAAGTGTACAAAAATTCAAGAGTCAAAAGCTGTAGGGTGGCTTGTGGGGCGAAACGAGCCCATCTTTTAAGAGAGAAAAATAGATCGATAAAGATAAAACGTCAGTCGATTTCATAATGCAGTCAGTAGACCAATGTTTAACGATTTTTTTTCTCCTCCAGGCTTTCTCAGTGCTTGTACTCACATTGGGATGAATCCTCGCCACAACGAAGCAACGCCATCGTTCCTCACGGTCTTGACGGCACAATCGACAAAACCATTATAGATCTTCTTGTCCGTCGGCTGRCTCATGAGATTCGTACGAATTCGATCAAATGGAGACACGGTACACGTCATAAAAAATCCAGCGACGAAACTCGAGCAAAAGGATGTCCGAACATCTTTTCTGGCCCATCCCGTCGCGTCGGTGACGTACCCCTTCGTCAAATCATAGACCCCCATTTTGGTGGCATTCAAGACGCAGGCTCTCAAAATGTTGGCTTCGACCCCACGATAAAATCCAGCGACACCCTGGTCCTTGTACATAGCTCCAACCATGGTCGACAAAGGGGCACTCGCATCTTTGTTGGTCTGAGCCAGGGTCTATGAAAGTTCGAACACAAAAATGTTTTTCGTGAATTTTGTTTTTAATTTGTCGACAGATGAGACGCAAGTTTCGACTCGGACCAAACAAATGGATAATTTCAAAGACCCAGCGATCATTTCTCGTTCCCACTAGTGATTCGCTTGTGCCAAAAATTCGCAATTAAAATCAATTCGCTTTACGATGCTCTTCATTTGTGTACGAAATGCCACGACAAAAAGTTTTGATTTGATGTCTTACCTTCAAAACGTCGAAAGGATTTCCAACCACACTACCGACACCACCCGTGAGAGCTCCGGCAAAAAATTTCATGTAGAACGGAGCATCTCCTCCGGCACCCAAAAAATCTCTCACGGGAGCGTAGGCTAGAGGTTTTTGAGCGAAAAAAGATGACGAAAAGGAATTAGAAAGCTCGGTCGATCACATCGAAGTCGGTAGAATTTTTCGACCATTCACAGCTTCGATTTTCCGCGTCAATTGCAAATTCAAACCCGTTTTTTGAGAAGCGATTCTGTCCTACACATCCAGGACAACGCAGTGTYATATGTCACGCAGACTCGCCGACATTTTCTGGCATTGCAATGCTCTGCTGTTTGCTACTCACCGCCGAGTTTGATGCTCGTGTAAAAGATTTCTCTCCCCCAAGCAAATCCCAGCCCCTTCCAAAAGGCACCTATTCCTTCCTTCGTGTACAAGGAGGACGCCGTTTCACCAATCCCGAGCCCGGATACCTGCATGCGGGTTTTGACGGTCTCGATAGGATGCGTAAAGTTTACAGCAAAGCACGCACTGCACCCACCGAGGGCCATCGACTGAAAGAGGTTTGCTTTGGGCGGATCGACCGACATAGTGTTCTTCTTCTAAAGGATTTTGTGGATGTTTTTTCGGTGGTGTTTGATGACCGGACACGAATCAATCGTTCGCCCTTGTTTTCGGTTTTATCTGTGCTCTTTAAAAGTTATAAAACTATAAACGCACTCGTGCGTTACGAACTATGGTCATCGGTGGATTTGACGCTCAGAGGCGAACAACTGGAGTGRACCGAATCTAGCGTGCCGATTACATACCGTACCGTACTGCACTCGACAATATCCTTGATGAATGTTACACGTACTTTAACGGGAAGCTGGTGCCTGCTGTGTAAAGACGAACCATGCAAAGATCGGGGTGAAAAGAATTCACGAAAAAGTCGTGAACGATACCGTACGGTACGGTTGTCGCATGGTATCTTTACTTATGCTGACATGCGACGAATTCAGATTGTTCTGTTTTCAACGAAAGCGATTCTGTGACGTCACGTCGTTCGTGACAGGGATCGTAAAAATATGACCTCTGGTTCGTGACTGGTACTTTTCGTGACTGCTTCCTTTGACGTCGATCTGTAATCTGTATCCACTTGGAAAAAAAAAAATCTTAATATTATATTTAACCTCGTGAACTAGAAGAGGCACTAGGAAGGCCAGAACCATTGCTTTCGTGAGAAAGAATGCTTCTAGCTGATGGACACTAACAAACATGGCACAATGATAGAATCTTATCACAAGATCCGCGGAACATAATACATTACACTACATAATGCGCATCGCTCTAGTCGCAATTCGGGGGTCTGAAAGTGCTACAATGCTACAAGTAGTACCCTGACAAGACACACGACGTTAACTTTTTAAATAATAACAACGTCTTCGCTCTCGGATTCTGCCTCGTTTTCGGCTTTCGAGGTTTGCGTCCCTTCCCCATCGATTTTCGTGCTTCGTTTCGGAATGGATGACGCCTCRCTTTCTGAGTCTTTCGGCTCTGCTGCCGTATCGTCGATGAAGAGGTGCTTTCCGCTCTTTGGTAAAACCGTTCCGTAAACCAATTCACTTTTTACGCCATTGGGTCCTTCGGTTTTCTTCGTTGTCTTTTCTTCGTCCGAAAGATGATTTTCCTTGGCAGAATCCGACGAATCGTTTGCAGATTCACGCGATGAATCTTTTGGATTCGAGGGTGCCGTGGTTTTCTGCTTCTCCTTGCGCCTTAATTCTCTTCTAGATTTCTTTTCTTCTCGTTCTGCCCTGATCTTATCCACTTTTGCTTCCTTGTACAGCGGTTCTAGATTGCGAATCAAAGTTTGGAACTCGGAACGAATGCGCTTTATATCGCTACCATCAAACCGGAACGAATCTCCTCTTGTGACGAGATCCGAAAATATTCGAGACCGAAATGCCTTTCTCGCTCTCGGAGAAGTGGCCTGATCGAGTTCGTCGATTCCCGCCTCCCTGGCCGAAAATTTTTGAGCTCGAAGTTGAAACATAGCAAAGGCATAACGGCACACAAAGACACCACAATCCCATCCATTGCTCTGGCGAGGAACTGTAATATTGAAGGGAACGTAGGGAAAAGAACATCGATGAGCATTTGATTTCGTACAAGTTCCAAGGTCAGATAACATAATCACACTCCAGCGCTCGATGCATTACCTACCCTGTGGATCGTATATCTTGCAAGTGCTTTTGTTGAATGGTTCTTGGGTCTCATTCTTCACGCGTTTCCATTCGTAGTTCAGCCATTTCATTATATCTTTGTGAAACTTTGCTTTGCGATGTATGTCGAGGGAGTCAAAGAATAGTATGCATGGAAGTGGCCGGTCGTTGGCATCATCGATATCAACCGCTGGTATGATCGCCCCCGGATTCACGACCACGCAGAGCGACCAATGAAGCGATTTGTTGATCGGAATAAATATAAGTCTCTTGTCAAATATGTTGATTTGCTTCCGGGCTGTCCAAGACTTGACACCTTCGGCACCTTCCGACGCAAGAGTTGTGTAAAAATGCGACGTGAAAAAATGAACATTGGAAGATTGCTTGCAGCTGATATCGCGTGAAATCCACTGCATCCACAGATCAACCAACGAATCATTAAGCCATTCTTTGCTGTTGAGCTTTTCGTAGTCTTCAACTCTTATCTCAATATAATGCGACTTGGATTGTTCCGCCGTATCCAGGATTTCGGATTCTGGCGCTGCCCTCCACGCCAGTTCATTTAGATCCTTTGCTGCAGCTTCAATCTTTTTCTTCTCCGCACAAAATGGATAGACGAGCAAGATTTCGTCACTCTTCCTGCCAGCGGTGAATGAGTCCGTTTTGTGCGGTGCAACCCTATTCCTTAGATTGTATTGTTTCTTTGAATCCTCTATCAAAGGAGCAGCTATGGGTTGTGCATCTAGAGGCTGTCCTTGATGTATTTTGCCTGGCGATGCCGAATCAACGGAATCYGTTGATTCAACAACGGAATCAATGAAACCTTGGTGTTGTTGATCGTTTTGAAATTCTAGAGTTAAGCTTACGTTCCTTTCACTCCTTTGCGTCCCCTTTACAAATCTGGCATCGCACCGCAGAGAAACAAAATTTTCCAAGTCAATATCATCGACGTTCATGCCATCCGTATAAAAATAGGTCATTTCCTCGACATCACTCCATTCTATGATCATTTCTTGGTTTCCCTTGGATCGATCCTTTGAATTGAAAAAAGAGATTGTTAGTTGGAGTTTCTCGGTGTTGATCCTAACAAAAGGTTTCACGTCTTCGTGCCTCAGGATTTTGTTTTGGTCCACCACTAGTCGTTTGAGAGGCAACTGAAGTTCGACGACAACCAAAAAGTTCCAAAGGACGCGAAATCCGAGTTAGAAACACAACGACTTGGCACTGAGAATACAAGGAAGAAGCCGCGCGAATCAATGTTCGGAACAACAAACTTACCTTCACTATGCGAGGCTCCTCTTCTTTGGATGTTACCGATGGATCATCCTCGCTTTCGCTGCTAACGATGTCAATGGTCTCGGGTGTTTTCTGTTTTTTGTTTCGTTTTGATCGCCGAATGAACGCCCTGCCTCCGGTATCGGAGAACGCACCGGCAGATGGGGATGGATCCATGGATGCATCCACGGATGCACCCGACAGTGCACCGTATTGGCGTCGTTGGCGAGCGGTATCGCTGCGTGTTTTTCGGTGAGTTGCGGTCTTGTAATAGTCTCCTGCGGTTGGGTTCCAGTTCACAGCACTCTCATCTAGGTGATCAACGACAATAGAGCAGGGACAAACGAAAAAGGGAAACAATCGTGTTGTATCGTAGTGTCAGCAGCTTTCGATTGTGTTGTGCCAAACCATGGCAAGAGCCATCCCACCTTGCGGGACGCTAGCGGACGGTAAGTTGAATACATGCACTTACCTTGATAGCCTTTATCGCGCCAATGTCTCTGCTGCGAATCTCCCTCTCGGTCTTGCGCCCGCTCTTTTTGTAAAGCTGCACCCGGAACGATTTTTTTCGCTGTCTTTTTGCGATTGGGTTTTTGGGCTCGTTTCTTGTTGTTTGCTTTCACCAGGTTTAGACTGTTAAAGGAGCTATTGGTTGTATTGCAATCTGGTAGGAAAGAATCAGCACAGTTGTTCGATGCTCTCGTTGACCTAGGAATGACCCTACGAAAGTCCCCCGCATCACTTTGTTCCGCGGACTTGACCACATCATTCATGTTATCTATCCACCTAGTCTGGGAACGACCGCAACCACCATCTTCCTGGTCGTGCACAACCTCGTTCGTGYCATCGATGTCTTCGTAAGATTTCATTGTGGACGATTKGCGGCCACGGTGTTTCTTTTGCCTATGCATTATTTTTTTCTTCAGCTCTGGAATTTGCATTTGGGCTTGCATTGGAAAGCTCGTATTCTTGGGTGGTAGTCTTTTCCTTGGAATTGGCTTTTCGCGTTCGTCAGTCGAAGACTCTACATGAAAGTCGCTCGAGCCTTCTTTGCCACCCTCGGTGTTCTGCGTGTTGATTGTCTTACAAATCGATTGCTTCTTGGCGGCCCTGCCGTTGTCCTGCCCGGTGCCGTTCCCCAGAGACAAGGGCTTTCGTCCGTTTTGTTTCGAATGGCAATCGTGCACCATCTCTTCGGGTTGGCCTTGCAAGTCGATCAACTGGGATAGAGATCGTACCGCAAAGCCAGCCTGGGACACAATGGAATCTGTGCCATCGTCCATTGCACCCTCTTTTGTAGGGGTGGAAACCACCGGCTCAGAGCAACGCGTCGTTGGATAAGCAGGACAACCGGGGGGTTGTTTTATCCGTTCCTTCTCGGTGTGCTCTCGTATTCGACTGCGCCCGCTCCGGTATTTTGTTTTCGATTCTCTGGGAGCAGAATTTCCTTTCGCCAGCGAGCAAGGCGACTGCAACCGCTGTTGTCTTGACGGCGATGGGGAGGAGGAAAATCGTGGGGTGCACGATGTTTCGTTGGATGCTTTTTTGTTTTTGTTGCCCTCCTCGCTTGTCTCGGAATCATTTTCGTCGCAAAGATCAACCGTGATCTGAGGGTACTGGTACGTAAAGTTCTTTTTGTTTCGCCTGCTTTGCGTTCGGGATTCCATCGAGGACGGTGGACGGGAACTCGTAACGAGTGGCGACTCTGACTGAGACGTGCTCCGCCGAAATTTATCTCTTCTTTTGGAGAAGTTGTTTCTGTTGTAACCGGATTGTTCGTCCTGTATTTTCTGGGCCCGGGCAAGGGGTCCATCGTCGTTCCTGTTGTGTGATAGGCGAGGCCGTTTCTGTCGCAATGACGGAGGTGATTGTCGTTCTTGGTGTCTCTTGGGCATTGCAATGGGGGTGGCGGGCTTTCTTTTTCTTCCGAACATGTCTTTCACCCTACTTGGAATGCTTGATGCAAAACTTGCAATTACCCCTTGTGGCGAAGTCACGTCACCGATGTCGCCCAATCGAGCCCCTTTTTTCGATTTAGCTCTGCGGTTCRACGACATTCGGTAGAATACGCAAGCAGAGAAAGAACGGAATCGATTAATCAATCAGCCAGGCTGTCTCTCCGTTTTCGATGATTTTCAGAGTATTGCTGCTTTTTGATTTTGCATTCTACCGCGGGTGAGATGGTTSGTTTAGAGAAAATYCAGGAGTGTGGTCCGAGTGGCGGGGTCTGTGCTCGTCAATCGCTCGGTTGGTTGGCCGATCGATCGATCGATCGCAGTTGTTKTCTTAATATCCCTCGACTCCACGGAGTCGCTTTCGCTTTAGAGATGGGGAGGACACGACACAGCCTATTGCTTCGTTGCTAGGTCGTCGTTACTTGTCCACCAGTACCATCTACATACGGTACTTGGTACGGTACGAACGGTTCCGAACGTAGTTTTTGTTTTCATTCGTTGAGAGGTGCTATTCCTGTCCTGGTTGCCAAACTCGTCCCAGTAGCTGGAACGGTACGTACCATACCTGGTACGCATCGTTGCTGMAGTGAAAGCTTTGAAAGCATCACCGCATTGCGCGACCGATTTCATTCGTGACTGAAAATAAAAATATGGCTAGAAAATCAGATCTGCCGTTACGATACGATTSGCAGAGAACGACTCTACCGATCTTACTGTACGGTACTCGAAGTGTTTTCCTCCTACGTTCATACCCGGACAA
Source organism: Pseudo-nitzschia multistriata (assembly GCA_900660405.1). Lineage (NCBI taxonomy): Eukaryota > Bacillariophyta > Bacillariophyceae > Bacillariales > Bacillariaceae > Pseudo-nitzschia > Pseudo-nitzschia multistriata. The sequence goes on along the minus strand of CAACVS010000048.1, from coordinate 43,314 downwards.
GTATGTTCATACCCAAACAGGTACGTTCATACCCAGATCGGTACGTTCATACT
>CAACVS010000048.1:0-42586 GCA_900660405.1 Pseudo-nitzschia multistriata | reverse complement strand
GTAGTCGGCACATACGAACGAGGATGTGATGCAGGAACAGAACAAAAAATAGCCTTTTCGGTGTCGGTGCAATGAATGCCGTCGTTTTCGATATTGGTTGCACGGCAGGTCGGACAGAGAACAAATGCGTTGAGGCTTCGACACAGACCCAAGAGAATTCGAAGCAYGGGAAATAGTGTCGGTGTCACTACGGCCCACGCCGTGAAAGACGAACACGAAGAACAACTGAAGCTCGCGGTCCTGGATACAATCGATGCCTTTCCCGTCACACTCCGGCAGACCATCGATGAGACGAGAGAGGAGGACGCGGGGGCCTTCCTGACGATTGTCGAGGGAGAACTAGTGCGCCTGCTATATGGCAACGAGGGAAGGGGGCTCGATTGCAACCGAGATACCGAAGAGGAAGTCGAAACCGCGATATACTTCTTTCCGCACGTTCTATGCGAGCGATACTGGGGCACGCACCCCCCGATCTATGCGCAGCTGGCCTATCTAAAGAGCGTGCCATTCGTACCGCTCCTAGCGAGACTTGGGATAGAGCTCAATCAGTTCCAAACGGAAGAGCAGGGAGGGTTGTTCTACCGCAAATGGAACGTGCTGCGGAGTCTTGTGAACGACGATTGGAACAATTGGTACGACAAAGAAGACAGGAATCTCGTCGACGAAATGTATTTTTTCGTCATGAAAGCGTTGCAGCAACTGGGTATTTTTCAAAAGGGTGACGTCCGACGACACCGTTTGATGAGAGCACTGGCTTACAGCAATTCGTTCTCGGAACGATGGTTTCGCTGCCTCGTCGACTTGGATCCGAACTGTTGCAAGGAATACTACGGCTCCACGAATTACTACGGGAWTCCCCACGAGTCGGTCTACAAATTTGCGAGCAAGGAAAACGGTATCAGTGCATTTCGAACGATATTCGAGCTGGGAATGACTCACTATCCGACGGAACTGGGCTTCTTGTTCCACAGGCATTGCTATGGTCGAACCAACTTCGAACTGGTGTGTTGCGAATTCGGGGCAGATACCGTGTCACGGATCGTCGAGGATGCCCTGAGGATATGGGACGAGCGGGAATTTGATGCCAGTGGAAAACTCGTGGACCGCAGAAAGACAATGGCATTGATTCACGCCGCGACGAATTCGGGGCATCACTTCGAGGCGGTCTATTTCTTGTTGCGCAGAGACCCGGCCGTCATTTTTTATTCCATCGCCAAGGGGTAACTAGTGTTGGCCGTGCCGCGGGCGGCTTTGCTCGCTGCCGTTTTTTCCCTTCGATTTCTTTGTTCACGGATGCCCGAGATCCACCGCAGTGCATACCCCCCAGAAACCCGTTCCTTGGAACGATTATGCGATCACCAACACCGGTCCCGGAAAACTCAAAATCACTTGAGCAAGAAGCTTGTGGGCAGCTTTCGAGGCAAAACTACGGCGCAACAACGCAACTCCAGAGTCCGAAGACGGACAGGCACATCGAAGGCATTATCTGCCGAAATTGAAAAAGAGTGCATCGGAAAAGACAGATCATATTATTTTCGCCCTCATAAATTTTTAACCCAGTGCCCACGGAACAAGAGACCATGAGCTTTTCTCGAGTATTTGAAAGTCCTCCCTGTAAGATCAACTCAGGATATAATAGTTTCTCGAATTGCTCATTGAAATTTACATCTTCCGACTACATGGGAAACAATCCACGTCCCACTTGCGTTTCTCATCAGAAAGCATTCTCGGCGACCGAAAAAAAGGCCACAGCTCTTACCAGGGAAGACTTACCTCGAAAGTTATTGGCGAAGCTAAAGCGGGCCGAAACGCCTTTCACAGAAGTCTTTCGTCTCCAAGTCAAGTTCAATGATGGTGGGAGCTGGTCCTGCTTATGTGTACCCAAGAATGGTTCCTTCGGCTGCTGACAAACTCGCCGGATCGTTCAATCCTTCGAATTTCGAAACGGGCCCCAAACATCGGCTGACCCTGAATCAAATTTTTCCTCACGCAAATCGCGCTATGTTTTAATTTGGTGAACACTGGGTTTGTCCATATCCATCATCCCAGTCATGCGGTGGATTCATTGGAGGTGAATTCCAGAGATATTACGATGYTTTGTTCCTCCCTTGCAAGAGCTCCTCTCTTCAAGAAGCCCTGGTTGTGATGGATTCGACATTGAAGAAGTATCCAAACCAAAGTTGGGCATTCACTCATGATTGGACCCGTGTAGCCTTTCCGTTGAAACTAACAGACGCGAAGGAAAAAAGGTACTCTGCATACATAAATCAACCGGAGGAGTCTCAAATCAATGACTTGATTCCGTGCCAAAAATTCGACACCGTCACCAATAGCCCTTTGAAGTGCGTATCTCGGATCACTGAAGTTGAATTTTTGGCATACGAGAACATCGTGGRTGCGTTGTTCCCACCTTGCTCTAGAAACTACGGAAAGGGCAGATGGGCATATGATCGCAATCGCAAAGTCACTATTGGCGATGGCAATGATAGAGGTAGGGAAGAACGCGGAGTGCCGAAAAAAATAGTCGCAGAAGTCTCTCGCAAGGTGACATCCCTCCACGATTTCCTCTGTGTCTGTGAAGCTTTGTTTATAAAAGTAGAGGCCGATGAGGCGAATGAGCTCTTTAGATCCTTTGAGAAACTCCGAATTTGAAAGACATCTCCCGAAGCAACTTTCCCGTAGAATGATTGATTCATTCCTACCTGTACTACTACGTACCTATTCCCCAAGTCAAACCAGGCATTTACTACTACTTCACCCACCGCGGCCACTGAAAACAGTAGAACTATCTWTATTACTTTAATTGCCAACATCATTTCCGATTGCTTCGAAAATGAACTTAATTTTGTCTCGCTCTTGCATACAAAAATATGATTAGAAATRGGAGCAACATAATACTGCAAGATTATCACCATACTACTACTGCCTGGACCGGCTGGACTTAGCTCCAGCAGCAGAATGATGTGATGCTGGTGTTCTATACTATTTAATTCATATTTTTTGCGGTGATTGTTACTACTACTGGTGGTGGTACTACTATTTCAGACTTTTACACTTTTGTTGGATACTGCATTATTTGTCTGGTTGCGGATTGATGTGATTCAAATGGATGGTTAATTGTTGCTTCACACCTRAATAGTAGAGTATCAGCACATCTTCTGGTAGTACTAGTCCTGCCTTGAGCAAAAGGCTTGTCTTCTTGCCAGCAGTACTACTACCAATTAGTCATCTAATGGTTTTTCCTATCTCTTGAGCCCTGACAGTTTTGACAGAATACCTTTAGCTTAGGGGGGGGGCATGATGAAAAGGGCAAGGTGTAAACAACAGAATGAGTTCCGTGAGGGGGATAACTTTTTTTCGTGCTTTCAGCATGGACCCAGTATGATACTTTGAAGTAAATGAATGCCCATTCCAGAAACATGATGTTCTGGTGAAACAGAGTTGTGAACGATTCTTCCAGATTTTTATCCTCCAAACAAGAAAAACTAAGGGTGGACGTTGAAACTTCTATGGTATCAACTGCACAAGATGTGCAATACCACAGATCCAGTTTGTGTGACGCAAAGATCACCTTCCATTRTTCTTGCTGCTATTGTTGTGCATCACGTGGTGGTGGTGTAATACTAGTAATCCCCACTTTTGTGGTGAACAATGCTCTTCTCATGCCATTGCTAGTTGGTCAGTACACATGTTGGCTTGGCACTACTACACCTTGACAAACAGATCAGGTGGTGATTGACTCAATTGAAAGGAATGCTTGGTTGTTGTTATCAACTGCTGCTTGTCCAAATTTAAAATGTTTTGAGAGCACGGCCGGCGCTAGCAGGAAGAAAAAAATATTTCTACTACTACTAGTAGTACTAGTAGTACTTCTGGTGATAGCTTTCTCCGAGTGCGCATTGTGATAGCCATTGGGTCATTCCCGTTAGTCTAGATGGTCTACTTTTTGGAAGACAGRCAGACAAAAAATAGACCATCTAGTCTTAATTTTTAGACTTTCTGTCAACGCTCCACTCCCGGCCTTACAGAAAGTCTAAATCTACTAGACCAGAATCCAAGAATGAAAATCCGTCACATGACTCATTATTATCCAATAAAAATTTATTGCGTGTGCGCTTTTCTAGTACCGTTAGATTCCAAATTCTTTCGAGACCAGAAAGAGTGCCTAAAAAATGTCCATTGGGCCCCTGTTTTTAATGATTCCCGTTAAACTAAAAAGTCTAAAAGGTCTACTTCAGATTTTTAGACCATCTAGACTAACGGGAATGAGCCATTCTCCAAACTCGACATACCGTTATGTCGCTGGCATTTCGTGAAAATTATACTTCGTAGTACAGAATGACCCAATTGAGACATATCACCGACATTGAAGGCACTTCATGACACAGAACAGCTCAATTATCATTTTTGGGATTCGTTGTGTCTACTTTTGACACTACCAACGAAGCAGCAGCATGCCGTTGGTCTGGTAAGAAAATCCAATCATTTATGATAGGAAAATTCTCTCACCACGATTACACACCCTCAATAGTACCATACTATTATCGGATAGATAGCGAAAGCAACCATGGAAAGCAAAACCACTACCGATCCAATGCCTTTCGAGCGCGTAACAAGAACTCTTGATGAATTCGGAAGGAACTGCTTCATTGACGAGGATGGTATCGCCGCGACGAACATGTGCACAATCCATGGTTTTTTCAACAAATGCCCGGCTGGATCGTCGCTAACCTATGCCGGCACAAAGAATTCCATCGACGCCAAGCTTGCGTGTCCCCTTGATTCTGTTGCTCAATCCGACTGGAGAGAGGCGTCCCAGAAGGGGCTCTGCGACTGCGAGGCTTCGCTGCTGGACGGGGAATGCGAAGTCATCGAGGAGCAAATGGACTGCCAATGTTTCGGTTGTCCCGACGGAACTCTCCTTGGTTTTGCGTATTCGTGCACAACCCCGATTGTCGGCCCGTGCCTGTCATTTGATTGCTATGGAGTTTGCAACGGGAAGTTCGATCCAGGTAACCTAACTGGAGAGAAGGAGACGTTTGCCCCCACTGAGATGGCCCAGGATGAGGACGAAGACACCTCTTCGGCTAGAACCATTGGCGATCCAAACAACCACGTGATGGGAACCGCAGTAATGGTGCTCGCACTTTTGCGAATGATAATGTGAACAAAATAATTGATAATGTGATGTGCTGTGTGTTTTAACGAAAAATAATCATTACTTCTACTCGAAGTTGTTGGACCCGAGCACCTGTTTGTAGGAGGTGAAAGGATCCAGGACGGGCAAAAGTCATTGAGAAATTTGAAGAACGAACAAAGTCGTCTTGATCTAGCAGTCGACATTGCTAACGACACGGCAGTTGTTATACATTTAGCTTTAATTTTAACGTTCTAGAAAATGACTTTGTCGCGTGTTTCAAACATCTATCACAGCACATTCCAAAAACTTTGTACTAAAAAATAACACATCATCTTCTCCGCCGTCCACTGTTGTTATTGCCGGTATTGGAGCTGGATGGTTCGCAATCTGAGTTTGTGCAGCATGCACAATCTATTTCACAGTCAGTTTTGCAAGTCCACTCTTTGTTCGTTGAAGAAACATGGTTGTTTTTGCTACTTTGAGGAGTCAGGGAAGATTCATCCTGGACTGCAACTGCATTCAAAGCAGGGGTTGACCATTTTTCCCAGTTATTACACATCTCTGAATCAATATCTCCAGTTAATAAGTTGTTTTGAAGCTGCAGAGAAAATAAGCTTTTCCAGTTCGATCCGAAATTGGAAGGAATGGACCCAGACAATAAATTTGAATGTAGCCAGAGTTGCTGCATCTTTGTATTTCTAGATTCACCAGGCAATGTTCCCGTAAAGTTGCATCCATCAAGAAAGAGTTTTTCCAGTGACAGATCCCATAGCACCTGTGGTATGGTCCCCGTAAAGAGATTACTTCCGAGGTCTAAATGGACTAGATCAGGGCTGTCCCACTCTGTCGGCAAAGGCCCCGAGAGCTTGTTGTTGTAGGCGTGAAACTCCTTCAAGGACGGAGAGGAGGTCCAATATTGAATATCTATTGATTCAATGCGATTGGAGTCGATCTTGATTGTTCTTAAATTTGAAAAGAAAGGAAAGTATCCTCTAGCTTGGTTGTCATCCATGTTGAGGTACGTCAGAGCTGACTTCGAATCCGTTCTCTTCGGAATAGAGCCTGTAATTCTATTTTTTTGTAGATCTAGCTTCTCCATTCCTTCCAAAAGGTCAAAGAACTCTTCAGGGATGGTAYTCGATAGCAAATTGAACGACATGTTCAGAAATTTCAAGCTCGAAAGAGACCCTAATTCGTACGGAATTGGCCCAGTGATATTATTATCAGAAAGGTCAATTTCCCTTATAAAGCTGTTGCCATCACAGACAACGCCATGCCACTCGCATTCAGATAGATCACTATCCATCCAATCGGTACTGTTCGTCCAAAAAGTACCATTGGTAGTGTAGTATAAAACACAAAGAATGTATCGCTGCTGCGCTCGTTGCTCCACATCATTGTCGAAATCGATAGCATCGTCAGAATGTATCATCCAGTCGCGGCTTTTCCCTTCCGGAGTGCTTAAGTCAAAGAGATTGTCCTCATTAGTACCGTGTACTCCGAGTAATGCTTTGTCSAATTCATTTGTAGGAATCGGGGCGAACGACCTCTGGTCTCCTATGGGAGGGAAAGCAAGATTAGTTGTCGGTGAAGATGTTGGGCCAGCAATCCCTTTTGCTTCATCTTCCGGTAATTTTACCAGAATGATGTACATCCCAACTCCAATCGCAATGGCCAATGCGGCAATGATTCCCAACAGAATACTTGAGTACTTTTTGCAATTAAGGGACGTGAACAAAGACTTCGAAGTATGATCAAGCACTGTCTGTACCGGCTGTGAATAGGTGTCGAGTCTAATTTCCACTGCGTCTCCTTCGTCTTGGTGTGCTCCGCCCAGAGATGCATTCGCCTCCGAAACATTATCAGCTGCTTCCACTCTTGCTCCGACAGGACCGTCAACTCCCAAAGAATTTGACGCTTCGGATTCTTCCCCTCCTCCCCGTCGCCGCCTGTGCTTGCCTCCTCCCCATGTCTTCACTTTGTCGGTTGTCTTTGAACCTCCAACATTGTTTCCRTGCAATTGATCTACCACTTCGGAACTAGAAGAAACCACGGCCGACACAATAGAAGAATTGACCGCATGCTGGTTGGCAGCAACCGAAACATCTTCCGGGATCGGTTCCAAGAACAAGCTCGAGCCACCCATGCCGCCTTCCGCATTCATGACTTCTCCAAACGAAACAATCGGTGAAGAAGTGCTCAGTTGCGGTGATGACGTTCAATGATAGCGGATGCCGCAGTATACAGATTCAGAGACAACATAGAGTAGTTTCTGATGACAGAAACAAACACAAGTATCTGAAGATGAGGGAATCGTTTAACTCCAGCGTACGAAGGGGAATCTTGTCAAAAGAAAATGCGGACGGCGATATTATTATTTTGTCTAGTAAAAACATGAAATCGAGGAGGCCGTTGGATRATTGATTACTCAATGACTGATTTTCTTGACAATTTTCTCAGTTTTGTAACTGTAGTTTCCGCATTTGATAATTAGGCACGTGCTTATAACAAGAAAATGGTAGTCCATTGGGCATAATAAAATACTGAAGATAATTAGGCGTACCTCCTCAGGTACGGGCGTGATGTAGCCTGAACGCCGAAGAACCGGTCCGACGTGAGAAATCAGAAAAAAAATGTTCTGTACTTCGTGTAGTGTACGAAAAAGGACGAAATAAAATAAGTACTGTACAGTACTTCGTATTACTGTACTGCGCGTTKTGTATCAATTTAAATTCCGTTTCACAGGGCATTCCGAATGTTTGAACTAAAAGTTCCCAATGTTAACTTGTTGATGTTCCCAATGYCWGACTTGAAAGTATCACTGTAGGCCTACATAGTTCCTAATATAATTCCCATTCTTCATTTGGTACTAGTACATCAGCATCCAAAAACAATACTAATTTTGGTCTTCTTGTTTCCTAAAAAGGCGAGGAGCAAGAAGAAGAACAACAASAAGAAGAAGAAGCACCACCAGGATGTCTGCTGGCCTGCTAGTACTTATGTGCAGCCCTACTAGTAGCAAATAACAGTAGGCTTATGAAAGACCTGCTACTAGTAGTACTAGTAGCATGTTCTACTACTTTCATCACATAAAGAACAACTTGCTCCATCTCTCTATCACAAAAAAACATGAATAATAACAACATTCAGCAGGTAATTCTTCACTCTCTGCATTTAATCTACTAGTTTCACAATATTGGTAAAGTTGCGCAAGAGGTTCTYCTTCTTGTACTGATACAATAATTGTTTGAAAAACGTTTTTGCTCAAATATTCTTACAGAGGGTGAAATAATTTGTTTTCTTGTAAATCCTAACTCTTTCATGTGTTTTCATTTTACGTCTTCATAAAATGATATTACCATAAAACTCATCTTGGGATCCACCATTGAGTGCAATCTGTATCGATAATTCCGACACAAAACCTCACCATCGGTCAGGGCACCCAGTTCCTTTGATCCTCCCGTCTTCGAGCGCTACTTCTACCAAGTTATTATATTCCTTTCCATACGCAGGGCTCTGGAAGTCGTTGTGGTACTGGTGATAGACCTCTCCTTGGTAAAAGGGAAACTTGGTCGAGTCGTACACGTATACGATCTGTTTGCCAAGTGTATCGGGATCGTTGCCCTTGCCTTCTACCAATTTGAATCCAGCTTTTTCTGCGGCAGATTCCACCAAGGGGTAGCTTGTGTGCTTCATGCCTCCCGGAAGACCGATCAAACTTCGGTATTCTGCTCCACGGTCCATGGGATCCACACGATCTATTATTGATTATCACGAAAATGCATTTCGTTTTGATACAAAACCCGATAATCGTTGGATGAGCGGCACGAAAATTGAAGCGGACACAAAGCARTAACTCTCTAAACTGAAGGYCTACATACCTTTTGTTTTGGGGTTGTACAAAGAAAAGTATAGCTCCGAAAAATCGCCGATTTTGCTTTGCGGTATGTTCATTCCAACCACTTCTCCATGCCCTAGCTTTCCATAGTCCGCAACTCCCGAAAAGTTATGGTAACAGACACGTCCCTCCTTGTCGGTAGATTTCCCTCCAGCGTACCCTGCAGCAGAAGTAAATTGATGCGGTCCTCTGCCCAAAATTCCTTTTTCTCCTTGCACAACAAATTCGTGTTGAATATGCCAAAAGCACTGTTGTTGCCGCAGTTGACGACGAGCATTTTCCAATATTYRATTCAACAAAATAGAGGTTAAGAAAAGAGGAGGGAACTATGAGACGATACCACTTCAAGCGTGTAAAGAATAATCATCATACTGTCAAAGCGTACAGAGACCTGAACTTACACCGACTCCGAAATAAAGCGGTGTGTCGACGTCATCATCAGCAACGGCGATTTCGGCATTGGCAATCCCTAGTAGGGCTCCCGCGGAGAGGGCCGCAGCTGACCGGAGAAGATTCCGGCGCGAGGTCGCTGATGCGGTGTCCTTCTCTGAAGAAGCGGTATCCTTCGTTGTTGGAACGGTATTCTTTCGGATAATGTTGTATCCGTGTCCACCCTGCATAAGAAGGCAGCACAAAAGGATGAGACCAGCTAATTTCATAATATTGGTTGTTTCAATTGTCGAACTGTGCAGAAATCGACAAGGCCGAAGTTCTTAGAGACTCGTACTTGTTGTATTCAGTGATGTTGTTTGCATCCACTTTCCAGTCGGTTTCAATATGATCAACTGAACAAATATCACCAATAGCAATAATGAATACAGTAGTTGGGGGATTGTCGTCACAGCTGACGAACACGCAGATGTCAGTGAATCGGATCTTGGGAATTTTTTGCTTGAAAACATTAGAGTTCGAGTTAAAATGAGATCGGAAACCACGTCCTGCGCGCGAGAAGAGCGGGCGCGTGTGCGTCGCTTCGCCAATACACTAGAACTGTAACGTTCATATTCAATTTGTTTTCCTTCACTAGAAGTACTTGATACTGCAATGAGGAATACCAGTATTCGTAATTCAAGGCCTTGTTGCGACAGCAAGTGGTAATTCAAGTACATCTTGATCCTAACAAAAGACAATTATACATCACAATGGTGAGGCAATATAGACAGCAAGAGAAACGATATTGATGACTTGTACGATTGAGGCTGGAGATTAGATATGATAGGACGAGATTTACCGGGTTTCAGCTCTTYTGGTCAAGGATCTTCCGGTTGAATGATACACTTCCTGCTGTTGCATCTAGTGACTTTTTTAATYAATTAATCTCATCGAAACCTTTTTCTGTGTCTKTGGATCAATTTATTGTTTCTTTTCTAGGAGGTTGGAAAGCTTGTAGCGGTCATCGGAGATGAGGTAAGGAAGACCAATCWGAGTTTCGTCATCTCGTATTCTCACCGCGGAGAGGGAGAAAAAGAAAGGAATTTTACAAGATCCATACTTTGCAATCTCTATTTCTGATTTCTGTTTGATTATGCAGTCGAACACTATCAATATCAAAAATAATAAACAAYGCTACGAGGACAAGACAACCTTTCGATTTCAAATAGTATCCACGTACCTCTCCTCACAGCCAATTCTTTTGTTCGTCTCGGAAATCACTAGGATACTGTAACGGGATTCCTTTTGGCGGGTATTGGACATAGAACAGCAGAAGGATCGAATTTCTTGATTGTGAAACAGGACACTACACTCTCACAGGTCGAGGAAGCCTTTAAAAGTTTTTCGACCAGAGAAGATATTGGAATCATCCTAATCAATCAACACATTGCTAGCGATATTCGACACGTCCTAAAGGACTACAATCAAACCATTCCAACTGTACTTGAAATTCCATCCAAAGAACATCCATACGATCCAGAACAAGATTACATCATGCAGCGTGTCAGTATGTACCTTGGTGGAGGCAATTAACTGGTCAATCAAATTTCTTTGATTTAATTTTCTAGAGGGATAGATTTTTTTGCAACGAAGCATTCTCAGTGCAGTTTCTTTCTATTTGTTGCGCTAAATGCGTTCATGCCTAAAATAAGTTGTATTGTTTATTGATGATCGACACAATTAACACATCATAACGAGGCGAAACTGCTTAGCACAAAGCTTCAYAATAAATCTCAGGAGCCATCTATTTTTTGAGCATGAACGAATGAATTTCGTGACAAAATGCCTCGAAGTTTTTCTTGAAGAGAATCCGATTCTTTCGACCTTCGTGGCCTTTTGTAGTCGTAATCTTAGCRACGATATCGGCCCGGATCAGAGAYTCAAAATTCGATATCAGACGTTGCTGGTGTTCTGGTGCGATTTGTTGTGCAATTCCTTGAACAACGCGCCCAAAACTGTTGATATCGATTGCGGCGAGTGGCAACARGGCCATACCAGCCGGTTCGAGTCGGTCCCAAATTATATTTTGAAAGACAACCTCCGTAAGTAATCGTCGCGAAYATTTGTCGATGAGGCCCTCCTGATTTGGGGGGGTTGCAGCGATGTGGACGTCTAGAACCCTGGTACTCAAATGCTCCTTAGCAATTCCACTGATCCCTTGCAAACTCGATTTTGCAATACTGGCATCGTGATAGGTCATGCCGTAGAGCAAAGATTCCACGAGAGCATCGAACAATTCGTATGGAAGAATTTTTAACTGATTGGCGTATGACTCCAGCATGAATCCAACCAATTGTAAGAATTGAGAGCAAAGCGTTGGGTACTGGAGGAGACCACGTGTCATCAGARGCAATATTTGTTGAAGGCCTACAAATATCATTTCGGACACTTTACTCGAATCTATGGATTGTTCGCCACTGTAAAAGAAATCCTTGCTTCCCAACTGAACCAGCAATTCAATTGCGCAGAGTACGTCAGAATATTTTTGTTCTTCCTCCTCYGATGTACCACCAGTATTGGAAACCACCCTATTTGAAGAGCAGTGATTCGTTGAATAGCTCTTKAGCAAATTTGAACAGGCTTGAAAGAGTGMTAGACACGAAGACGAGTCAAGGATGGATATGAATTGATAGGAATAATCTCGAAAGAATCGTAAGAGGCCTTCGCAAATGGTCAAATCTTCGGCATAAAATTCCATCAATCCAGAAAGATGCGCAAGGGATGGAGTGATGAACTTCGGAATACGTTCAGACCCTTTCATRTCGCCAGCAAGAGCAACTCCGTCGTACAAGGAAATGCAAAGACATGCCATTTCCTTGGCATCGACATTGTCGGCTTTCATCTGTTTCGATCTGCATTATGTAGTAGGTCAGAGAAAGGAATGTTGTTAAAAATGTATTCATCTTCTAGTGGAAGCTGTGTCTGAATTCAACAAGAAAATACATAGATCTATTGCATCATTGCATTGAACTTACGACAAAACATTCACTAAAGAGGAAAAAGCGTCGTGGGTTGCTGTGAAGCAATCGTTAAGTAATGCATTTGAAGCTTCGTCCTCTTTTTCTCCACAAGCCATGATTATYCCTGTTAACAACTTGCCTTTGATTTCGTATGGCAGCTTATGATAACCTCGGATCATGTTCATGTCTAGAKTCATATTTTGGATATTGCCAGCTTTGGTACGCACTGTTGTCTCGAATTCTTCTTGAGGTACACTGTGCCGTATCCCACAAGTTAAGCAGTGATAAATGACAAGTTGTCGAAACTGGGGGCAGCCTACAATGGCTAACCTCATCTTGGACCCCCGCTTCGCCAAGGATAGCAACATCAGTGCGGCATTCTCCTGAACCTGTCCTTCTTGGGGCCAATAGCAGTTGTAATGTATACAGAGTGTAATTAAGAAGGAAATAGCTTGCTGAACTCGTTCTGAATTAGACCAAGCCAAAGTAATAGTACTTGGAGTCGTTGACGACCCATAGACGTCAGGGAGAATGTAGGATGGAGCCCAACGATTGAAAAACCAGAGGAACGTCTTGGCTAAGAGCGGAGACAATCGTTGGTCGTTTGGGTTTGCAGTRATCTTCGAAACTTGGTATTCTGCGAATTGTTGGAGCAATTGAACAGCCGATACGACCGCATCACACGCAACCTGATTGTCCTGGCAAGCTAATATTATTGATTCGGGAATAACACGGGTTTCGCCAGCATTTTCGTCCGTCAACAAGTGACCAATATACAACGTTACTATACGAGATTGCTCCAAAACTCCTGCCGCTTCGGCGGTCACAGCGTTTGTCGTTGGGGAATCCCACAGCGCCTGGAGTTGCGGAATCATCTCGCCAAAAAAAGCAGACAAACACGAGAGGGAAGCTTGAATGTCCAACCGCCCCACGGCTGCCAGTGATGTCATCTCTTCCTCTAGATCAACTGCATAAATTTCTTCTCTGACCTCATCGAGATCGGTTTCATGAGCCATCAAATAGGTTTCTTCCAGATAGGCCATCTTGGTGCGACACGTGACAAATTCTATGTATAGGGGACCCAATGTTTTTGCCAACGCAGCTTGTGCCCCTTTCCGTGAATCTTCCGATCCAGAAAACAATAGCCACGGGTCGCTACACAACAGTACAATTCCTTCTAAGAGTAGGGCCAATGCTTCGTCTCGCCATTCCCGGTGTTCCATGGAATCCATGTCTCCTTGAACAGATTGGCATTCTTTCAGATTTTCTTGTAGCAAATAACGTCCAAGATCGGCCATCCCCTGTAACAGTGATTGCGTCAAGGGCAACTGCACTAAAATCGTCAGCTTATAATTGACAATRAGCCGAGACACCATGGAAAGCGTGTCAAGAAGYTCGGACGATTCTTCGTGTCGTTCTGCTACCGYCTTTGTTGTTGTTATCAACAAGTGGAGGATTCCCTCCAAAAGAAAGCTGGCAAACGTCGTTTGATCCTCCGGGGTCGGGAAGATCGGACCAAACAAGGAAGACAACAGAAGAATCAGTTGCCGAATGGAATGGGCAAGCTCTGGTGATGACGAAGGCTGGCCGTTGCTGTTATGGGCGACCCGTGAATGGACGAGGAAAATAGCCTTGACGAATTCCGGTTGAACCAGAACGGACCTCCATGCCACGGGGGGTCTCACCAGGACGCTTCCCTTGAAGGTCGGAAATCCACCCGAATCCCAGGCATCGGTACCAAATTCCCAGCCTATCACATCGATTGTCAGCTGTACTACAGCCAATGCTAGATTTTCCTTGGCCTTTTCGATCGTTGCGCTGCTATTGAGCATCCCAACCACCTCGCTCAAGGCCTTCATACTCATTTGCAAGGATCGATCCAGCCATTCCTCTTTTTCGAAGGTGGCGTGGGCGCGTTTGTGGAATTCAAGTGGCATGTTGTATTGGCTAGCCGATTTTCCGGCAAACTCCCCCACTAGAATATTCAGGTAACTAGCGGCCGATGCCATCTCGAGCCTCGGGGTAGTCATTGCAGCGTCTAGAAATCGGAAGAGATCCTCCTTGCCTTGAAGTTCCGGTATTTGTAGCCGCAAAGACGACGATGATTGGCTTTGGTGCTGTTGATTTTGTATAGTTTCCATCAAAGCTTGCTCCGCCTGTGACATTGCTTTGTTGCTGTCCGGTGCGTTGTTGTTCGACTCTTCGTTCCATTGTCGTTTCCAAAACGATGTCGACGCGTTGAACAACGCCAAGCGAATAGTTCTGCTGAATATCGGAGCGCTTATATCGGCACTGTTGCAACAGCTTCCGAGTGCCATGAAATAATCCCGCACGAGCCTTCGAAAGGCTCCGCAAAAGGCCGTCCATTTGGTCAAAACGACGTGGCGCATGCCCGTGATGCAATGAAAGAGGAGTTCTTCGTTTTGTTGCGCCACCAACCGTTGGGACTGAGGTTGCGACTGCTGTGCTACGATACCACGGATTTCAAGAATTGTCCTCAGAAACAGAAACCTAGAGTCCCCCTCATCTCGCAGCGCTTGCAGGGCGGCGTGGGCGATGAGGTTCGGATTGCTATTTGGAGCTGTTCCGGGTTGAGGTGTTGCCAGAACCTGGCGCAGCTCATCCATGGCCGCCATTGCCGCCATTTTGTTTCAATGATAGTGTTCTTCCCTGGTCTACTTCACCAATGCATCTAAAAATTGCAATGCATTTGTAAGGCTATCTCGTCTTGGCGCTAGAAGGAAAAATAATCCGAAGGAGTACTTCGAAATTATCGACACTGATTAACATTGCCAGGGACAAAATTTCAACATCATTGTGTGGGCATCCCCGTTTTTTCAAATCGGTGGAACGAGGCGAACTGCGGCTAATCTACTTGTGCGTAGGGTACAGGTACTCGTGCTCGTACTCGTACCCTATCGTGAAATCAATGATGACGACTCCTTCATGAATGATTTGTTCGCGTGACTGAGATCCGCCGCAAATGATAGAAGTCCTATCGTATCGTTACGTGACTTAACGTAATGTACCC
Organism: Pseudo-nitzschia multistriata; assembly: GCA_900660405.1. NCBI lineage: Eukaryota > Bacillariophyta > Bacillariophyceae > Bacillariales > Bacillariaceae > Pseudo-nitzschia > Pseudo-nitzschia multistriata. Next base: position 27,125 of record CAACVS010000048.1, on the reverse strand, counting down.
GTTGTACTCTACCGTACTTCCTGGTATCAGTCCTACTMCTATCCTAACTGTAAAATTTCTAGAACGTACGGTACTTGTACTCGTAGGGTCCGTTTCTACTATCCAATCCAAAAATTGGATTTTCCTCTGCTGCGCTGTGGAAATCAAACACAGTACTTTGTACCATACGTACGTACTGTAGACATTCGAACGGTGCGAATGTGTAATGAGATCGCGCGCGGTCGTCGACCAAGAAATAAATCTTGCAAGGAAAGATAATTTTTTGACACTGAGGCAAAAAAAGGCGAACCAACAAATTCGCGTTGGATTTTACAAACCATAAACCCTCTAAAAATCATTGCTTTCGCGCGATGCTAGTCACAGAACGATTACGGTACGTAGGCCTTAGTACKGAAACCTCGCCGCTGTAAGTCAGAGCGCACCGTACCATCGCAACTAGAGTGAGCATGAAGCACAGGGCTGAATGACTCCTTAATTTAATTCTCATCAATTTAGTAGTGTTACACCTTACTGTTGTCGCGCAGCTTGCTGTCCAGAATTTTTGAGCTCTCTTGTTGTCAGGTTCGCTTCTAGYAGGAATTCTACAGGGTTTCTGATGTACATGGATATTGTCAACTAAAGCTGCCTCAACCAGGAGATAAAGGTAGTTCGGAAGTGATTATTCCCATTACACCGGACGACAACACGGAAAAAACCCAACCAATACAATCTTATGAGTAGAATATAGATGACAAATCCAAATGGACCGACGGGAAAAGGTCTAGAAACCATGGCAAACTCAAATGGGGTAGCTCGTCCCAAGAGCGCAGACGCACGGACGAGTACGGGGTTTGCCGTAGAGCGGAACGTAGAAGGGGTTCCTCGCGATGTGGGAACAACAGCTATGCAAAACACTACAATGTTGGCTTCGACGAAGACTGTTGATGCAACAAAAGGGACATCTTTACCTCAGAGAGGCATTGGTGAGAAGAAAGAGGAAGACGCCGTTCCGATGAAACAAAACAGCAAGAGCACAACAAGTACGAATTGTGGTCGAGTTGAAAAGATCGAATCTTCATCGTCGACAACCTCGTCAAAAGTCAAAGGGGCACCTTCTAACCGAGCCCAATCGCAAACGATAGGCAGTCGTGTCGAGGGCAACACGAAGTCGTCTTCAMCGAATTCACCGATGCCGATCTCGTCTCCCAAGGGAGGGAATGATGGCGGGAACGATAGGGTCACATTCGACAAAAAACCGAACAAGCCTTTGGCGCCCGAAAGCAGAAGTAGTATCAGTATTGTTCGCAACCCAAGGAATCCAAAAGCCCCTAATAGAGATATGACTCCTCAAAATCTGTCCATGATGGCGGCGAAAAATAAAAGTAGAGCATCGCTTTCACCAGCGTCAGTAACTCAACAAAAACCGTCGAAAGCAATGCAATCTTCATCAAAGCCAGGCGTGATGAAGAAAAATTTTCTCACCAATCCTTCTTCCGCTGCTATGGCCGCCAGAGGACAAGTCACAAACATTCCCAACATCGACATGGATGAATCCATGGTTTCTCTTGGAGATGAAGAACTTCAGATACAACGAGCCCCGTTGACAACAAAGTATAATCCATACATCACGCACTCCGACACATCTTTAGCAGACGCTCGACGTAGATTAGAGATTGCCTTGGACCAGACTCGTCAACTCCGGGCGGCATTTACGGAGCGAGTGTACGGAAAATACCGTGTTTGTCTGCAGCCACCTCCTCAGACACGGGATATAATCAAAGTTCTCAAAGATGATCCAATTGGTATGCATAAAAAGATCGAACTGGAACTCAAGCGAATAGCTGATGAAAAGAGCGCAGAAAAGAAGTATTCTCAAATGGCTGTCACTGATAATGATAATGYTGCAGCAGCAGCATCAGTGCCGTCGGCTGCTGCCACTATTCCTGCTGGGCCCAATGCCGTCGGAGCAAGTAAGGCCACTAATGGAAACACCACTTCCTCCGCAGCTCCGACTACCGATACCGAACAGTTTTTGTACGTGACTTCAGGTTTGAGCTTAATCGTTCTACCCGAAGATACTTTGTCAAATATAGACCTCTTTGTGTACCGAGAGAGGGCACCACTAAACGCCAAAACGGGTCAACGTGTGCGAGGAATTAGTCCGGCAGCTGCATCATCTGGAAACCTTATGTTAGAGCGTGCTCGACAGGGAAAAGTTGCAAGAGCCGAACGCATAAAGCGATTGCAGCAGAAAGTTGATAAGCTGGCGCACAACTTCTTCGATAGCCACTATAAATCGAGTATCTCCGCATTCAACGCTGCTGCAATRGAATTGCCATCATCAATATCCAGCTCTGCCAAACCAACAGCAACAGCTGGGAAAAACTCAACGTCAGTTCCGCAGGAGACAAAGTCAAAAATATCTGCTTCACGATCACGTAGTTCCTCCAAATCAGCAGAAGGGAAAAAAGTTGCCGGTGTAAAACGCCCACCAGCACCCAAAACCACTACCAAAGTACCTGCTGGACAAACTGCAGCTGGTGCCAAGGTCATTCGTGCCCGAGTACAAACGCCAATGACACTTCAAACATTACTTAACCTAAATCCTATTCATGAAGAATTGCGAACGGACACAAAATATAGCGCAGCTACGCTAGCCATGATGGAGTGCGGTGTCGGCACCTATCAAGGCCCGACAACTCAGTACCACAAAAACACTCCGCACAGGTTTAAGCATCCATTTCCTGACTCGYTTGGTGGTCGTCGTCGTCCTGTGACGAGTGCAGGAGGTGTATTGGATCCATCAAGTACAGCGAATCTCCAACTGACTTTACCTTCTATACCATCTGTTAAGGAGCGCAGACGTTACAAGAAAACATCAGTCTTGTCCAGAAAAGAAGCCGGAACAACTCGAGCAGCAGCATCGATCCGGAAGATTTTGGACCAGTTTACCCCCTCCACAAACAAAGCTGTGGTCGCAATTGAATCAAACGAGACACAAGAAAATCACCTGCTTTGCCGTCCTAACAAGCAAAGAAAGATATCAGAGATAGGCTTCGTTCGTGGCCTTCACCTTGACAGTGTAGACGAAGGAAGAGCTAGGGTCGGTGGTAACACCACCGAATCTGGGAAGGGTGATAGTGACTTTATCGATTCCACTTTGACTTTGAATGTGCTAAAAGCTGTCGGATTGATCAAATCTTCTGTTTCGACTGATAGTAAATCAGAGAGGTCATCGTTTCAACCAAGTTTAACTTCGTCTTTGTTCAAGGAGATTCCATCGACTGGAACAGGGCCGTATAGCGACTCACTTGCGACGTTAAAAGAMTTGGAAAAAAAGCTTCTGACTCAAAAACAGAGCTTCACTGCAGCATTCTGTAGTGAGACAGATTCCTKTGATACCGAGCACAACTTGGAAGATCGCAGCCTTGATGGATGTAATATCGTTCAGGAAATCGAACCCAAAACTTCAGCCCCGCTTACTCTCCGTGGTGGAGGTAGCGGTAACAATAATGACATGAAAGAATCTGTAAAGAGTCCCGACCGCAAACAGAATAGTGGTGGAGCAAGTGCGAAGAATTCGAAGGCAGGCAAATCGTCAATAAGGAAATCAAATGCGTCAAATAAGCCTGCAATGAATGCGACAGCGACTCAAACAAATCTGATGCGGCAAAATTTGATTCGAGAACAGGGATTGCAGCAGCAACGATTGGCATCATTACAAGCTCAAGGAGTGGCCCAACAACGCTCTGCGCAGTTTCAAGCTCAACTTCACAGTGCTGACCACTTTCGCCAAACAAATGCTTTGCAACTTGCGCATCAGTTGCGTATGTCGAGACTTCAAGCGCATGGGCATTCTGGAGCTACCGATCTTGCTGACTACATCGGCGGGTTGCACCATTCAACTCAAGCGCAGGCTGCATATGGGTGGCCCCCAGCATCTGCTGCAGCAGTAGCAGTTGCAAATTCAAATAACTTAGCTGCACTTGGTCTCAATCCAACGGGAGTTATGCCTCTCACTGTTGAAGACCGAACGAGAGTTCTCCTGGCGCGTGAACAGCAAAACTTGGCTGTGCAACAGGCTGTGCGTGTAGCTGCAGCGCAACGTCAACAACAAGCCTTATTGATGAGAGGGATGGCTGCAGTGGAGAATCCATTTGCTCAACAGGGATACCCACACATTCCTGGACAGTTGTTAAATCCCACGGCTGCCGCATTAATTGCTCGCCAAGGAATTCAAAACAGAGCCGCCAGTGCGAGCCACAAAAAGATGACGTCAGAGAGTAACAATACTTCCAAAAACGGGAAGTTCGAGTCAAAGGATCTGAAAAAGGACAAACAAGGGGACATTGATTTAGTAAAAATGGAAACTTCAAATAAGATTGAAGCAAACGTAAAAAAGSACGACAACACGTACACTCAAATCAAAGGGAACGACGAAAAAGTCGACATTGGTGATTCAAACGGAAATATTAAAAAGAAAAGAAAGATTCCTCCGAACAAATGCACTTCTGTTAACAAACCCGAAAAAAGGAAACGTACGTTTAGTATAGGGAAGAGTGACGATAGTTCGAAGATACCTTCTGCTGGAACAATTGAATTGAAATCGGCAGGCGCATCTATCAAAGCCAAATCTTCCGAAACAAAAATAGAACGCGATGTGGCCAAAGAGATCACTCCAGCAAAAAGGGTAGATCCAAATCAAGTGAAAGCTGCACCTATAGTGAAGAAAAAAGAGGAACAACGTCCAATACCATCTGTTGCGGATAAAAAAGGGGAAAGTCAGAAAAACAGTGTCCTTAAAACGCCAACCGGACTTCAATATTATGTTCCGGACACACCACCCGGCATATCTACAGATTTTGCAACAACCGTTTTGGCTGGTAGATGTCATGAGGCCATCGGCGTTTCAGTTTACAGAGATCTTTCTGGTGAGGGTTTGCGAGTGGTGAATTACATCATATCGGTAGGGATGGCTGTACCGATCCCTAAAACAGTAGTCATGAACCCGCTGAAAGATCGAATGAATTCCCTCGTATTCAAGAACAGCAATGTCAGTAGTATGCCTGCATCGTCTCGAGATATAATCGCTGCGGTGATACTTCTTTGGCTTTGGCGCAATCAAGAAGGTTGTTTTCAAAGAGCGTTTGCAAAAAGCGGCAGGATTGATGTTGATCCAGAATGCAAGTGGTTTGTGAACGCCGCTGTTAACAAGGCTGTTACGGCATTGTCCAACGAAGTTATAGGGTCGACATCTAGGGCAAATGGTCTTACCACAGCCTTGCTTACTCATAAAACTAAGAGTTCCACCAATCTGAAAGGGACGCATGGGAAAGCGGAGCAGGATTCACTGAAGACTACAACCACCAAGATCGACCTTTTAGCTGCATCTGTTGTCAGCAAATCGCTGAACATGACGTTGGTATTGAATGAAGAAATGGTGAGTAGAATGAATCAATATTCTTCCAAATATATCGCTGCTGCAACAGCCGTTTGGACTTACGTCATTTTTTCCTTGTTCTCTCCTTGCGTAGAACTCGGCAATTCCACAGTTTAACAATCTTGTCGACTATCTTGATGAATGCAGAAAATTGGCATTGTTTGCCAAATCCCAAGAACGCGCATTACTGGCCACTGTCGTTTCACGAAAATCGACTATGTCACTTAGTTTTTCCCACGCCTATGTGAGTGCAATAGTTCGTGCTGGAGAGGCTCTGGGRCACGGTGCACTCTTCGAAGTAATCCAGAATGAAAAGTGCGGTGTATCCACCATGATCCCGTATGATGTTTTCACTGACGAGTATGGTGCGTGGGAAGATCCTTGTCGTCCACCGATTGGATTCAACAAAGGACTCACAGGAGATGATTTGATGAGAAGGGCTCACACGAGGGCAATCATTCAAAAATCATTGAAGAAACTCCAAGCTCGCCAGAATGTTAAGGGAGGCACACATACGATAGGTCCGTATGTAGATCATAGTAACTCCGCGGCAACCAGCTCTGGTGCGAAAAGCACTTCTGGTGCTTCACGAAATACTTCTCATAGACGCCGCTCTTCTTCTTCTGAGCCTTTGGTACAACCAGGGAGCGGTTCGGCGGCAGCAACGAGCTGGACTCTTTATACTCCTAATCACCAGTCTCCRCCCCTTGACTGGGATGAGAATGCAACTGATAACGCACCATATGGAAGATATGACGAAAGTACAAGGCCACGCTCACTCTCATTGGCACAGGGCGCCGCTATATTACGGAACTCAGGTAGAGGACAGCGTCGTCGTCGATCGCAGGCARGTGGCTCGAGTTCTGTTAAAAGAGAGGAAACGATCCATCATGCATCGTCAAGCGAGAAACAAGATACCAAGGAAGGACCTGACGAAGATCGAAGGAGTACCAGGGAAATACCTTGGAAAGATGTGGCGGGGATCTTCCAGAAAGTCGAACTTCCGGACTCAATTAAGGAGCAAAAGGAGAAAGAAGCAAAAATGTCGTCACAACAACGTACAATTTTCGCTCCAATTGTCCGAAGGCCAGATTCAGTCCCTATTGTGAACGAAATCGAATCCGACGCAGATGAGGATCTTTCTGACGAAGCTATCCTTGAAAATCATAGAGTTGTGCTTGATGAGATGAAGGCTAGACTTTCTTCCTACATGGAAAGCAAAAAAAGAAACAACCAAGATCGGCGTAAGAGTACCGGTAGAGATAAATCAAACACCAAATAGAAACTTCATGAAGTCGCAAACAGCTTTTGAATTATCAAAAATTTGTAGCATACCAAAGAGTAAGGTACCAGTACGTGCTCGTATGCATTCCGATGCTAGTACGTAGGAGTAACGTACGTACAAAATCGTTGTACAGTTTCAGTCTTCACCGATAGAAATAATATTTTTCCAGTTCGGAAAAGGTTCTCGGTCACCTTCTTGACAATGGCCCAAAGCGATGTTGTATAAGATAATTAAGCTAAAACCAAATTGTGCAAGTTTCATTGTCAGCGAATATGTCCGATTCAAATCCGTTAAGTCACGAATAAAACAGCACCCACGTACGGTACAAACTTGTCGAACTGTCGCCAACCTCTTTGGAATCGATAAGGAACGCATGTGATGAAACTCTGCGTCCTCCCTTTCCTCCGCTGTGCAATTGAAGAGGTGATATGTGGATAGGAAAGAAATTTAGAAGACGCCAAGGATTTTGTTCAATTGATCAGTTAGGTCATTTTGTTTCTAAGAAATCGAATAAGATGAAAGAAAGGGACAGCTTTCTTCCATAGACGTTCACATGCAGGAAAGATGATGAACAAATTTTTTATTCTGTCGGGCAACAAGGTAAAAGAAAACACGCTGTTCCGTTCTCAACATAATCCAGTATGTAAATATCTCACCTACAATATTGGAACTAGAAGTGCATTTCGTACCTTCGAAGTSAATTGGAAGGCTGGACGAGAAGAATGCGGCGACACTCCTGTTCTTTCTATTACGAATTTCATCACTGTTTGAAACTGTACGTACCGACATTTTTTGCTTCGTTTATTTTTTTCTCGAGTTTGCATCAGTCGTTACATCAAGTCGTGACTGACGAGTCCCATCAAAATACCCGTACCGTACGGTAGGCCTTTTTGGTTTTGAGCGGCCCATCCACGCAAATGAGGCCATCAAACTGCTTCAACCGTTCTTAACGGCCCAAACGCCAGACGTACAAATACCGAATACGAGTACGGAACAATTCTTTGAGATGCTCATGGCGACACTGGGCACTGGTATTGAAAGATTCATAAACAAAGTAATTGCTAGCAATCCTGTCCCTTCTCTGAGGATTGAACTTGTACTCAACTCTTGGGATGGTGAAAGCCCCTGCAACAAATGCAGACCAAAGTGTTACATCAGCAAGAAGAACTCAGTTGCAGTGAATGGTTTCCCATTTACCACCTTCTTCTTTGAGCACTTTGGAACCACCAGCACCTGTCATTCTTGCTGCCTTGCACCAGTTTTTCCACTCAGGATATAGTTTGTCAAAGCTGAATGGATCCTTTGACCCTTTCTTCTTGTTGCTGCTCTCAGAGGGGATGAAGCAATCAACAAGAACATCCCACCATGTTTCTTTTGAGGATGATGAAACAGATAGCTTGTATTTTGCTTTAAAGGCAGCATTTACACAACCTTTGTCCCTTAAAGACACTAGTAGGAGCTATCTCAACTGGGTTCTCTTGCACTCCTTTTTTTAAGTTGCCATGACAATTAAATTCAAACTCCTTCTTTACAGCTTTGAATGATGGAACTTCAAAGCACTGAGGGAAGTTGTAGTAGTACTTGTTCTGGTGAGATACATGCTTAATAACGTCCTTCTCATTCTTAACAGTTGGAGCTCTTGCTACTATCTTGAAGCTGGGATTGGCTGATTCTTACACCTCTATTGTCTGTGGTGGTTCTAAAGGTTGCCAGAAGGTAGTTGTTGCAAAGCTCTTCATTCCATCAATCTTCTTTCTTTTCCTGCTGKGGTGGGGGTTGCTATTGTTCTTTGTAGTATCTTCTACTACTAGTGTGGTGTATCTGGTGGTAACCTTCTTGTCTATTGCAGCTTTCAATCTCTCAACCAAAAACATCCTTCCTGTCATTGATTGGTTGGTTCCTCACCAGCTTCAGCTTATTCCTTATTTATGCCACTGACTTTGTTGCAATCTACTGGTGTTGTTGTTGCTGCTGCTCCTGTGCCTCCTCCACTACCATCTCCTCCAATGACTCCTCCTCCTCCAGCTGCTGCTGGGCAATTTGTTGTTCCTGTACTGCTGGTTGTTTGTGCCTCCTCATCAAAGAGATGACTCASTTCATTTGAACAGCATCAAAAAATGGACCTCTTTCCCCATCAGTATCATATCCTTGGTTGGTCTTGTCTTCACTGTAAACAGTAGATGGAATTATCCTTTGCTGCTGAGGTCTGTATTCCTCATTCATATCAAGACTACCATCAGATGTTTTTGTGTTGTTACAGTTGCTGGTGGTGCCTGCTTCCTGCTGGCAGCTGCAGGGTCACTGTCAGCTGGCCCAGTAGGAGCAGCTGGTTCTTACAAAAGACCTCCAGTAGCTGTATGGCAACAAGGTCACCAGGATTTTGCATGGAATTTATCCATTCTTTTGTGTGAACCTCCACCTCAAAAGGGGGAGGGCACATATTGCCTGCTTGCTGTGCTGGTTTAGCTTGATTTGTCATAGGTTTGGGTAGTAAGGTGCCAGCAGCAGTTTTCCCTCCATTTATTGTCAAAATATATCTGGTACCAGTTTGGTCAGTAGTTACATGCTTCCTTTTCCATGGAATGAAGCTCCCCCTTGGATAAGGGGAAGGGATCTGTGTGCTGCAATTTCTGGTTGGGCTTGTTCCAGGAGGGTTGTTTTGTTCATTCTAGTGGTTTTGGCAGCGGATTTGGTTGTCAACAACAATGCTGGATAATTAGAATGGTATGTTATTCCTTCTTTATTTCCCATTGCTTCAGTAMTATCATTGCCCTGGGGTACAGGGAGAGTTCCATGTACTTAATTTTGGGAAAGAAGATCTGGGAGGGGAGGAATCACCATTGTGAGTTGGAAATTACAGCTGATACAATCATATGAAAAACAATTGAACTTTCTTGTTCAAATATGGGGTTGGGAACAAAATCAATGTCTGGGATGTTAGTGTCAACATCCCAAATGTCAGGTTAGTAACATTAGGTATGTTAGGGACGTACTATGCCCACATAGTAGAAATTTGTACTAAAACTGGGGGCAACATGCTGGCAGGCCCCAGCAGCTGCTGATCCAGCAGTTGCTCACTGAGGACCAAAATCAGTCTTTTGGGAGGTCTGTTGTACATTTTTTTGTAGAAATACTATTGTAGTAGGATTCAGTCAAATTAAGGGGGAAGGCTGCTCATTGTGCTGGTCAAAATGGATTAGTTTTGATTACACATTCAAAATCATACTGGGTTTTACTAGTGCAAGAGAAGAATCAAAACTCTCTCCAACATGCTAATCTAAACTGTTCTTTTGTTCCCTCAAAAAATAGAATTTTGGAAGAACCAACCATGGGGCAATTTCAAGCACTTCCAACCAGCAACCTTAGAGACCGGTGTAAGAACTGGTGTCAATCAATACTAGTAGCTCTCTTCAATTGCAGATTTAAGGTCTTGCCTTGAACTGGTGTGGCAAAGGACCCAGTACTAGAAGTACTGTTTTAGTGAGTGGTGACTCTTTTTTACATGCTTCTTTTTTGTCATCACAGCAAACAGCAACAATCAGCTTCCCATCACAATGAATACACAAGAAAGAAGCCAGAGATGGTTGTTTCCTACAGTTGAATAAAGCAGTGGTAGCAGGCCATGCTGAGGGATTACTTTCAGATGATTCTTCAAACTCAGAGGATTCTGATTTGAATCAGCAGTAGTAGAATTTTGAACACATAATCAAAACCAAGCAATTTTGACCAAAATCTGCCATTTGATTTGCATATTTTCTACAATAGTTCTTCACAGACTTTGTACTACAGACCTCCCAAAAGACCAATCCTGTCAGTCACAGGAGCTTCTTGCTTGACTACCAACTGGACCAGCAGCTGCTGCTGCTGGCCTGCCGGTGTGCTGCCACTGGGTACAGTACTAGATGTCCTATTTCATTTGTTTGTTGTGTAKGATGTGATGCAGGTATTGTCATTGCTGGCATTGGTGTTCTCGTTTTGTGAGGAGAAGAGGTGGTGTTCTTACAAGAAACAGACCACTGGAAGTTCTAACTCTTGAAAGCACAAGAACATACTACTAGTAGTAAGAAATAATCCACCAGCAATTGCTTCTTGTGTAAGACCAAGTTGAAATCRACACATTTTCCAAAGATCTTACCTGTAATTTGTGAGCAGTTCTTCTTGCATTGGCAATCTGCTGTTTTTTGTTTGAGGCCTCAAGAACTACAATAGTGTGATCTAGCAATCTGTCATTTATTGTATACCATTGGTGTTTTAAAAAAGGATGATTATAGTATTGTACATTTTTTAATTTCAATATAGTATAGCCGTGCATACCTTGTAATAATTAATAATCCCCTATGTCCCCCAAYACTACTGCTACCACATTTCTCTTCTTACTGGCTTTCAAATTGTGTGCCTATCATTCTTACTAGGCATCTTTTGGGGATCCAGATATCATATAGCTGTTAGAGTGAGTTGACCCCTCCTTAATTTTCTGCATGTTGTTTTKGGGATTAAAAGTTGGACTTGTAGTAGCAAAAGTTAAAGTAGGAATCAGCCACCAGTGAGGAGCACATGCACACAAAACTWTTTGGTTGCACGACTGGTGGGATTCAAAAATTCAACACTACTGCTTAGCATGTGCATTTTGTATGAATTTAGTTTTTATTCAAACTAGTTAGTATTACTCTTTTGTTTGATTAATCAGATGAAAGAACAGATTTTTGAAGTGTCAAAACACAAGCAGCAACAATCTAGTTATGCATTTTCCTGGTCCCCATCATTTTGAAAATTGAACTTTGCATAGTACTAGTGTCTGATTTTTTCCAAGAAGCTCCCAGTGGACAATGTGAAGTTTTAACAACTTCCATATTATTATTCCAATAGAATGACAGTATCCATATTCTCAACTTTTCTGATGCCAGTTGAAATTCATGGCATTTGAATATGATCTTATCATTGAGGAAGGGGCTGTCATGTATTGGATTCCTAACTATTCCCTTTGGAACCTTGGCTAGCTGTGTTGCAGGATAGTTAGACACCTGCTTTGTTACTCCTCCAGCAAAATACTCAAAGAGTCTCCATCTGGCAAAACAAAACTATTAGACTAACATCAGTTGGCACCATCTTTTTATGGACCATATTTCCCAGTATTGGATCTMAGATCCAGATCTCAATTTAGGTTCCTATTCCCTGTGGCTTTAGGAGCATCCTTGGTTTAAAGTCTTTTTGTTTTCATATATTGTTCTGTTGGAACAACGCAACAATAACTTTTATGGTGGTCACACTATTCTCCAAAGCAGTCCTTGATAATAGGAGAGAGAGTCAGAAACTTTTTTCTCTCCACCCCAAAATTTTTCAACTTAAGCCACCCTGTCTCCCATAAACTTGAAACTTTTGTATCAAATGTCTACCAATACTTCCTTCTTACCACCATACTATTATAAGTGTCTATGAAAAAAATTGCAGGAGCAATCAAGATGCTGCTAGTACTATTTCCACCACCACCAATATCAGCAATCCAATTGCTCAGTATTTCTTCCTTCTATTTTTGATTAGTACTAGTAGWAATTGCAAACCACAACCACTGGAGAACATCACTCAAGATAAAATACTCTAAATAATTCCAGCATACCTGCCTTAGTATATCTGGTCTACCCATTCATCCTCCTCCAGGAGTCCTATCCCTCCTCCCTCCTCACAGCAGCTAGCAGAACAAGCAACCTTCTCCCAACAAAAAGTGATGGTTCTAGCTTCTGTCGTACTAATGCCTCTATTAGTAGTTCACAGCACTAAATACKTTTAGTTATTTTTTAAAATAGTAGTAATATTAAAATTATGCAACAATGCTCATGTGCTTTTTGGCTACTAGTCTTGGGGTTTTCTTTCCAAATGACTGATCATGATAATGACTGAACTTCTTAGTAGTAGTTGTGTTAAGGTTGACAGTAAAATAATTCCTTCAATTTACCTCTAAAAAATTGTCATTGGAGTTAAAGGACGGGTTAGATTTTACAACAGGTTTAGCAAATTTCAGCCAAAAGGGTTGACGTATTTTCATTGTTTGCAAACATGTTTCTTTTATGCAACCTACTCAATACTGAACAACCTCCAAGGATCGCAAATGTCGCGCCCACTACTACTCTGGGGACAACCAGTACATTATGGTGAAATCGGATTTTACAAGTAATGAAGTCTTAAGCGAAATTACCTGGTTAGTCTAAGGATAGCACGATCGTACACAGAAAATTATGACTAACAACAGGTTTTGCCATCAATATTTTCTTGTTTGCTTCTGTTAATTTCTTTCAGTTTTGGTACGACTTTCGCACAACTCGAAAGTCCAGGTCGATGATTATTGCAATGGCCCCTGTTGAGATTGGTACTGGTATGTTCAGTATCAGTGGGTCTTRTTACCTTCCAGCATGGTCGCTAATTCTTCACTGATAGCCGTAACCTCGGCTAATTCGGTTTCGATTCTCTGCTTCTCTGTTAAAGTACTCGCTAATGCTTTCTGGAGCGAATGACTCGTTGTTTGCGCTTCCTCAAGCTTTGACTTCATCGCCTTCTCAGCCTTCTTGACTCGATCAAGTTCGGCTTCATGTTTCTTTCCCACTCGTACGAGGTTGGCTTCTTTYGTGGCCAGTACTGTCGKTATCAAAAAAGAGAAAAGATGAGACACATCGTTCTCAAGTTACCAAAACAAAATGTTTCATGGGCATCTGCTAACTTACCAGCTTTGGTTTGTGCCAATTCATCCCGAAGATCAGCCTCTTGCCCCTCGTATCGCCTACTAATCTCGTCTACTTCTTTGGTCGCAAATCGTAGGTCTCGTTCGAGCACTGAAATTTTGGATTGAGCGCTGTCAAGTTCTCTCTTTAGCGCCTGATATATTTCTTGTCTCTCCGCAAGTTGTCCCTCGGCAAGTGCGATCATTTCTTCCCGTGCTTCGTTGCAAGCAACCTCTCTCAAAACAATCTGCTCTTCCATTTCCTTACCGTGCTCTGCAATAAGATCAGCGATTTCAATCTGACTCATTTCGTTTTTAGCATTGGCAGTTTCCATGTCATTTCGTAGAGTTTTCAGTTCGTGCTTCAAATTTTTATATTTATTCGTAGCAGATATTGAACGGGATTCGGACTCAGCAAGTTGGGTTCCGAGTGCCGAGATGACCGCATCCTTCTCTTTGATGGCATTTTCTGCAGCTTTACAACGTTGGTCAGTCTCGGCCTCAAAAAGATCTAATTGAGCAAGCAGTTCATCACTTTCGGTACCGTGATTCTTTTTCAATTCGTAGATTTGGCGACTGTATTCGTTCTTTTCTTTTTCTMTTCTAGCTTCACTTTCCGCTTGAATTTCCCCAATTTCAACCTCGAGATCCTTTATTTTCTTTATCTGTGCATTTTTTTCGTCCTGTAAGACATCGATCTTCGCCTGCAGACGGTCTCTCTCGGTTTTTGCTTCCCCCCTTACTTCCTTCAAACTTTCTTCAAAGTTCGATCTCATGTCTTGAATACTCTCCTCAGGAACAACAGGTTTTGCACTCAGCAGGTTTTCGAGCTGAGCAATTCTGCTATTCAGATCGTCGACTTCCTCTTGTCTCTCGCTTGCTAAGAGTTCTAACTCTTCCGTGTGCAATTCATGCATCGATGTCATCTGATCTCCGAGAGCATCGCATTCTTTGGTTTTCGTTTTTATTATTTCGGCTTTCTCGTTCKCAAAATCTGCCTTGATTTGACAAAGCTCGGCACGCAGACGTTCGATCTCATCTGTCTCGTTCGTTTGGATCTTTTGTATGTACTGTTTCATAGTTTCAATCTCCTTTTCGTGTTCCTCYACCAAATTCCTTCTTTCTGTTTCAAAGTGAGCATCGCGCAGTTTATGTTCTTCGTCTGTGTTGTCTTTCAAATCGTCCATGCTTTTCATCAATTGACTAACTTTTTCTTCGTGACGTTTTTTGAGTTCTTCTATATGCTCTTTCATTTCCTCAACGATCTGTTCAGCAATATCCTTCGTTTTCAGTTGATTGCGCAGRGCTTCGTTCTCCTTCGCCAAGGCTTCTCTTTTCTCTTTCTGATCCTCTTTTGCTTGCTTAACCGCAATTTCCACCGTCTGAACACGTCCTTGTTCGAGTTCCTGAACCTTAGCTTTCRCATCGTCTCGTTCGGACTTGTACCGTTTCAGAATCTTGCCCATGGATTTGAGCTGATCTTGGGCTTTGTTGTAATCGACTCTCAACATRTCTATTTCTCCAACACAGGGAGATTCACTGTAGCTGGTACTAGGTTTCTTCTTTTGAGGGGTGCACATATCTTGATGCTCCCGCACGATTTGGCCAAGCTGGCTCTGGAGTGCCTCGATTTCTTTTTCRTCTTCGGTACGGAGCTTTCTCAGGTTCTCTACCTCGAGTTTTGAACTGCGAATTTCTTCCGGATCTACCGATGGCAACTCTGCCAGTTGTYCTTTCAAAAGCGCTATTTCCTTCAACGTGTCTTCCAATTGACTCTGGGAGTGATCGTATGATTTTGTGAGAACACCGACGTTTTCCGACAATTCAGCAACTTTTTGGTCGGCGACCTCCTTTTCCTGCTGCAGTTCGCTCATTTGTTHCACTTGCGTTTTCAATTTGGCGAGCTCGATTTCGGTGTCCGATAGTTTTCTAGTCAAYTCGTTGTTTGAATCTTGATGGCGCTGCGTGGCGGCCTCGAGAGACTCCTTGCTGCTGAGTTCACTCTCCAGCTCGGCAATGCGGGTATCCGCTRCTGCTTTTGCATTTCGTAGAAAGCCAAGTTCCTGGTCTCTGGAATCGCTTGAGGTTTGTGCCGAAGCTTCGAGCTGATCGATGCGCGATTTCAAAGAATCTCGTTCTCCCTCGGTTTCTTTGAGTGTGGTCGTCAAATCATCGAGCGATTGTACCTTGTTGATWAGTTCGTGGTGCTTCTTTGAAACCTTGCGCTCTTCTTCCTTGAGACGTCTCTGGAAGATGGCTTCTTGCTCGTCRGAATCTTTTTTCCATTGCGTTCCACTGTCGATCAATACTTGTTCGAATTCGTTTTCTYTTTCTCTCAAAATCTTGTCGTGTTGCATTCGCAGCTGAATTCGTTCTTCTCTTCTTGCGTCGTTAATCTTTTTTTCTACTTCTGCTAGTGTGAATGATTTCTCTACGGGTTGTACCATAGCAACTCCATCGAAATCATCGGGCAAAAACGCATCGTCGTCGTCGTCTTCTTCAAACTGGGTGGACAGATTTKTTGGGTTTGGCGCGGTGTTGTTTTGCTCTTCCATCGGAACATCGGAAGAACTTCGAAAGGTATGGGGAAACTGGATACCGGATCCCGCGGTGARATAGTCTTCGGTGTGAGAACCACTCGAGGTCTCTCGCAATTTCACCATGGAAGGTGTCGGGATGGAGATTCCCGGAGATCTCATTGCCTTGGTTGGCGACGWACGACGAGGAGAATGGTACTGAGAGGACGCCAGTCTGGACATCGGATCGCTTTCGTTTCTCGTTTCGTTTCTCTCGTCGGTCTCATCGGATGAGGTAGAAGTTGTCAAGAACAGCATGTCCTCGTTTCGATCCGAGTGGTCCGATGCAGCCACCAACGCGTCATCAATCTGCTTGGTACCGGTGGTGTTCCCCGGCATTTCGCCGCCGGATGCTCTCGCCGGAGACTCGGTCCGAGGGTTTGGAACCTCGCCGTGGTGGGGGTTCGCGTCCTGGGTTTTCGGGARGTTTYGGGCGAGCTTTTGGGGGCTGGACGCCGTTCCCTCGGGACCGGATCGATTGGCGCCGTGGATGCTCGMTTCCTCTTGGCTGAACGAGGGGAGGTCGAAGCTGTTGTTCGGAATGTGCACACCGAAATCGTCGGCGTCCGAGATGGACGTGTCCGGAAAGCTCCGTGCCTTTCCGGGAGTGCAAATGAGTTTCTTGAGGAGTTTCCTCCCTGGGGTCCGGGTGGTCGACGAGCTCGCGGCTGTGTTGTGTCCCGCAAAGATCTTCGAGACGGAAGCGGAGATCGCGCCCTTGCGGAAGGGYGTGGAAGACTTGGCGTCGTAGTCGTGGGCGATGTTGTCCACCGGGCGCTGGTTTTCGTTGTCTACGACCCCCTTCTCACCGACCTCGACGATGCGTCCTACGATGGTTTTTGATCCGTCCTTGGCCTTTTTGAACGGCGTAGTCTTGAACATATCAGATGTCTGTGCTGTATCGATATCGAATCAAACAAACTATCGGGCTCGTGTATTTAATTGAAATGCTCCAAAACCGGAGCCGGGTTCTGATTGAAAAGGCGATTCTCAGACGGAACTGTGTCCCGCGGAAGGATAGGATAGGATAGGATAGGATGGAATGGAATGGCTCGGTAGGCCTCGGTGCGATGTCTCCACTCTGTGAAAATCGGTTTCCCGAATCCTGGTCGTTTCGCTGCTGGGGGATTGCTGTTCTCCCGGTGTCTTCGTGGGGAATGGTCAGTGGTTGTCGCTTTCGGGTGCGAGTAAAAGTACTTTACAGTACAAGCACTAGGACTCTGTTCCCTGTCTTCGGCAGACGGAAGCTGATAGAACTGGAATGGAATAGGGTTCCAACGATGTCGAGAGGACACAATGCCATGGAATGTACCGGTTCTKGTACGTAATWCTGTGCGTAKTGCGTCGTACAGCACTCTTCGGGACGCAACCCGGCTACCGTACGGAATTCCACAAGTTTTTTTCCTCGTTCGCCATAAATGGCAGTTTTTTATCCGCACTGTATCAAGACTGAAAGTCGTTGGGGTCGTTGGGGTCGTTCAAATGATGTGTGCTTGCGCGCCGGGCGAACTTCCGAAAAATGTCAATCGTGCTCTTGATCGACGGAAATTCCTCGATCACAAGGCGTGTATCGGACCGAATGTACGGTAAGTACTGGTTGGTGGCAACCAAGGAACAAGCAAGGATGCACGATATAGAGCATGGTACAATCTGCTTTGTGCTTGTTGCAGTACCGTACTACTCGCACTACATCTCTCGTTAGAGACCAACCATGGCGGGAGCAGGGCTTCACGGGCACAGCATCCCGCACCGGGGGGAATCCACCACGGCAAGACACGGACAAAACACAAAGAACCTTTTGCGGTTCTTCCCTGTCTGATCCAACGGAATGTCTTTCGGGAGGAGAAGTGGAAACAAGCACACAGAAAAACCACGACACGTCCACTCGTCGGTGGCAGAAATGCTATTCCGTGAGAGGACGGGTGCCGGATGGCGGCAACCGCAGTAATCCACCAAACCAATCGATCCAGGTGCAGATCACAGTCTATCTTAAGCTCGGACAGTGCTTTAACTGGGTTTGATCAAAGTGCAACTAGTAGATTTGTTTGTTTTTATATTATATTATAGTATAGTATATTGTATACAACAACATGCATTCACGCATGCACACGCATGCACACAAGGCCCGCGCTGCATCCATGCGTGTGGCAGGCCCTTCCTTCCACCGCCACCGCCACCGCCACTGTCACTGTCACTGCCACTCGCTCCCTCGCTCGCTCGCTCACCCGGCGTAGCCGATCGTCACCGCCCGGTTCCGGAGGRTCGGGGAAAGGGCCTCCTCCAGCAAAAATCCCGCCGCGTCCTGCTTGGAGAGCATAAAGGCCAGCCTGCCCCCGTGGTCCCCCCTTTCGAGCAGGACGTCACAGGACCCCCTCGGCGGCTCCGAGGGGGTGAGCCCCACCGGGCGGACCAGGAGGTAGTCCAGGCCGCTCCCCCTTACGGTGTCTTCCATCGAAGAGAGGTCCCTTCGGGCGCTCCHTAGGACGGTCCGGAGCATCGCCGCCCAGAGGCAGGTCAGGGGGGTGGTTTTGAGGAAATCCCTGCCGATGCCCATGGAGGAGAGGCAGACGAGCCGCTCCGCTCCGGAAGCCTTCATCGCGGCCAAAACCGCCCTGGTTCCCTTTTCGCACCAGCGCTCCATCCCCGGCTGGCGGTTCCCGAGGCACGAGACGACGGAAGTGGCGCCCCCGAGGGCCCCCTCCAGCTCCCGGTCCGCGGAGGCGCCGGCCGCCACGTCGATGGTGGGGATCCCTCCTTCCAGCCCCTCCAGGACCGCTTCCGTCTCGTCCTTGAGGGCGGTGTCCTCGACGTCGACGTCGACGGTGCTGCTGCTGTTGCTGCTGCTCGGACCGTCGGTTTCCCCGGTTCCGAAACAGAGGGCCACCGGGCGGACGCGGAGGCCCCGCTTCGTGGCGAGGGCCACGGCGAACTTGCCGACGTCTCCCATTCCGCCCGTGGTGGCGTACAGGACCGCGACGGTGGGTGGTGGTGGTGGTTGTTGTGGTTGTATATCGGTCATGGCGGATCGATGGTTCTTTTGGTAATGGTGCTGTTTGCGTTTGCGTTTGCGTTTCGCAGTCGAGGGTGTGGGGTGTGGGGCAACAAGCACGCCCTAGGATATGAAATCAGAGACACCTTCTGTTCCTTTTGATCCGTTTTCGCACCAAGGGAACAAGCACGTTTTGTTGTGAAACGCTCACTGTCTGTTGCATTCTCCAGACATACTGTGCCTAACAGGCGTCTGTGTTATCTGTGTTCTGTGTTCTGTGTTCGCACTTTGCACTTTGCACAGCACCAAAGTGCACTTTCCGTCTCTTCTTTTGGTTCGGCGAGGTTCCGGGAAGGGCCTCGATGGCATCCTTTCTTTTTTGGGGGTCGTCGGGGAAGGCAGAAACCGCGAAAACCGCTCTCCCATCGCGCTTGGGCTGGAAGCCGAAGGAGGCTKTTGTTGGCGTTGCGTGACTGACTGGCTCGACCCAAACACAAAGACGAACTCCCGGGTCCGTTCGTGGTTTGGAAAAACCCGAGATCGTTTTCGATCCGAAGGTACGTACTGTACTTGGTACGTACAGTAAGTAYCGGTAGTGCGTAGGGATCACGGATCGGAGTATCGTAAGAAAACGGTATCTTACCGCAGTGTCGCGTAGTAGTGTACCGTAGGTACGAGTACCGTACGTATGATCAAAACCAGACGGCTACGTRGCTACGGTAGTGGTAGTTCGGTATCATACCTACCGCTACAGGTGTTGCCTGTTGCTATAACCGAGCAAGACCGGTGTCCCACTCTTGCTTCGCTGCCTTCCTTTCCCTCGTCCCCGTTCCGTTGTCGATGCCTGCTGTTACCGGTACAGTGCATTTCCCGTCGTTGCCTCGGAGACGACTTCCCACCCCACCAGCCGTTCACGAACCCATCGTCGGCGGGACCGATAGAGCGGCGGAGCGCAACGAATCGATCCGAACGCAACTTGTTGCCGTAGCAGAGAGACAGAGACAGAGAGAGACAGAGATTGATCCGACGGTGCCGAAAACGACTCGAATCGAATCGAATCAAACCCAATCGAACCCAATCGACTCGACTCGACTCGACTCGAACCACAACGAGACAAGAAAACACTCGCGCAATGGAACAAGGATCTAGAAGCAGCCCCGATCCCCCTCCGGAAGCCCCGGCTCCCGGGGGCGGATCCAGCTCGTCCTTCTCGTCCCGGCTGAAACTTCTGACGCGGGAGGAGGAGTCCACCCTCAAGACGGCCCTGGCCTTTGTCGTCGCGAGGGCGAGGGCCAGGGCCAGGACAAAGGCAGGAAGCACCGACGCTTCCGCAAGTCCCGAACCATCCTCGGTCCTCGACCACCTCTTTCTCCGGCCCGCGGAGGGGMAGAGCAGGGATGCCAAGCCGTTCCTGGAATGCCCCCTCGGGGACACGAGCCACGTCGACCACGTCTTTCGCGCCGCGAGGACCCTTTCGGAGGCCCTGCTGCTGGCGGAGGGGCAACAACAGCAGCAGCAGCAGCAGCAGCAGCAGCAAGAAAGGATGCCGGGCAGAAGCAGTACCAGAACTACTAGCACCACCAGTACTACTACAACCACGGCGGCAAAGGCGCTTGCCGGAGCCACGGGACACCTCGCCCACCAGCTGCAGCTCCTGCTGGCTGCGAGTGCCGCAGAGGAGACTCCCCCGGTTCACGGAAGGCCCGTGCTTGCGGCAGATCCCCCACGGGAACGCAKAACACGACACAAACGAAAMCCCCCTCCCGCTCTTGCGGGGGTTCCTCGCCGGAAGCGCCTCTCCTCCGGCTCTACGGCCTGCTCGGCTTCGACGCCTACGATGCAAACGAAAATGCAAATTCCAATGCAAATGCCCCCGGCCACCGGCAAGGACACCCCCGATGCGGCCGTCGTCACCCCCGCCACCGGTGAAAGGGCMCGGAAGAACGAAAGGGCCCGGAACGGAAGGGACGCCCCCTCCTCGATCGAAACCGCGGCCCTTGTGCGGGAATGGATCCGCTCGACCCTGCTGGAACAGCCACCGCGAAGCGAAGGGGTGGTCTCGGCTTCCGCTCCCCTTGCCGCTTTCTCCGGGACGAAGGTCCTGGCCTGGCCGGGGGCCACAAAGGCGATGCACGTCAAGGCCTCCTTTGCGGTGTACGCCTCCATGGTGCCACAGATCGCGGGGATCAGCCCGGCCCTGGTGGGGCACGTCTTTAGGGTCGCCGGGGGGCTGGTCCGGGACGCCTACCACGAAAGGATCGCCGTCGTGCTGGTGCCGGGAAAAAAGGGGGCAAGCCACTGCGACGGCAACGCCCGGGCAAGGGTGCTCCTGAACCACCTGGCCGCCTCGGCCMTGGGACTCCTCAGGGCCTGCTGGGAGGCGGGGAAAGAATCCTCCGGGGGGATTGGTGCCTCCGGGGAAAAGGCGGCCCACCGCACCTTTTTGCTCCTCTCGCTGCAGGAGCTCCTGGGGGACCTGCTGGTGCCCCTGCCCCTCTCGGAGCTCCCCCGAGAGCACTACCGGCTGGCCGTCCGGGGCCTTGCAAGGAGGAAGCAGCGGGAGCGGGACTGGCACGAACGGCAGCAACGAGAACGAGAACGAGAACAACAACAAGAGCAGCAGCAAGGACCGCGACACCCGCGCTACAGCGGGGCTTGCTTCGGGTTGGACCCGGAGTCGAAGCTCCTCCTGCGCATGGCCGTCTACCGGTTGCTGGTGGACTGAGCCACGGCCTGCGATGCGGGGCCGCACCGGGCAAACCAAGGCACACAAGAGTCTTCCGCGGCCGCGTGCTTCGCCGRCGGCGGCGAGACACGCGGCGGGGATCTGGCAGCAAGACCGTGCTACAGCAATACGATACTACAACAATACATACATACATACATAACACGCACGGAATGCGACGCAACACCCAAGGAGGTTTCGACAATCGTTCGCGGTGTTCGTTTGCATTCCTCGTTGGTTGGCACGGACCGTGCCGTCCCATTGGATTTTGGAGTAGAGTGGATTGKATTCGGTTGTTCGATTCTGTTCTGWTTCAAAAAATAATACGGTTTTTCTTGGTTGGTTTGTGTGTGGTRCGCGTGCAATGTGSYGTGCTGTGCTGTGGCGTGGCGTGGTGCGTCTCCTATCCCTCCTTGCTCGTCAGCACAAAGAGCCCCATCATCCCCACCAAAACGTACTTGAGCACGGGGTAGTCGTTCAGGGCGATCGTCACCATGCCCACGTACCGCAGGGTTCCCACCGCCTTGCCCAGTATGTCCTCCCGCTCCAGCCACAGCTGTCCCGGCGCGTACAGGCCGCGGTCGTCGACCCGGTTGTTGTCTCCCTTCGTCAGCAGCTCCACCCTGCCGTCCGGGCCGTCCTGGTGGACCTTGAGGATMCGGTGGACGATGGGGATGTCGCGGTCCTTGATCTTGAAGACCACCACGTCCCCGACGCCGACCTGCTCCACGCTGTTGTTCAGGAACAAAATGTCCCCGCGCTGAAAGGCGGGCTCCATCGATCCCGACAGGACCACCACCACCGGCGACTCGCTCTGCCGTCGTGGTGGTTCGTAGCACAATACGGTGGTGTTTGAGTGGTGTGGTGTGGTGGTGTGCCCGTYGTTTTGGTTGCGTTTGGTATTGGTTTGGTATTGTTTTGTGTTGGTTGCGTGAATTCGGTTCGTTCAGTGGCATAGCATAGCATCGCATCCCATTGCATGGCGCACGGAATCGTCGAGTCGTTGCCACGCACAACGATTGTTGCACGGATCAATCGCGGGTCGGAAACAAACGAGTTGGAGGTGGGTGAGAACTACTGGAACGCGGCAAAAAAAAAAAACCACAAACAGGGCATCGTCTTCCTCCTCCCTCGCCATCGTCGGCAACCACAACCAGCGACCACAAACAAGCGCTGCTACAGGGAATTCTTCCGGCGGCACGGTGCTCGGCCCCGGCCGCAAACAGGGCACGCTGCATGCATGGCATGGCATTGCATCGCATGGCACGGCACGGCATTGCGTCCCATCGAAACGAACGAAACAAAACAAAACGAGAGCCAACCCACCTTTGTGTAGCACATGAGTGCCTTCCAGATCATCAGCGCCGAGAAGACGATCATGGCCAGGTTCAGCAATTGAAAGAGCAGCTGGCGCTTGTTGGCCCAGAGCTTCTTGAGCTCCAGGACCTGCTTGTCGAAGACGTCCTTGATCATGTTCGTCATCTTGTCTTCCTTGTGGTGGTTGTGGTATGCGTTGTTTGGTCTTGTGTGGTCTAGTAAAGTCTAGTGAAGTGCGGTGCAGTGTAGTGCTGCCGTACGACTCCGCAGTCTTTGATCTTCTTGGGTGTCTTTCTTCGGTCCTGTTTCCGTATCGCACGGTAGCGTATGGTGCTGTGCAACTGCTTAGATAGGATGGAATCGGTTCGAGTGATTGGGCCCAGCCATTGCGTTCAGCGCTTGTTGCGAAAAGACCCCGTAACAACACGCTACACTTGCGATCGACAGAGTTAGTACCGTACAGTACGATACTAGTAGTACTAGTACTAGTGGAACGTTTAGCAGTCCATCCCATACATGGAACGGTCAGCTTTTACTATCCTACCGTACGGTACCGTACCGTAGGACTAGTTATTAGTCTCACACCGGTAGAAACCCATCGTGAAGTCACCATCCACGAGGCAAGGTCAAACTTGTCCGGATTTCCACGTGGAGGTAAGAACCGTTTCCGTCCGGCTCGTGGAGTTCCGTGCGAAGTGCGAACATATCTGTCTAGGTATGAACATACCTCAGTGAGTTCGTAGTTCGTATGAGCAAAACCTGATTGGGTATGAACTATGAACTATGAACGTACCTAGTTGGGTAGGAACATATCTATCTGGAATCTGGATACGAACTTACTCGTACGCATGACCCAGGACCCACGACCTGTGAGAGTCAATCACGAGTAGCTGATGAGTGAACTGTGACCTCACTCTTTATTGAAAACACGTACCGGTAGTTATCGTACAGAATCTTTCGTACGAAATCTTTCGTAGAAAGTAAATAGTACGGTACGGTACGTACTGTACTACCTTACTCATTGGAAGTACATCATGTTATTTGCTTGGGTACGAACATACCTTTGTAGGTACGAACATATCTAATCTAAGTGGGTAGGAACTCGGAACAGATTGTGCATACAAACGTACGGTACGATCTACGATATGATGCGTGCTCGTACTAGTGCGTACTCGTTGATTGTACTCGTGCTCCTACTGTAAAGCCATCTGCGGTCTGGCAGCCGGCGGTGTTACGAGTTACGAGCGTCTCATCAAAACAGAAAAGCTCGAACATCAACAAAACAAACAAAACAAAAACAGAACCAACCTTGGCAACAACTCACCCAATCTGTTTCAGTTCGATCCTTTCGATTGATACTCGCGAGGGACGAGTACAGTACGTTCGACCGACTCCCATTCGACGCACGGTACAGCGTTCGAAAGCCTCCACGGCCATCAAAAATCAAAGCACGGCGGGAGAACTTCGGAGTCCTCTACGGCACGCAACGAGCTCCAATTCTATCGGCACCATGCCAAGCAAGCTGGACTACCTCTCGAAGTATACCTCGGCGCCGGATGCGGGCGGGGACCGGAAGGCACCAAAGAAGGTGAAGAAGAAGAAAAAGAAGAAGGATAGGAACGATCCGGGGCCACCGAGGCGATCCAGGGTTGCGGACCATTCCACCAGCGTCGTGGACGACGACGACGACTACTTTCGCCGTGGGGCCCGCGATTCGGACATTAGCGACGGCAGCGCACACCCAAATGCGTACGACGACGACGACGACGATGGCCCCGTGGTGGTGAGAGATGCCTCCCTGGATGTGGCTGGCAGCGGGGAAGCCGGTGGGGGGGCGGATTCCGGTGCACGGGGGGTCTGGAAGACGGTTTCGGTCTACGGGAGCCGGGAAACCCAAAAGAGTGCAGACGAGAGACCCTCCTCGAGCAGCCCCTCCGACCACCAGAAGGASCAGCAGGACCCGCCACAGCGACGGCGGCAACGGCACGATTCGTCCTCGGAGGAGGAAGACGGAAACGAGGGCCGGCAGCGACGGAGGCGGCACGATTCGTCTTCGGATGAGGAGGAAGACAACGGCCAAAACCGCAAGCGTCGCCGGCAGCGGCACGAYTCGTCCTCGGAGGAGGAAGGCGGGGGCCCACCCCCGGATGCCCGGGGTTCCTCCGACGGCGGGAGCGATTCCGGCTCGGTTGCGGGGCGGGGAAGGAGGCACCGGCGGCGATACGACTCGGACGAGAGCGACGCCGAATCCGGCGGGGGGAGCCGCGGGCGGCCCCCGAGGAGGCGCCGCGGCTCGGACAGCAGCAGCAGCAGCAGCAGCAGCCGCGGAGACCGGCGGAGGCGCTGCGATTCCGATGCGTCGTCCGCGAGCGGCGGCGGGCCGCGCATGTCCTCGGGGCACAGGGCCGGCCTGCAGAACGCCGGGGACTTTGCCCGATCGGAACAAAAGCTCGCGGCCCGGAAGCACCGGGACGCCCTGGAGATGGTCGACAGGCACGGGACGGGGGAGACCGTCTACCGCGGGAAAGACGGCCGGCCCACCACCGCCGGAGCGGACCCGGTGGCGGAGGCCGCCAACGCGGAGGAAGGAAGGCGGAGGCTCAACCGCGGCAGGGTCCAGCAGCGGGCGGAGGAAGCCAGGGCCTCGGAGCTCGCCGCCCTCGCGGGGTCGGGGTTTGCCCGGGGGGAGGACGACGACCGCCTCGAGGCGATCCGCCGGAGCGCCATCCGGGAGGACGATCCGATGGCGGAGCACGCGCGCAAGAGGCAGCGGCAAAACCGCCGCGGCGGCGATGGMGGGTCCGCCCCCCCCAAGCCGGTCTACAAGGGCCCGGCCCCCCGGGCCAACCGGTTCGGGATCCCCCCGGGGTACCGCTGGGACGGGGTGGACCGGGGGAACGGCTTCGAGGACAAGATCCTGGCCAAGAGGTTCAGCGCGGGCCGAAAGGCGGAAAAGGCCTATCGCTGGAGTTCTGCCGATATGTARMAAGGCGTGCGATGGAACAGAGCRAWTGCGCTCCCTCCAGCGCCCCTTGGCGGGGTCTTTCCTGTTGGGATGCTGCCGGTGTTTTGGAACGTTTATGCCCCGCATGGATTGCCGTCGGAACACGGCACTGCCTGCTCCCAAAAATTGTGACAAAATTAAAAAAATTGAAAAACCGACACTAGTTTTACATTGCCTACCGGCGCTTTTTGCTTTCCTCACAAGCCGGACGGCTCGTTTCGGTCACTCCGCGATCCTGATCCGGTAGACCTCGGGCCAGTATTTTCCCGTGACGAGCCACTCCTTCCCTTCCGTCGACGGAAGGATCGCGATCCCGTTGAAGACGTCCTCGCCCCTGGAACGGTTCTGCCGGGGACGGAGCCTCGTGAAATCGTAGACCCTCGTCACCAGCCCGTTGGAGGGATCGATCCGCAGGACGACGTCCTCGAACCACTTGTTGGCCAGGAGGGTCCGGGTGTGCGGATCCCATTCCAGCTCGTTGATGTGGCCCAGCAGGGTTCCCTCCACCGCCTCTTCCTCGCTCCCGGCGGTTTCGCCTCCGTCCTCCCCTCGGGCCTCGGCCGGTTTCCGCGCCACCAGCACCCTGTCCCGCTCGTCGACCAGCTCCTCCAGGCGSACGGGGATCGGAGGCCTGGAGGGGATCGCCTCGAACCCGAGGTCCCAAAAGTGGAGCATCGCCGATCCGTCCGTGACCACAAAGATTCGTTCCAGGGGATCAAAGGCGATTCCCCATCCCTCCGTGGTGGTGGTCGGCGAGGGCCACGGAGACAAGGTCTCGACCCGCTCGAGCGTGTTTGCGTCGTAGACGACGATCGATTGTTCCTTATAGGTCAGAACGGCGAGGAGTTCCCGGCCGTCGTCGTCGGTGTAGCGCGTCGATCCCTCTCCGAAGAACCGGTCCTCCATCTTGGTTTCGCGCACCACTTCCCCCGAGGCCAGGTCCCAGGTCCGCACCAGGGAGTCCCCGTACATGCCCGTGGACTCCGTGACCAGCCACCGGCCCCCGTCTTCCCCCGAAGATCCCTCCCCGGAGGAAGAGGAAAACGACACCGGTGCGCAGGTGTTGGCACCTCCTTCTGCTTCGCAGCTTCCCTCTCCCGC
>CAACVS010000047.1:113841-137611 GCA_900660405.1 Pseudo-nitzschia multistriata | reverse complement strand
AGGGTGCACATACGAATACGACCCTGTTGTTTGTAATGGTGCATTTGAATTTGATAATATGTGCGTTGCCACCCAGCAGGAAGGCTTCAGGGAAAGCGACTGCTCACCGAAATATTCTGAATTCGTATCTTGCACGTATGAATACGATCCTGTGATTTGCAATGGCATTTTCCAATTTGCTAATATATGCATCGCTACAGAGCAGGAGGGATTCAAGAAGAGTGAATGTGTCTATCCCAGGGGATGCTCAAATGAGTATGAACCAGTCATTTGCGACAATTTTTATGAATTTGACAATATGTGTTTTGCCACACAAAAGAATGGGTTCTTTGAACACGAATGCGCACCGAAAGAATGYAAAKACGGAAACGACCCTGTCATTTGCAATGGTTACGAATACAATGATCTGTGCATTGCCAAACAACACCACCCGTCCTGGAAACATGAATGCATTCCTATGCATCCTAATTTCTGATGAAATCCATTGTACCTATGAGAACTATCTTGAATACCATTTTTCGACTAATTTAATTTTTGTGAAACATAACTGCATTATGAATAAGACCTAATTTCATCAACAAAATATTCAATAGTGCTAGAAGTCAACAGCAGGGATTTATTGTATGCCGAGGTATTGAAGCTTGGCAGATGCATAGTCTCTCGTACATTGAAGTGTGACGGCAATGCTTTCGCTCGCTRTTGTCACTAAGCGTTCCGAACCAATATTGAATCAACATGCCATCATCGTATTCAAAAATCGAAAATAGAAACAGTTAGTACAAGTAGGACTAGCAACAATTATAAATGTATCGCTCCGCTGATAGCAAAATCAAGTGGTCACATTCAACACAGAATGTCTCAATTTCGATCGTCCAAAAATAGAGCGCAAGAAATAGTAACGCTTTGACAGCGTTCCCATCTCAAAATGCAATGTATCCCGATATTAACGGACACACAAGCAATGGTGATGCTAAAGGTATCCAACACGAAACCGGGAAGAAGGAGAAAGGAGACGTGACAAAAGGAAGACCTACCTTTCTGTTGGAAGACAGCTCGAAGAAGTGCAGTTCAGTGGAGAAAATGGGGCGAGAGAGGATTAGTTTTGGATTATGCGAGATGTTCCCGTCTCAGCCGAATCTAGGAAGAGAAAACGTTTCCTTCCATTCTTCTCTGGAGACACAAGCGTGATCTCGACAACTCATTTCCAATCAGATTGTGATATTGAATATGACCAATTAATTACACCCGCAATTGTGGCAATCTTTAYGTTGGATAAACCAGAGGAGTGGCAATTCAATATTCCATATCTACGTGTCATTCTACAGTTGTAGCACCGGTCGCTTTGATTTTTTGTTGCTCGTCTGCCTCGTCTTCTTTCATCTTACCAACATAGGAAGCCATTCTAGTCATCAGATTGTCTACACCGTCCCTTTCTTTTGCTGACACCCACATGAGCCGCGTATGGCCCATTTCAAGTTTCATCCGACTTGCAAGCTCTGCCCTCATGTCGTTCATGAGCTCTTCCTCCTCCTCCTCTCCGGTAAATGCCGCATCAATCTTGTTGACGATGACCACCTGTGGCTTCCTGGCAAGGCTTCCGCTTCCGTATCGCTTTAACTCGTCGTTGACCATAGCTAGATCGCCTACTGGATCGTCGCTCGTGGCATCCACCAGATGAAGGATTACCCGGCACCTCTCGATGTGTCGCAAAAAGGCGTGACCGAGTCCTACCCCCTCACTCGCTCCRGCGATCAGACCTGGGACGTCACAAAGCACCAAACCACTCGAACCCGCCGCCCGGTTTGCCCGTTCATTCTTTTTTGTGCCGTCTTTGTTGAAGTTGCTGTAGTGGTTGCTKTCGTTTTTGTCTTCCGGTGGAATCCAAGTACCTAGATTCGGTACAACCGTCGTAAACGGGTAGTCAGCAATGCGGGGTTTCGCGCGGGTCACTGCAGCGAGGAATGTAGACTTTTGGATGGAGACAAGTACATTGGAGTTGATCGGTCAGAAGAGAATTGTGTGACCCGAAATATGGATCAAACCAAGCATGACGAAGTCTTGCGTTCAATCTTCACGGTCTCTCCACAAGATATTGTCAATTGAGACAAACACATTCAACGACTTCAAAACCAAGCAAACATACTTACTTTTCCAGCATTTGGAACACCAACGAGGGCAATATCGGCCACAATCTKTAGCGTTAGTCGAAGACGACACCGTTCTCCTCCCTCTGGACCGCGGCGAGTAGCTCCTTTCTTTTTACCCTTGAGTGTTGCGGTGCCTTCGCCTCCTYTCCCTCCTTTCGCWACAACRAGTGTCGGCTTTTCGTACGACACGGTTCCAACTTCCACCAACTCGTATTGCTTGTCATTGTCAACGGTCATCGTTGTGGTTGCAGCTTCTCCGTCCTCTTGCGGTTCTTCTGGTTCTGTTTCAACCTCCAATTGAACCACTGTTCCCGGGGGAACCAAAACTTCGCAGTCCTCCCCGCCCTTTCCGTTGTCGTACATCCTACCCCCAGCCTTGCCGTCTTCGGCTCGAAAACTGTAAAGGCGCTCCCGGGCCACAAAATTGTTTGCTTGGACGTTCGTGCCAACGCCTTGCTTCTTGTCTCCCATTCGCTTGCTGGATGCCGCGGCACCACCGCCACCGAAGGCATTTGGCCTCAGTGTGCGCTTGCTAAGCCCGGCTAGGGTGTTGAGGCTCGGATCAAGCTTTAGAACCACGTTGCCGCCAAGGCCGCCGCTGCCGCCGTCCGGAATGCCGTTGGCTCCCTTTTTCGCCTTCTTGTAGGTCGATGAGCCCTGGCCTCCAGATCCGGCCCGAACGTAAATCGTAGCCTCGTCGAAGAAAGCAAAATCACCGTTGCTGCTATTCTCATTGATTTCATCTGGCGAGGAACGCAAGGCGGTAGACAGACTTATTCCCGGTCCCCRCAGATATGCACCATGATGCAATTTGGAGGAGCCCCGGGGAACTAGTATAAAGGAATATGCATGGTGCCCGAGACCACTAATGCATAGGACAAAAACAGCTTTAGTAAGCCATGTGGTCGACGCAAGCACTTTGGTAGCCGCCATTTACTTTGTTCGACAGCCCTGGATTAGATGGGATGGATGGAAGACATGAGGAATCAGTCGCGTTCGATCCATATCCCATGCTCGATTTCAGCAATCGTATCGAAAAGACTTRATGGCCATCCTTTGTGTGGTTGTCAGCGAAATCATGGGAATTCATAACACCACTACGTACGTATCGTACGTTGTCTCAGGGGTTATGAGTCCTGACTCATGATTGGCTCGCTACGCAAAAAGCTTACTACAGTGCAAAAATGAAGTTATTGCTAGTAAGGTTGGAGTTATGTTTTGAAAAGAATGTAGTAGAAGGTTTTCAATGAAAGCACTGTGGCTGTTTGCTGTTTCTGAAATAGGAATGGAAATCATTTATTTGTTGTGTATGCTGGGTATTGTTGTTGTTGTTTTTCGTAGTACTAGTAAGTAGAAGAGGTGTTCTTACAAATAGACCGTTGGAAGTTCTAGTAACTCTTGAAAGCACAACATAAATCMAATTGCTTGTGTAAGACCAAGTTGAAACCAACACATTTTCCAAAGATCTCCCCTGTAATTTGTGAACAGTTCTTGCATTAGTAGCAATATTGATTGGAAATTGAGTTAATCGAATTCCTTTGTGACTTGTTTGAGTTTGATGGGTAATTCTTGATTCATATTCTTGAGGAGTTAAAGTGATAACTTTTTTGAGTCTCCTTCTTCAAKGATTACCTCCATCCATTCAACTTTCTCAGCATCTACACATCGAACATAAAATCCATCAATATCGAGGTACCCATTTTTCAGTTTGACTGACTTGAATGTACACATGGCTCCATTTGCTTTTGAYTTTTCAACATCTATGTTGTCATTGATCATGACAGGTCTACCAACATACAATTCAAGCATTTGATCTATCCTTTTGGAAGATTTGTTTGTACCTGCAACAATGTCAGCATCTGATGTGGCAGTCAGCAAGCAGTATTTCTGAAATTCTGGCATGTCTCTGTATTTTCTTTTTCTGTCTATCTGCAGTTTTAGGTTTGATGACTTGATTACAACAATGGAGYGATCTGGTAATCTCTCATTTATATTTTTTGAATGAGTTGTTTTGAGAAACTCAGAAAATATGCCATCATTTATTGCACATTTGTCTGCATTGCTGCATGTTGCATAAGCAACAATACCTTCAGGGAGTGTGTCCCATGGTTTTACAATTCTTGAATTGATGATTTGAACGTGCTCCTCTTTTAAGCCATTTGTTCTTAAATCATCAAGAAGCTCTCCCCAGATTGGATTGTCTGTAAACCTGTGATTTGTTTTAAGTTCAAGAAATGTGGTGGTTTTTTCTCTCCAAAGATGGAAATCTTTTTTTGACAGTAGAGAGTCTCCTCCCACAGGTTTGAGTTGATTGAAGTCACCTGGTGCAAAGACAATTGGTAGATTCCCATACAAATGATATGATGGCCTGTCACATAACAAGTTGAGATACACATTCAATGTTTCCAACTGTTTGATGCTAGCAAATGATATTTCGTCAACAATGAGTAGGCAAGTCTCATTTTCCCACGCATCATCCTGTATAGTAACATTGGATCTGTCACAATTGAGACGGTATGCTTTATGTGTTGTTTCCCCATTGATATTAACTGCTGCTGTTCCAGTCATGCCTGTGATAGCCAGAGTTCTGTTGGAAAAGTTCACTCCCAATTCTTTGCAAAGCATCTTACAATAATGTCAAACAGAATGAATTACTTTTGATTTTCCAGTACCACCAGCTCCTGATAGAAAACAGATGAACTGATCTTTGTTGTTCATTGTTGCCTTGAGATCTTGAATGTATCTGTTGCAGCAATTACCAATTAATCTTCCTGTGGAATCTCTTTTTCTTKATTGTTCAGGTGAATGTAGAGATTTTTCATGAAGTTTTAAAACAAAAGCAGCAACAATCTGGCTAAAAGCATTTTCTTGGTAAAATCCAAGATTAAAATCCAGTTTTGCAAAATTTTCAATCTTGTCAACTGGTCTTGTGAAATTTTCAATCTTGTCAACCAATCTTGTGAAATTTTCAATCTTGTCAACCAGTCTTGTGAAATTTTCAATCTTGTCAACCAGTCTTGCAAAATTTTCAATCTTGTGAAAGGTTCAGAAAAGAAAAAAGCTCCCAAGACTAGACAACACATATTTATACAACACTAGCCACAAAGCACTAGCATTTACGGGAACAAGCAAAATGAAAAAGGAGATGAGCAGTTGATGATCTCATGATTTGAAAAGCATTCAATTAATAATTGAATACAATCCTTACTACTAACATAATGGCTGTCACCTTAAAGAGACCTGTCCAAAAGTCTTCAATCACAACTCATTCTACTGTGGTTGACCATACTAAGTCTTCTACTAATCCTTGTGTTGTCACTCCATTAAAGAAGAAACTCAAAAAGTCATGTGATAATATTTCTAGACAGTTTGGTAATCAGTTTGAGAAGCAGATTATTTATTGAAGCTATTGGCTYTGGTGAAATGATGGTATTGTTCATTGAGAAAGAAGCATCAAACCATGGGGGATTTATGGCTCCTCTTCTTCGTAACAGCATGTCCAAAACTTTCAAACCATTTGCACCAGACATGTGGGATGTATCTAGTCAAACTTATCTTTTCCTCCRGACTTCAAACGAGGATTACAACAGACYTGAGATGGGTTATCCAGCAAAAAATGGAACTATGTATTCAAGATGTGCTATCTTTAGTTGGCCAGATGAAAAACTCAATGAAGGTGGAGGTGTTATCAGTATTGAGACAGAA
Source organism: Pseudo-nitzschia multistriata (assembly GCA_900660405.1). Classification (NCBI taxonomy): domain Eukaryota; phylum Bacillariophyta; class Bacillariophyceae; order Bacillariales; family Bacillariaceae; genus Pseudo-nitzschia; species Pseudo-nitzschia multistriata. The sequence continues at coordinate 131,759 of CAACVS010000047.1, read as the reverse complement.
AAGAACTTTCGCGATGACTGCTACTCTCTGTTGGCTAAATCCTGCAGCAACAAGGTTCCACCAGAAAAATCATTTGTTCCTTCTTGGGATAAATCTCATAGTCTTACAAAAGATCGCATCATGAACTTTGGTAAACTCACATGGTTTTCACTGATGAAAGTGTTGCCAATATTCTAGCAACCTACTACATTCCTGAATCCACTAAAGACACTGAAGTGTACCAGTACTCGGTTGATAACAACATTGATAATATCTACTCCAGGAAGAAGAATGGTTGTTTCTCAGAATTTGCTCAGAAAACATTTGGATTCCCTGCTTTCAGCACCATTACAGATGATGATTTTGGCAAGGTCAAAAATAATGGCAACAAGAGCAATTAGRAACTTGAGTGTATGCTGAAACATTGCCAGGACAGATAAAAATGAACTGTTGTTGGTTTATTCTGTGTTGTTGCTGTGTTGCTACAGAGGATAGGATTTCATCTGCTCTCTACACAGTAGTTCTTTGAATATTGATGGGAACTAGTGGTGTTCCTGTCATATAAAATTGTAATGAGGAAAATTAGTTCATGGACCACCTGGTGATGATTCATTTCCCAAGTGGTACTACTACTACTAGTACTACAACTAGATTCATGCAAGCAACAACAAAGTTGAGAAGAATTGGGTTTTGACAACAATAGGTTGGTCAGAACTACTAGTAAGCTTATTGAGGGCAATAGTCATATCCTCTGTTTCTTACCTTAGTAGGCTTATCAAGGGCAATAGTCATATCCTCTGTTTCTTACCTTATGCTAGTGACAAATCCAAATACTAGATTGTTTTTGAGGTATACATTTGTTTGCTCTTCTTATGGTTTTTGGTCAAGGTACTAATTTATTTGCAAAAAATGGTATACCAGGGTTTGTAAAAATCCACACTAAAAAAAGTTTCTTTTTGTTTCTTHGGTAAGTCCAGGGCTGTAAGAATTCTTCAAAGTTACTGGCTACGTGCACTAAAGATAGTGAAGTGAAGTGTAGTGCACCGTAGCCAACTCATGACACCGGCATAATCTACGATGCGTATTTACGCTGGGTATTTACAGTGCACTTTTAAGTACCGTACCTCTGCTTCCGAACAAATAGCAGTATTCAGTAGAAGTACTTCTTCGGTATTTTTCAAATAATCACAAAAGTTTCGATTAATTATGATTCATTGATTGAATACTAGTAGTAGTAGTAGTAGTAGTAGTAGTAGTAGTAGTAGTAGTAGTAGTACTAGTAGTAGTACTAGTAGTACTAGTAGGTGCTTGTATAAGCGTTCACTTACCACCTTTTAGTTCGAGTACTTCTTCGACACAGCAAGCTTTTCTTACTACTCTCCTGGTAAGCAAGAAAAAGTTAGAAGGAGTCCATCGGTTGATACTATTAGGAGGATCGGCATTCAATAATCACCACTTCCTCCCCAGCAGCATGCACCAAATCATTCCCCTTTATTCTGACCGCGTGATGGTACAAGTAACTWCGATCCCACTAGTAGTAGTAGTAAAACGAGGAATAGTACTTGTCCTTTTGCTAACCACGAAATAACGTATCGCATGCGATGTCAGTTGAGTGTGTGTACTCTCATACGATGCGGGGGTGCATTATTCCTGTAATGAACTCATCCAGTATTGGTTTGKAAGCTCACTACGTGTAGTTGCGGACAAGAAAACTGCGAACATGCCTGAATCAATCAAAACATTTRCTAGTACTAGTATTATGTTGCAGCATCGCGTTGAAAGTCGATGACGTTTGAATTTTTCTGGTGGTCCAAAGTAGACATCGGTTTATTTCTTCATTCCTTCCATTTCTTGCCTCCAGGCATCTTTGAATTCCTCCACGACTGAACAGAATGCGTCCAGAGCCTCCGGCATCTTTCGCTCTCCGAATCCCACCCGAAAGTAGTCCACCTCSGGCGGTATCCCCTTGCCACCATTATCGCTGGAAACGAAACAGTAGGCGGGTTTGATCGATATCCCCCTGGCACCCAACAAATCCCCTAGTTCCAGGGATGTTAGGGGTCCCTTGAACTTCACGAAGGCAATTGCACCGGCGTTCGGTSGTTCCCACTCGAAAAAGTCGGGATACTTCTCCTCGATGACCTCCGTGAGCAGGGCTTTGTTGGCCCGGATRATGGAAACCCGGTCCTTTAGTATAGTCTCGGAGGCCCGCACAACCATTATGGCTTGGATCTCGCAGGCTCGGCCGATGCAGGCCGTTCCAAAATACTGGCAATCCCAGAGCTTRGAAATCATTTCTCTGTCTTGGCAGGCCAGCCAACCAACTGAAATGCCACAGGCACCCCACGGCTTGGACATGGATACACACGACAACCCTCGTTCGTAGGCATCAGCCATGGCCGGGATTCGATCCTTCGGATCGTGCTCCAGCAACCGATAGACCTCGTCCGAGAGGATGGTGATCCCATGCTCCCGGCAGAGTTCGACCAGCTCGTTTTGGCTCTCGTGGCTCATTACGATTCCTCCGGGATTGTAGGGCTCGTTGATCACCATGTATTTCGTCGTTTCTTGGATAGATGCTTTCACTTGTTCGATTTCGATCTGCCATCGGTTGCTCGCTCGGCGCTGTAGCTGTGTGACGCCCTTGCTGCCGAGAGCCCATTCCGGGGATTCCACGGTCGATTGGTATCCCGGAACAAAGACGATCGAATGGCAATCCCGGGCAAACGCCTGCGCAGCCACCTGGATAGCGACCTGTCCACCGGGGAAGACGAGAATGTTTTCTTTCGAAATTTTCGGTCCGTACAACTCGCTAATGGCTTGCTTGAGGTCGTCGCTGCCACCGTTCGGTGTATACACCAAATCGTGGTGTTCGTAGTCGTCCAGGAGGGCCTGGTCGTTGCGGGCCTTGGTGAGAGCGACGAGCTCGGGCTGGGAAAGGGGCTGTGCAAACGAATTCGAAAGGCTGAATTGYCTTCCCTTGAAATCCTTTTTGTGCTTTTTGGACCACGGTTCCTTCATGGCTTTTTGYCTTGCTTCCTGGTCGTCGTTGCTGTGAAAACTTCGTCTTTGCAATGYTCGGGTGCTTGTTGTCAACCTCCTATTTTGGTCTGGATGTAGTAGTTTTTTTTTKGRARGRAAAAAAAAAAAAGATTCGGACCGAAATTCAATTGATACCGTACCAGCCGGTACGTCCCGTCCCGTACAGTAGGTGTGAAGAATGGTCGGAGGTACGGTAGGATGCGGCACAGAATATTGGACTTCATTACTTGTACTACCCGTAGTACTGCAAAGCACTATCCTCTTTGTAACGAATTCCTTCTGGCAACAGCAACAGCCTCATGAAAGGGAAAGCCAGAAGCAAAAATCATGCTACCATACTGTATTGCACAACTAGAATGCACATTCGAACGTTGAATGGTCAGTTCCAATTTACTGCTACTACTAGTAGAAGTAGAACATGCACTACAATGAAGAACAATCACATGATGACTCGTCAATTGAAGAATTAGGAGCATGTTGCTGCTACAGTACTTGCACTCTTGAATGCACCTTCTTTATCCATATCTTAAAAGAATCTAGTTTATAAAGATTTCAAATGATCATAATTTTATGCTGGTGAAACCTGTCGCCKTACTAGACTTGAGGAAAATGAAAGGTACCGCTCGACGATCGCTCGCGTCGCACTCCAAGGTTGAAGCGAAGTCTTCTCTCCTTCCGTCCTAACTGTCTCTCATTCTTCATCCAGCGCATCATTGTTGCATTCCATTAAACTACTCAAATTTTTATCTCCTTCCGCGTTATCTAAATAACTWATCCATTAATCTCTTTCCACCAAAAGTCGCTCCATCATTTTCTCTAGTAGTTGCAAGACATCCTGTGGGGCACGCTTGCGCTGAGCAATTTCAAGAGGGAGTTCTCCATTCGTGGTCTTTGTCCAGACCGTCTCGGGGCACGAAGCAACAAGTAATTCGATCGATTCGTAGGGAGCGACACTGGTGAGTGCCAAGTGCAAGGGTGTGTTGCCCATGACATCAACGGCTCTGCAGATGGAATTATCCCCTGCGGCCAGCAAGAGCGCACGGATCACGCGCACGTTTGAGGTTGAGTTGCATGCCAGGTGCAACGGCATCATGTCATTCACCGCCTTGTGGAAGACAATGGCCGGGTGTTTACCGAATAGGGCCTTGACAACAGTCGATCCGGCACCTCGTTCACAGGCATGRTGCAGAGGGGTGTATCCGTCCTTGTCTACGATCTGGCACGCCTTGCTATATTTTCCGGCCAATAGTTCGATAAGGTTCTCGTCACAACCATAGAGCGCCCCCATGTGAAGGGCTGTGCGGCCGTAGTAATTGGTTGTCTTGATACCCTCGGGAAACTTAGTCAGGAGGAAATTTACAATTGGGATCGGCGCGTCATACAAAGCGGCGTAGTGATASGCATTTCCAATCCAAAAGTCGGTTTCCTTGAGAGCTTTCGGGTAGGCATCGTAGACMACTTCGACGGTATCGGTGGAGGCTTTCAGGGCGAAACACATCAAGAAAGGATAGATGCAACCACTGAAGCCCTCGAATTCGTATTTCACCTTGCATCCGTCGGGATATTCGATTACGTAATCGCAAAGATCATCGTCATCGTATCGAGTAGCTTCGTTCCACGGATCAAAGTTGAGAAACTTGTAGGTCTTCTTGCATTGCTTTTTCTGAGCGTCGGTTTTGACGTCACCGTATTTTTTGGCACCTTTGGTCGGAAGGTCGGGTTCGTCAGGTTGGAAAAGCTGGATTTCAATAGCTTGCGCCGCTTCCACCTCTTCAACCGAACGTTGTCGTTCTTTTTTCTTCTTTTTCTCCTTCTTCTCCTTCTTTTTGGGCGGTGGAGGTGGCTCTTCCTCAGCCGGTGGTGGCTCTTCAACCTTCTCAGATGCTACGCTCTCATCAKGAGCTGATTCCTCTGGGATGGCTTCTTCTTTCTTTCCCTTCTTATCCTTCTTACCCTTTTTGTCCTCCTTTTCCTTCTTGCCCTTTTTGGCTTTTTTGTCCTCAGTACCGCCGCTGGCAGCGCTGGCGTCGTCGCTCTTCGACTTCTTCTTCTTCTTGTCCTTATCGTCGTCCTTCTTGGACTTCTTCTTCTTGTCTTTCTTATCACCCATTGTTGTCGCTATTCGGTTGCTTTCTTTCTGTTAACTGTCCTTGACGATCCTCCTGGGATTAAACTGTAAYAATCGAGTATGAGCATAAGGTGGAGAATGATGACACCGGTTAGTACGGGTTCGGGAGAGAAGGCCTACTTGTAGCGTGCGTTTTCACTGCATTACAGTAGGGTACGACTGTATTATTTTTTATCTTACCGGCTTCGCTTACTGCCATATTCCTCTTCGTTCTATTTTTTTTCGGGTCTTYGCCTGGAAATGGGTCATTCTATCCACAGATATGTCTTTTTTGAGACATTTCTTGTGGCAATTTTCGTCCCTCAGGGTTATACCTTTCACCGACGAATGCKCTAGTGCGTTGAAAAGTCGCGGCTGTCGCGCCCGATGTACCGGTACATATATACCTGTAGGTGCTTACCTCCGATACGATGAACTCGAACAATTATTATCGTCCGGCGTACGTACGAGTACTGTAAGTTGTAATTACTCCTATTATTGTTGTAGAGACTTCSTAGTACTAGTACCGTATTATGTACCATACGGTACCGTACTACCAAGTCGTTCATGTCCGTTGAAAGAAGGAAGGCGTAGACGGGTAGCATACGTACGTACTCATACCATAATCCCTCCTTGATATCCGAAATCGAGGTTCTGTTGTCGTATCGSGAGACAGATAGTCGTATCATTTCTACAGAGGTCTACATAAAGAACAACGYGATATAAAACCGAGGTGTTGAACTTCTCTCGTATCCAAATAAAAACAACGTAGTATCGGTAGGAGTACGGTACGGGTTTTGGTGCGTTGTAAGACGTGACAGCTTTTTTGCAGTACAAAATATACACAGCTCTACGCGCGGAATGATAGTCTTAATTTACACCCTGCACCTCAAGCTGTCACTTAGTTCCACCTGGAACCAAAGAAACTATTTTGTATTGAATTATTTTCTACTTCCAAGCTATTTTTTGCTCACTTTTTGAGAATTCAGATTGGTGAAAAAAAATTGATTTCTGGATGCCAGTTATTAACATGGAATAATGTAATCGAAATCAAAATTGGTTCCAAGAACAACACCAGATTTCTCTTAGTAGGTTCTTGTCAATGATGGAAACTTTTTTGAGAATTGTTTTGAGTTCAGATTGGCATTTGAGAATTTGGATCAGTGAAACAAAATTGATTTCCGGATACTGTTATTGACATGAAAAAAAAATGAAATCGGAATCAATTCCAAGAACAGCAGATTTCTTGACATYGAGGTCGACATGGAAACAATTGATTCCAAGATAGTATTTCTAAGATAGTATTTCTAACATAAATCACTTACTACTGGAAGCTACTATTACACTTCAGCAACTTCACCAACAAYCATTTCCTTCACAGATTCAAGCACATCAACTGGCATATTAGAGGCAATTCTTTCTTCTTCAGTCAAGGAGCTTGCAATGAAATTCGGTGCTTGATTCTTCAATCTCTCTCTCCCTTCCATATGCAGTCTCTCTATTTATTTCATCCTCTTTCAGTTTGTTTAGCAAAGTCTCATCAGAATCAGTCCAAGAAGCTGATGGGGGTGTGGGAACATTTTTCACTGTCATCCACATATCCAATAGCTTCTTGTCTTTCTCGGTAGGGATTTTTTTTCTGCTTCCATTGGCACAAAACCTTAAGAGTAAAAACTGGGATGGACTTTGCATCTTCCTCCTTCTTAACATCTTTTCCCTTTGAAGCAAAATCCTCAATCAAACCAAGAGCTTTTCTGTTCAAAGATTCTGCTGYTTTTCTTGCAGCCTTCTTGCTTTAATGCCTCAAAGTGATTGATCTCATCCAATTCCCTCCTTCTTCTTTCCTTTGTGATAAAATAATCCTTCGTGCTCAGTGTATCTCTGCCAGTTGTGATTTGGCTTGAATATTTAAAGCCTGCAATGGCATCTTGCCRTGCCCTGGTATTTGGTTCCATCACTTGTTTGACCAACTGCTTCTTGCTCTTTCGTGGTGCATACTTACAAAAAACTTCACTGTTGAAACCACCATCATTCAAAACTTTAATTGCTGYGGTATTTCTCTTCTCGTGTGAAATCAGTGCAGCTGTCTTCAGATCTGTGGTCAAATCAATCGATCCATCTGGCAAAACAATCAGCTCATGTTGAACTTTTTCATCCTCTAGGCATTTTCATATGAATGGTGAAATTCCAATGGTCCTTGCAGTCCTCCACACATCTTTGCATCTGTCTATGGAAAAAGCTTTGTCAAATACAAAATACAAATCCACATTCTCATTCCAGCTATCGTGCTTACCAAAAACTAACAATGGATAATCAGACTGCCAAAGATTGTCGTTTTTCATGTGCTGGTGGTGGGCAAGTTTTTCCAGATTATTTTGGTTAAGGGTTTTGAAATAACCATAATTATGATCCATTGGCTGCATAACATGTGTGGTATTGGGGACGCCAGGATGAAGGAGAAAACCACGTGCTGTAAGGCTCGCCAATAATGCTTTGTTGTTTCTTCCAGGCCCACTGTTGACAATCAACATAACTTGTTTGCCAGGCAAATCTTCAGCATCTGGAAAAAGTTTAAGAATCACATCCAATACATATTTTTCAAATTCGTAAAATTTGTCACCATCCATTCCTGCGTTCATGTTGCAATTCACAGTAGCTCTGTTGGTGGTGATACAATCACCACCGTATATGCCTTTGGTGTTAGGAACACCATTCACAAATAATTCTTGGATTCACTTTTTCTCCTCTTTGGTGGCATGAGATTTCAACTGCTAGAAATGTGGTGGCAAAGGAAATCCAGCCGCATTGCTACCGGCAACCAAAGTGATTTGTGAAGTGCTCTTGGTTGTCCTATCAGCAGCGCATCCAATGGCTTCATCAGTTGACCTGTAAGCCATACTAGAAGGCTGTCCTCCTGACTGGCTTCCATTCCCATCAAGTGTCAGGCCATACTCGTCCAGGTTAATGATCCTGTTGAGTTGTCCTGCAAAAAAAACAATTTCACCTTCCTGGATTTCATCATCTTGCTTTAGCCTGGCAAAGCCTTTTGCAACAAGTTCTTGTTCCAGTATACTAAAGCACATGTTAATATTATTATATGTAGTCCACTTAAGACATTCCTCAATTTTGTTACCAATTTTTGTAACCTTCAAGTGTCCAGGGAAGGTTGGCAGCAGTCGTCAATAAAGGTTTATGTAATAATTGTTCAACAAGCATGGACCAGGAACCAAACAATTCTTCAACATCGTAATGAAACCCACAATCTGAGGGATCTTTTCCTTTTCCTTGCAAGCCAGAGCAATAAAAGAGGATATTGCATCTCCTAGTGTGTTGTAAATTGCCTGTGGAAGCAAACTTTTATGTCCCTTCCCCGGGGGCCYGAGGTTGTCCTTCAAGTGTCTTCACACTGTGTTGGCCTTGAKCAAAGTATTGTAGAGTAAATTAACCTGAGATACAATACTGACAACAGAGGACTGGCAGTTGGGCGGCAAATTTTCTTGCTCATACCTCACCTTCTTTGCAATTTTATTGTAGGCATCATCATGCGCCCTCTTCTGTAAAAACTTGTTCACCRTTTTGATATGAGCTTGCTTAGGAGTATCAGGACTCTCTTTTAGAAGAACTGGTGCAAGGGCTCCCTTCTTCAGACTGCCTTCATCCTCCTTGCTCTTCACTGCTGTTACTGTTGAATTGGTGAGAACTGCTATTTTTGCTTCCAAATCTTCCACCTTTAGGCCTGATAGTTTTGCAAGCTYTTCCAAATTGATTATGGCCACTTCCTTGGAGGATGTCAAAGCTGATAATTCTGGTGGTTCTTTCTTGGAGGATATGGAACACTAAAGATAATTAGGGGGGCCCTTCACCATCCTTTCCATGCACCTCGTCTGTACTCTTCTTTGCAAGGCTTTGTTGTTTGCCTTGTCTTCACTGAACTGAGCAAATAACATGGATCTCCTCACAGAACACTGGAGACCTCTGGACCTTGAACCAAACAAGTTCTCAGTAGCAAGGGTTGTTCTTTCACAAGCCGCAACCGTGCGTCCTGTTCTTATTGATCCAATTGCAACTGTGGTGCCCATTACTGCTGCTGGCGCTGACGTCTTCATTGTTTTTGTTGCTTTTCCTCCTTCCTCCTGTTCTTTGTTGCAAATCACTAAACCCAAACACCACTGCTCCTGCTCCTGATTCAGAACATGTTTCACGCATCCCTTGGTAAACGACCAGATCGATAGTGCTGATGGGAGTACAGCACTTACTCTGGGGGGCGCTTGCTTGCTTGTGTTGTTGTTGCTCTTCTTCTTCATGGTGGAAAATACAACAAAAAACTGTTTTTTTTCCAAAATACTCAGTTGATTGATCCACAACTTCCGGATCAACTCTAATTTGATGTGATAAGGACGTTCAACACACTGGTTGTCAAAGTTATGGAGGGGAAGATGGTGTTTTTCTTGTTACACCGCAGCTTGTTTTCTTCCTATTTTCAAAGCTTTTTTATGTTGCTTACATCTCCTGTTGCTTCTAAACCACTCATTGGTCAATCGATGCAATACTTCCAGATCCTCTTCCTCTTAATGTAAGGATTAGAACACTTGTCTTGTGAGCCCAATTGGTTGGGTATTGATGAAGAACTAAAGGGGTGACAGCTTGCCTTGTTGAGGTTGATTAAATGAGAATATTTTTCATTTTTTGTGCGCTGAGAAATCAACAAGCTGGAATAGGTTCTCTGACAGGAAATATATACAATATGGACATGTATTGAAAGAGGAGGGAAAACCGTTTCTGGCTGATGGATTCTCTAATTATGTTTGGTTGTTTTGCTCAAGTTAACAAGCAAGCAAAGTTAGCAAAAAACTGGTGCGTTTTATGTACTCATAACCTGTTAGAAATCAATAGTCTTATATCGCACTCATACCTGTACTCGTACCGGTATTCTGTTAAGTAATATTTTTGTATCAAAATACCGTATTTTCTTCCAGTAAATTCATTCCCAGATGTATGTAGGAATGTTTTCAGTGGTACTTTAGACCCAGGTGGCTCTCTGAAATTACATATTTTCCGCCCTTTTTTGGAATTTGGAATCCCTTATAATTGCACACAATTTTTACAAGATTCCAGTTCATGGCACCAATAAGAGTCAATTCAGATTTTCACAAAACCAGCTCTAGCTCCAAAAATGAATTCTCCTCCAAAACGTCAAAAACAGTCTCTATCCTTTCTATTTGCCTATCAGACCACCATCCTTCACAGTAAAAATCACCATGAAACCAGTACAACACTTCAAAAATCATGACCTCTGAGATGGCTTTAATTGCATGGACAGCAGCTTCCCTTGAATAGGATGAGGAGAAGGAGATGCATCATCTGCTCTCCCTTGAGGACAGGCAATGGAGGGATAGAAGGATGCCTTGAATTGCACTCATGGGGAGGAATGAGTCCCCATTCATCCATTTTTTGGGTCTGGAGATGACCAGGCTCTTCTAAACTGATGTGGTGTAGATCATCCTCTCTTTAGRCATCTTCTTTCACTCTTTGAGCCAGTTTTTGATAGATAGCTACTATACAGTAGACAAGAATACTCTGCAGGTAAGACCATGTCTCTTCACTACTAAGACAGGAGGCAAACCAAAGGGCAATATGAGGGAGATCACTGCAACAATYGAACTGGCATTAGTCTTGTCTTGGTTCAGAACTTGTGGATCAGCAGCAAGGACCTCACATATGGTCTTTGGTGTCACTTCAACACCCCTCTATAAATGGTTGAAGTATTCCCAGGGAGTCCTTCTTCGTGTACTGTAAAATCATCCAAATGCTATTATTAGGCCTCCCTGCTGTGATGAAGAAGTGGATGCCTATGTGGCAGSAATTGTATGAGGCACTTGGAAGAAAGAGGGTCTGGGCTGGGGCTTGTGATGGCCTCAAAGTTAAGCTTCAACAATCTACCAATTTGGCCATTCAAAGCATCATGTACTTTAACAACTCCTGGKTTGCTGATACTACTTACATTAATAATGTCCTTGTGTTTGCCCCAAATGGAAGAATCCAGATGGCCACATATACTAACTGCCCTGGGACTTGGCATGACAGTACAATGGCAGAGTATGGCATATATGATGGCAAGATGGAAGCCATATACAACAGAATTGGGGGGGCTTGTTGTTAACTCTGCATCTAAGGTCAACAAAGGAGCTGATTATCTCATCAGGAGCCAACAAAATGGCCCTGTCACATCAGCTAGCAAGAATACCACCATGAGGGAGAATGCAAGAGAGAATGCCTGGGCTGTAGTAATTAACAGAGAAGTGACTGTTGTCTGGAAGTTGTCTGAATGGGGCATGAGAATGATCCAGAGGCAATTCCCAAGGACGATGGAGGAGAGGCCTACACTGGAAGAACTGGGCAATAGGAAGGTCATTCTTCACTTCTTCTTCTTCTTCTTGTATAATTATCATCAATGCAGCACTGTGGGCATTAATCAGATCCTCAACACCTTCATGAGTGAAACCATGGGCTTTTAATTCTTTGAAGAGTTGAGGGAATCAGATAGGATACTTTTCGTATTCAATGTCCCCTTCTGGAGATGGTGCTAATGATGATTGATTCCAATGATGTTGATTTTCAATTGTTGATTGTCCATTCCCATGGTCAAGATGATTGTTGGTTAGTTTGGTTTGGTTTGGTTTGGTTTGGTTTGGTTTGGTTTAGTTCATTAATGGATTATGAATAGTATTAGTGATTACAGTTATTATGAAGGATGAGGTAAACAAGATCTTCAGGGATCAACCTACGCAATATGCTGTTACAAAGGAGGAATAAAGGAGGAATCTAAGCAGCACCCTGTSTTATTTTTGTCATACCAGTTTTCTTGCATATCTTCCCACAAAACTGGGATTGTTATCTGTAGGGGAACTTGGGGATTTCTTGACAGCCAACAGTGCAATCCTTGGCATCTGTCTTGTCAATGCCTGTCCTCAAGGGACAGTTGATGACAAGTCTCCTCCTSCTGCTGCTGAGGGAAGCTGCCCATGCAAATGAAAGCAACTCATGGGACATTTTGCTGTGAGGGAGGAACCAATAGCCAAATAGTGAGGATTGAGACTGTTTTGGAGGAGGATTGTTTTTGTTGTTTTGGAGCAAGGATTTGTTTTTGATAATTTTGGAGACAGAGCTGGGGGTTTAGTGAGTGCCACTAGAATCTTGTCAAATTATTATGCAATTATACAGGATTCCAAATTTCCAAAATGGGGGAAAATATGTAATTTGAGCCAGCCTGCTGAGCYTTTAGTACCACCAAAAAAGAAACCTGATTACATACCTTGATATATGTTTACAGGAATGACCCATTGTAAAAGTACTACTACCACAGAAGTTTTGACTTCTTGTTCCTCTTGAAAAACAAAGTAAAAGAAGCATGGTAATTGTTCATAAATTGTTGTAACAAGTTCACAAGAATAAGTCAAAATACAGTACGAGTACTACTAGTAGTAGTATTGTATAGCCATGGCTATGCAAAAAAAGACAACTCAATTGTACATTTATACTGTGCATTGATTGAAAATTGACTTGTACTAGCAGTACAGCAATAGCAAGTGCACATAAAACTATTTGGTCGCAAGACTGGTGGGAATAAAAATTCAGCACATGCCCAGCTCTAAACTGCAGCAATGCAAGCAGTATGATTCAGTTTTTTTAGTCAAATTAGTCATCACATGCAAAATAAGGGCCCTAAATCAATGACTGTATCATATACTATTTACCAAGCCACATCTATATGATGAGAATTTCACTGGCATGATTTTTGTTCTCAGTGCTACTTCTACTACCACCAGTTGTAATTTAAATAATGCAAGAAGAAACACAAATTAACCTCTTTGTTGTTGGTGTTGAAGAAGTGTGCTGATATTGCAACAGCAAGGCATGAGGACAAAGAGAGGATGCAGTAGTAGATCTGCTAGGCAGTACTAGTAGTACTTCTTATGTCATCAACAACAAGAACAATGATGGGGGATAATGATAAGACTCCTAGTAAAGCTGTATAGCAACCAGCAGAAGATGATTGTGTCATATTACAGTACTATAGATGAGCTACTAGCATTACTACTACAATCAACTGACATGTCGCAGCACCACTAGTACTATTACTACTATGATTACAGTACTAACAGTACTAATACTGAAAAGAGATGTTGGTGGTAGTAGTAATAGTAGCAGTTGAGCCACTAGCTGTTCCTAGTAGTACTAGTAGTGGTACCAGCATTATCTTCATGCAGCAGCTGGAGAAGAACTTCTTTCTTGTACCAGGCCCTAGAACTACAGTACTAGTACTACTAGTACCACTAGTTTGGACATACAACTTATATGATATCATGCAGTGAATTATAGTATTGGATTCCTGTGAAAGAATAACTACTGGTACTAGTAGAAGTGACAAATAGTAGTAGTAGTAGTAGTAGTAGTAGTAGTAGTAGTAGTAGTAGTAGTAGTAGTAGTACTAGTACTAGTACTAGAATCTGCTCTTGTAGTACTAATGAGATCATTCTTCTGTGATCATCATGCTTCCTCTGTGAAATGTAGTAGTTATTACTGATACTTTAATTATTGGCAGGATGGAAAAAAGATTCATACCATTTTTGCTAGAGTCCATAGGATGTAAGTCATTATTTATGTCGTGTCCCTTTACTGTCTCAGAAGTACCATGTGCTGCTCATCAAGAAGAAATAGGATTTCAGAATGAAAACAATATAGATTCAATCATACTGGTTTTCTTATCCACAAAAAGTTTTTCGTTATTCATTCTATTGACCAGCAGTTTCTGATGAGCTACCAGCATTTGAAGTGTTTGTTGGTGGAACCACCGGGTCAATCAAGAACAGAATCAGTTTATTTCATCATWAAATAGATCACAATATCTAGAAGTAAAGTAGTGTGCGCACATCATGCAAAAAGCAGCATTTGCACTTCAAACATTATCCATSAAATACATTTAATACGTCGCGTTCCAATTTTTCTCGYGAAACATCTAGATAGACRGTGTGCCAAGAAGCCACCTCTATCGGGATGGGGGAAGGGGAGGACGGAGGAGAATAGAATCAGAGCTTTCTTCCTCTTCGTCACACATTTTTTTCAACGAAAAATTCCTGCTGATGGGACGCTGGTGTTGAAACGAAAGCCTGGAAGAATCATCATTTTCCGATTGACTGTCATCTGTCGTGCAAYATCCCAGGAAACTGTCGGAATCTTCCGATTCACATTCAGGCAAATGATGTCCGACGTTGTTGCTTCCAACTTGTTGCATGGATTGTATGGATCTACGCATTTCTCTGTATTTTCTGTCGGCAGCTTTCAGGTCTAATTCAGGACTTTTCGGTTCATTGAAAGTGAAAGAAGTAGCATTTCTTCCATTGGGCAGACTATCAGATTGAGAACTTTCGGTTTTCGACGAAATATTTCCCAACTCCTTTGCTGCATCAGGWTCAGAAGACTGTTGGTAACTTCGGTAAAAGTTCTTGGCATCATCATAATTGAACTCCATTCCTGAGTTCTTTTCTTCTGGTGCGTGATTTATCGATCTTCTTGAATTCACAACGCCATCATTTYGCATCACAAGCCTTTCSTTATCTTTCATTTCATCCTTCAATGCGGCCTCATGAGAATGCCCAGGTCTTGAAACTGAACGTTCACTTTTTCTATTGTCGCCGCGAGTCTTCCCAACACTTGGCGATGGCGGATTCAGTTTGTTTCTTCTCCTCATYGGACTCATACTTCGTGATCTATAGCTCCTTGTTCTGTACGGAGAAACATTCTTGACAGCAACTTGKTCTCCTTTTTCTTYGGGATCATTCTTATGCTCTGAMTTGCAAATAGTTATATTCCGTTGGCTGTTGTTACTAGTACGTTGMCCGGTACCTACCCGTTGATTTTCGACGATTACTTTCGGCGCTGGGCTGGAAATCATAGCATAGAATCTTTCCGAGGATCTTAGTTCTCTTCTGACTTTAGGAGACGTTCTTTGCTCCTGGTAATCGCTACCGGAGCGAATATCCRAATTATTATTWKTGTCACGTTTCACTGATAATATATCTCTTGGAAGGCTTTGCGMTAGGTTAGCGGCGTATAAAGGAACAGGTCGYTCTAACTTGGTTGAATTTCGTTCACGCTGCTGCTTCGTACGCAAAACTTTATTTTTCGCATCCTCTAGATTTGAGAATAGATCACCGTGCTCCGTGTATATTGTGTCAAAACTCTTCAGTGTCATTGAGCTGGCAGCATCAGATTCATGCTGAACKTGATGCCCCTCAGACGGCTCGTGATTTTCGTCCTTGTTATTTGGAAGTCGCTGAAGAAACTTTCGAAGCTCACTCAGCTCTTCCTTGATGYTACCGAGTTCYGATCTGAGAGTCTTTGCCTCACTACGATAAAATTTCCTCTCAAGTTTCAATCTATCAATGGTGGTATCGTTTTCCTTGTCACCTACACTGTCRTCGATATAAACACTGTCGAGGCTTTCTTCTTCCCAGTTTTCGATGTCTTTAATTCTTAGCTTCTCTTTTTCGCCGTCACGGAATCTGCGATTGTAACTAGTAATAGACGAAGGTATATCTTTCTCATTTGCCTTTTTTGGCTTTTCCTCGGATGTYGATTTTTCTTTTCTCGTTCCATTGGCBGTCTTGATTTCCTTTAACAGGAGTTGCACATCTCGGAAAGATAGCATTTCCTCGTCTGCATTTTCCTTAGTATTCGTCGGTGGTACRGATGGAAGAAAAGACACCGACGCGGTAGGTTCCGATATTGACGACATGGTTGTAGACGCTGGTACCACCAGTACCTGCTGTTTCTCACTTTTCTTGTTTTCGTTTAATTTCTTGTCGTTCCTCTTCTTTTTCTGCATCTTACTCCTCAGCATTGTCATCATCGCGGATGAAGGGTCACTTTTATCCYCCAGTGATTGTTCTTTGTTTTTCTTYTTCTTCTTCTTGTTATTCCCATTTCCCATGGACTTSARTTTCAAAATCATAGAACCACCACATATTTTGGAGGGAGGATCGAACATGCGATCGGTGAGGTAGATGCCTTCCCTGTCGAGAATTCTACTCTGATGTTCCACTATCGCATCGCTAATGTTTTTTTTCTCCATTGATGGGACATTGGGAGGCGATGGCGAATGTCCTGCGACCATCATCGTTGTRTTTTCTCTATGGKAATCAGAGCGATATTGTTCATTTGRTTGTTCCATCGTTAGGTCCATATCGGACTGAATTGTACTGCCTTGGACGCAAGGTGCAGCAAAATTTTTAAGCCTGAAATTTCGTTACGAATAGGTCTTGAAGTAACGAAAACCTCTTTTCTCAAGATTTCTCATATAATGTCNGCAAGGTGCAGCAAAATTTTTAAGCCTGAAATTTCGTTACGAATAGGTCTTGAAGTAACGAAAACCTCTTTTCTCAAGATTTCTCATATAATGTCCTTTACTCGTATATGGGAGAGAGAGAGCAAGGAAAAATAGGAAACCAAAATGTTGGTGTAGAGATCTGATTCCTTCCCTCCACTATTGGCATCACCCCTGAATTTCGGAACTGTGAATAGATTTTGAGCCGCTCATGTCGCTCACGATTGGTATATAAGTATAAATAAACGTATATATTATATTCTCGCTCCAAAGTAAGGAATCAAAAAACGTTAAAGTAGAATGAAATTGATGTTTTGTCCGTCCATCGTACCGTACGACAATTTTCTTTCCTATCTTGATACGTAACTCGTACGTACTTCTATCTTATACTGGTACGTAACGTAGGGTAATACAGTATTCTACAGAACTTCAACACCTGAACTACGCTACAGTACAGTACGAAACGGTCCAAACTACGTGCGTGTGGTACTGTACCCCAGATGGAGGTACGTACTTTACTTACAAGTACTGGTACGGTACGTACCGGTAAGGTCTCACTAAAAGATTTTTGAGATGAGAACTACCACTCCGTACGTTCGTACCTTACTGTACTATCTTCTTACTGTAGTACGAGTACTTCTACTGTTGTTACGATGCGTACCCGTACTTCGTACTGGTCCTCTATATATCTTACGTCTGTACTCGTAGGGTACGGTACGTACAGATTCACTAATCAATCGCAGCACTCGAACTTTTAGAGTACGAAGTACAAACTTCTATGTACTACCATACCTGCACAGTATTCGCAATTGTAAACTTTTGGTCCGTCCTCCTGTCATTTTTGTGGATCTTTTTTCTACGCGCGCATCCACAGGGCGATGTCATCTTCTGTCGAAATTGTGATCCAGCTTCTTTGTGGGTGTGATTACAAGCACAAGTTTCCTAGACGATCCTCGTATTTGTAGCGCAGCCCTGGCATGCTTCATTTCACGTTTTCTCTTCTTATTAATGCTGTAAAATCATTACTACCAAATTTAATCTCAATTTATTTTCTTTGTTCCTCGGTACAACGGTCGATACCAACATCCACAAGCGATTGAATTTGCTGTCAATCTACAACCCCATTGATACCATAGAGATTAAAATCGAAACCATCAGTAGATAGTCCAGATTTTGGTGTTAAGTGATTGGAAGAGGTGTGTAAAGATCGAACGATCTGTATGTTGCCGTAAGGGCCGCGACCAAACTGGATATCGTGATAGCGCGACAGCTGGCCTCGTCTCTCTGCGAATCAAAATTGAAGGATCATGGCAGCCGGAAAAGAACTAGATGCTGGGAAGGTCTCTCAGCCTTCTTCGTCGGACGGTAATGTTAGCGGGGAAGCTAGCAATGCGAATGCGAACGGTA